>OZ002744.1:52861695-52948345 GCA_963924295.1 Dioctria rufipes | reverse complement strand
CTCTGTGTGGGAGGGTCGTACAGCATTGGGGGTTTTTCCAGCGTATTTAGGATCTAGAGTACAAAAATATTTATGAACAATTTATGGGAAATGGGTCTTACCACCCCTCATTGGAGGTTGTCCAAAATATGTCATAATTGGCATCAAATGAAAGAGAAAGGAGCGGGTAATCGAGTATTGTTGCTTGCTTTTGATCATTTTAACGTCATGACTGAGTTTTTACCACCAAAACTGTTCCTATATTTTGTATATATTTCTTCCGTTCTTTGTTTGATATCTGAGGAGTTTTGTCGAGCGGAACAACGAGTTTGATAATTGCCAATACAAATTCCCCGAGTTATAAAACTCCGAGTGGGGAATTAAGTGTCAAAAGAACTCTCATCACCACAACTCCACAACCCTCCGTGTTAGTGAATCCGACCACAGCTAACGACAGCTTTTCGATGATTTCCATAGAACGGTTTGCAGGTGATGAACGCTATTTTGGGTATATTAGAATACAAATGGGCAGTGAGATGTCCAAAAGACAGGAAATTTCCAGACAAAGGGCTAAGATGTCTACTGACAAGGCTATTTTTAAATAATTTTTATGTTGAACTATCAGCAGGATCAGAGGTCTGATTTGGATATGGAATTGTCTCGTGGTGCCCTAAATAAAGCTTTTGGATCGCGCCTCTACATATTCAATAAGCCTCGTCGCCTTATCCAGTACAATATTTCCATGAGTCAGAGTTGAGTTAGGATTGAGTTAGGGTTAAGTTTTCCTGGCTCATTTTAACTCGATCCTGTTTCCATGAACGGCTTGAGTTGAGTTGACATATAATATATTTCATACAAAGTAGTCAGATTTGTGTTGAATAAGAGACCCAGCTGGTTTCGTGGAGTTTATATGGATTGAACGAAACTCATCTCAATTCTCGTTTCTATGAGCACTAAATCTGGATTGGACTCCGAATGGAAACATAGTATGGTATCATATAGATTCGATCTATCCTAATAGAAGGAGCAGGGTAAGTAATTTTGTAAAAATATATATACAGGGTATTTCCTCCTTTGTCGTCCGTTGAACGGGAGGTGATAGTAGGTACTCACCTAGGTAAACAAAAATTTGTTTAGCGGTGGGATGGTGGCTACATGGACCGTTTCGGATATACAGGGTGTTTAAGAAATTATGCTATGTTTCCACAAAATACCCTGTATCTTAAAAAGTATAAGGTGTACTATCACCATCTTAGGTTGATTATATGCAGACCTTCATGGCCTTTCCAACGACTTCTTAACCAGTCCCGTACACCTCTCCGCTCAGCAGTTATTTGGTCTAAACTAAAAATTTTAAATTTTGTTACTTTTTTTTAATTTGACCTCTATTTTTGTTTTTCCAAAAAGGTCATTAATATAGTTTTTTTTTTATAAAGACTATAAACTGTAGACTCTTATCTTTAATTTGACCTATCACACCCTATGGTGATGGTGATATTCATATAAAAGCAGATTGGATGTCGATCAAGTACCATAATTTCCTGGGCTGGGCTGCGATTTGTTCCAAATTAAAGGCAAATCTTTTAAACTAAACTTTTTTCAATAATTTCTATTTGTTAAGGAAATTTTCGACGAGTGCTAATTTGATAGTTAATATGTAGGTAACCCTATATGCTTTATATTAAAAATTTCCAAGGAAACTGAGTCTGATATTAATTTTCCCGGCTAAAGTCATATTCCCAACATATTACTTTTCATCAAAATACACAAAGAACTGCAAACATTTTTGTTATGAAAATTTCTTAATGATGTAATTTTAAATATTTTGAGAATAATTTAAGATTTCAAATTCGTGCTAAAAAATAGAAACGAATTTTCACTTAACTTAACTTAACTTCTATAGGATTTCATTTCATTTTGCAATTAATTAAATTTTGAAATTATAGTACACTTACTTATGTATAAATTTTAAAATATTCAAGGTACCCAAAAAACCAAAGTCTGGGCATCAAACTGTAATTTAATTACGTATTTTTATAAACATAAGGAACTCAAAATTTGAATTTCGGGAAATTATTATTCACTGTAGCGTTCAGATTTCATTTTCTATTTTTCAATGCGGATTGGAAGCGGTGTTTTTATTTGATTTGAGTATAAATCTTCAGAGGATAAATTTTGATTTTATTAGGGCTCTAGGGAGATGGATCGCCCAATCGCCCCACCATCTGTATCAGCAGATGATAGTGTTACTTTCTATAGTTTTTCTCTGTTTTATCAAATTAAAGAATATTAATAAAGTGCAGTAAAACCAAAGAAGTTGTACTCATTTGTTCGCCATATTTTTGTTACAATAGTTATTTTCATTTTTATTAAAGGTGAATTTAAAAACACTTTTACCATGATCTGCTTAATTAACTTGTTCCAAAATAGTGACGGAAAATCAAGGTCCTACTCCTATTAGTCGATTGTTAATACTCATGCTAAAGTTCCCTTATCTTCACGGAAATTTTGTACGATTCTCTTCCGACTAAGTGTCAAGTGGGGTAATTGTAAATTAGAGGTAATTTTAAATGGCTATTATTTCTCAGTCACTTTCCGTCAAAGATTTCGTACAACATGTGGAATCATGAACCGAGGCCCCGTTAATCAGAACTTGTTACATGATTTAATCCTACCAAAAAATTAGTGGGTCTTTAAAGCATGAGTGCCCGTTTTTTAGGGAAAATTAAACGTTTTCCTTCGGAAAAAAAGTGGTTTTATCTACAGTAATTTTAAAGGTAAAATAATGTTTTCATGTTTGTTAGTACATATTTTGATATGGCTTATTAGTGGTTGTTTCCATTTCGGAAAAAAATTAAATTTTATTTTGAGTTGGTTACATTTACCCCTTTGATTTACATAGTAAACCTGCATTTGGAGTAAATGCAAACCACGAAAATTTCTGAGAAAAATACAAATCTAATCTAAAAGCTCATTATGCCGCGCACGTACGTAAAGCAGAAGATTACGAAATCATGCAGTGTAGATGATATTGCCGGAGCTTTAAGTGACGTTCTCAAAAAACATAAAACCTACAACGAAGTTGAAGCCTTCTATGGTATATACATATAACCAAGGCTGTCATATACAATAACACTAATGCACGAAAAACAACTCTTACAAGAATAGGTGCAGGACCTTCGCAGGCTATTGCAAAATCAGTTAGAGACAAAATTGTTAAATTCCTTATAACGGGTACGAAAATGGGCTATCCTTGTGACAGAGGCGAGTTGAGAAAACTTCGCGGAGAGTATGTAAACAAGAACGACTTAAAAACTCCATTTGAATATGGCATTCCCGGAGTGTATTACCCTTTCATGGGAAGCTACTCAGAATTCTCTTTAAAAAAAGCCCGAGCATCTACAAATTTGGATAAAGATGCCCGAATGCCGGATATTGTATATGAATTTTATGGATAACTGAAAAATCTTATAATCCAGATTCACTCTGGTCGGAAATACTTTGCATATGCTTATGTGTGGAATACTTGTCTACAATAACCCCCAAAAAAATTTATGATTGGGATTCTTGAAGGGGTAATTGCAAACACCTATTATTAACTTATAAACAGGCGATATAATAATCATACGTTTATAAACAGGCTTAAAATTGATATCAAAGATATCAAAATATAAGCGAATTATGTTGCGGAGTAGGTACACAATTCGCAAAAAAAAACAAGGCTGTCTCAAAACGAAAAACTTGCCAATTTCGCAAAATCGTCTGCAATTACCCCACTTGATCCTATTATTAAAATATTATTAGCAATAAATCTCAAGCATACCCCCACCCCGGTAAAATCAAGTCCACAACATCATCAGGAGCAATGAGAGCAATAAATATAAGATTGCTTGCGATGCATATTTACATATACTGCTGCACCTTTAATAAAGCTGTGGGGTAGAAATCTGAATCTGGATGCTTATGGGGGAGTATAAAATCAGATACACCACCAAAGATCCCATATTAAATGAAAACGCATTCCACGAAAATCGCAAGATGTGTGTGCGGGCCTACAGTACTTATATTCTAATTTTGTTCTTGCTGGAAAATAACTTCTGAATTTCACAGGAGCTTCTCGTATCCTTTTGACTACTCTTTTTGATATAGGTTCTAACGATCTATCCTATTCTTCATACTGAAAAATATGCAAATATTATAATTAGAAAAATATTTATTTCCCATTTTCATATTATATTTTATATATTAAACAGGAATTTATAAACTAAAAAAAAAAAACAAATAGAGACTTATGTACATACATATTTAATTCTTTACAAAATCAATGAACAAAACAAATATTTTTATTCATGCCTTCTCTGAATCAGTACGATTTTTACACTTGAAAAATGCATGTTCCATACATATTTATGTATAGGTTAGGCACAGTGTTTAGTCTTCCTATCTTTGGATTTAGGACAATCTCCGCATCTTACGTATCTCTCAGGTATTTTATCAAGCACTGGTGATGATGATTCACCCAGATGTTGAGCGATCCTTTTCTGAGTCTCCTTGGGAATATGAACGTTTTGTTTTCTCTCGCGGAGACTATCAGAAATCAAAGCGATGCCTCAATTGCGAGTAAAATCACGACGCATGGTTTGAGATTTGTAATTTTCTCGGTAAAATATATTGACATTTATAGCTGCCATATTGAGTACGCCATAAAATATCGTCAAAGGCCACGGCCACCTCTTACTGTTCCGAGAGACGTTGTATGTAACGCTCAATTCGTCAGCGAAGTTTACACCGGACTTAGTTGATTTATAAAAGGTGATGATTTCAGGCTTTCTACGATCGCCTGTAGACTCGTCAATACTCTTATGGTGATGCAAAGTTGACATAAGCGGTACTACTTTATTTTGCTTGGGGATATATGACACCAAGGTTATATATTTTTGAAAGCCAAACTAACAACTATTTATATTTTGACATGTTTTTTGAAAGCATCCGAAACATGTGGCTTGTTCTTTCGAACTGTGCCTACAGATGTCAGTTTATGCTCTTTGAGCAAATGCAACATGATTGGACAACCAGTAAACGGATTATCAAATGTCACGTTTCTGCTTGTTTTTTAAATAGGCTGTATTAATCGGTCTATGATGGAAAATGCCTTATTACTTAGCGAGTATTGTCCAGGTTGCTGCTTCCTGTATAAACTTCTAATTTTAGTATATAAAATGTTTTAGCATCGACTAATGCGTATATTTTAATCCCATACTTAGCCGGTTTATTTAGAATATGTACACGAAACGAACATTGTCCTCGAAATGAAAGGAGCATCTCATCCATTGTCAAGTTTTCAGTAGGGACGTAGGCCATTTCACAATTTACAACAAACTGAGCAAAGATATCTGAAATTGGAGCCAAGTTATCGGATTTTTCTTTGGTTCCGTGTACTTTTATCATCAAATCTGATACAGTTCTGTAGAAAATAAAATCGTTGTAAAGACATCGTGGTTCTAAAAATTTCGACGCCAGTACCATCCGCTCACCATAAATCATTGAGATCTTGCCTATTCGAGCGACTAAGACCTCCTAAGTATGAAAGTCCTAAGAATGCCTTCAGCTCGATAAAAGTTGTTTATTTCATATGATACTGCTCTCTTCCTTCTTGACATATCATCTGCTTCGATCTGATATGCCTATAGTATGTATGAGTATACGATTCAACATACTATCACTTAGGAAGAGTTGCCAGCATTCAATTCCTGATTTGGCGAGTCTAGCTGAACTTATTACGCCAGAGCATCAATAAGTATATTTTCGAAGCGAATATGGTCGTTTGTCCGAGGACAGGCTTTCAGCCATTTTGTTCTGTCTTTAGAAATAAAAACCGATCCGCATATCTTGGAGTAAACTAACTGTTCAGTAGAATTTCCTACATGCTCAAAATCTTCTGGACTTACGTCCTGCTCTGAATCACTTTCCTCGCTGCGCTGAGAGCAATTATCACTCTCCACTGCACTTTCACTTCCCGCGTCATCTGAAGTCTCGTCCGAAATCTCATCTAATAGAAGATCCTGAATATATCAGAGTTCCTTGGCATTGGATATTTTATTTCATTAACTGAAATATATATATAAAAAGTAGCCAAATAAACTTTGACACAAAATATATAACCCGACTTCGCGGTCGGGTATTACATACCCGGAATAGGCTTCCTCACACATAACTCGCGTCACAGTCAGCGATTCGACGAGGGCATTCCCGGCACACCGTGCTCCAGCTACTGAGAGAGCCGTGTTCCAGAAACCATTCTTTCACTGCATAAAGTTTGTTTCTAATATGGCTGGGTATAAGATACCCCACCTCACTCACGCCGGGCTAATTGTAAATTATTTGTGACTTTTTGTTTATAAAAATTTTGGCATCTCGTATGGCAGTCCAGATCCTTATCAGTAGTCCTCATGACGATCTACAATTCGCGCGTCAGAATGCCAGACCAAATTGACTTATGGGACCACAGCGTGGCCTTTTTGTCGCGACGATCTCGTGTGTGCACTTCCATTATATGTACATACTCTCACTGTGCGCTGTCAAAAGGCAGCACGTCATATATTGGCCATAGTGTGTTACGTAAGCCGTGGCCTGTAGGCTTGGACTGTCGGTTAAACTGAATAATGTGTGACCAGCTATATCAGTTCTCATCTGCAGTTCAGATCTAACAATCCTCGAAGTACAGGCGGACCGCTGGTTGCCAGATTGGAGGTTTTCTTTCACATTTTGTTGAATAATTTCTTCCCGGGGAAATGATAATATTGCGGAAAATATGGGGAATTTCTTTTAAAATTGCGAAAAAATGGGTATATTTCTAGCATCAAAGAACATAAATCTTACTTTATTTTTCATGCAGTAAATAAAACCTACGAAATAAACAGGAACTAAAAGTAATCAAAGAAAGATGTTCTGCATTCTGAGTAATTTTTTACGAACAATTAAATGTAGAGTTCTTGAAAATATAGTATAACCGCCAAATGAAGCCGGATACATTAGATATTACTGTAAAATTTAAGAATGTTAATGCCGTAGGAAGTATTGATTCCATAATTGAAAAATGGAACTTGAACTTCATCTTCACCAATGGTCGGAATTGAATACCGTTGAACAATTTTGGACTGATGTCTCAATAGAAAAAAATACTGCTGGTATAGATTGCAATATGGTATCAATTGTGTAAAACTAAGTAGAGAAACAGACTAACTATTGAAACTGCATATAAAATTATGCGGATACGATTTTCAATGAGACCTCTTGGTTGTACATATTTGAAATTTAACTCTGAAGAGCTCTCCAAAAGTAATATTCAAGATGATGATGACGTTCTGCAAGCATAAATTTAGGTTTTGTTTTGGTCTCTGCTGAAGTGAGTAGTTTTGATTATTTACAGGAATTTATAATTTAAAAAATATCTGTAAGAATATCTAGATGGATATGAGATGTGCAAATTGTATTTAAATAAGTATCTAAAAAAATTTTGAAATTCAATGAATTAGTATCATAATTAAGCTTGAGGAATTTTTTTGTTCTGTGTTGGTAATTTGGGGAAAATTCTTATTCGGGCGAGGAAAAATTCAATAGTCTGTTTGGCATCCCATTTACTGTCACAAACAAGCATCGCATTGCACATATAGCAATATAAAATGGAAAGAAAACGTTCAGTTAATGCCACTAACTTTTATTGACTGAGCGTATTATCACAAGTTTTATAGTTTTCTCTTTCGCGCTATGACAGAGTTGGAGCTAGCAACATTATTTCATTTTTTTATGTTGACTGCAAATGCAATCAGCGTAGCAAGAATAAGGTAAAAATAGTGTTTACCATGCTCCGTCTCTCCTGCCCATACGCAGGATTAAGGTAAAAATAATCCTTTGAAAATAGTCGCAATGAGTTTAATCTATCATAAGAGTGCTTATAAGCGATTAAAATATCACTTGAACACATGACAGTATTTTTTTTTAATTTAGTTCGATTCTCGGATGTAAAATTTCATCTGACTGTTTGCGTTTTACATGTTTTTCATGTAGTAAATGTTTTAAAGGGTGCTCAACCTCTGATATACAGAAGCACAATATTTGTGTCACATGAAATAGCAAATCGCTTAGTCCATTGTTATAAGCCAGTGGTTAAGACAGGAATCGCGAGTTTTTTCCAAAGCCTTTCCTCTGTTTTTCTGTGTTTGATTATAAGAGCTTCGGAGTACTTAGGAAATAAGTTAGCATTTTCATATTTGTTTGGCCATTAAAAAATTGTTTTTGAGGAAATTTTCAGTTCATGCGTAGATTATGAACAAGACAGTTCTAAGTAGAGGAACACAGTCGTTAAACGCAAAAGAAAAAACAATTAGAAAGTGATCCCATATTAAGTTCGCAACTAGACCAGCAATCGACAAATTCTGGACTGGGTTTAAGCCACCGATAGCGACGGGCAATAAAGCTTCCATTTCATGTGGGTCTCGGTTAACTTGTTTTCATAGGAAAACATTTTGTGTGCCTCGTACTTAATTCGAAAACGCTTGTACTTAGAGAGCTGAAATTTTGCACACGGACATTAAAAAAAATAGGCTTTAAAGGGGACAAATCGAGTAGCTACTGCGTGGGGTTGCCATAAAAAAACTTTGTTTTTCACTATATATTATTTGGACGTCTTGGCATGGTATCATGTTATCAACCTGAATGTTGGCGATATTAAGTGTGCGAAAGATTTTGGGAAATATATTCGACTAGGAAAGGGAAAAACTTTTTCCAAGATGTGTGAAAAAAGCACATGGAAATTTTTACTTTTTAGCAAATTAAAAACTATGTAAGAAAAGAAAAAGAAGAAAACCAAGAACGAAAATAGGAATTAGATCATGCCGTTTTTATTGGAAATACCAAGACGGGCGCGAACCGATCCAGAAATATAATAAAAGAGGTACTAATAGCAAAAATAACTAAATTAACAGCTATGACAATTTTGACAGATTTTAAAATTTTGACAGCTTAGATTTTAACAATGAACAATATTTGTAGAGTGGGTAGGAGTGGGCGATCAGAAGGGGTCGGCCACTTTTTGTTTTTATAAGGAATCGCCATACTGAACTTTCTCTATTTTCAATCACCGGTTTTTCAAAAAAGCATAGTCACAGATTTCAGATTCCTAAAACTAGTTTTTCATACAAAACGGCACAAGTCGACGAAAATCAATTGATTTTTTCAAGACAATAACGTGAATTTTCAAAAGGGCAGGTAATTCATATAAAATAATTTATATTATACAATATTAAATCAAAATGACACATCGTTACTGAAAACATCATATAGAATTTGAGCTTTTCTTGTCTAAACGCCAACCCACACGTAGGTAGCACGAAGCACACGCATATTTTGCTACACTTGTGTCCAGTCATGTCATCACAATAATTTTGCTAAGCTCTAGTTCCTTATACGATTACTGATTTTAATTATGTGCGTGTTAAATCAAGTTACAATTATTTATATAATAATAACTGTATCTCAACTTCAGAACATGTAATGAGAATTAAATTATTATATTATCACAAATCGCAGGTAAAGAACTTCACAGCCATCCAATCAAAAATTTCACAATTTAAAAATAGTCGAAGCTATTTGCTTGCAGTAGTATTGGTATGCTACAGTTTAAAAAAGTTCACCACGGACTGTTTCCTCCTCCCGATTGTCACTCATCTATGAAACGTGTAACATACTGTAACTAAAAAAACTACTGTAGCTAAAAAATGGATTCCTCGATTATGACAAACCATTAAGCGGAACGTAGCCTATTATTTAAAAATAATCCGCTAAATCTGTCAGCAGTCATAACAGCGAATTTCTCGATGAGTTTTGGCATGAAACGAACGCAGCCTACAATAACAAAAAATCGTTAAATTTGAAATATAACCGAATTTCTCGAGCGAGTAAAGTATCGCGAATTTTATTTACGTACTGTTATTTTATAAATATGGATAAAACTGTGAAAGACATAAATTCAGGAACCAGGAAAAAACTTAAGAAAGGTTGGAACACGGAATATTTTCGTTTAAAGAAGTAAGTACATGCGAGTAGTGGTGTAGTCTTATCTGATGTTGTGTATAGTGAAAATTTTAGTTGTCTCGTTTACTTAATTTAATTTTACACTGATTCGAGATACTGTGATAAGGATCCTCTGTCTAAGATTTTCAGACATCCGTATATGAACAATGCGAAGCAATTTAAGTGCAACAACATTACTGAAAGAGATGTGGTGTGAAATCGGCAGCGTCTTTATACAAATCAAAGATTGCAGAGACAAAATAAGTACTTGACTCGTCTTATTTCTCCACATACCAAAAAACAACGGCAGGCAATGGTTCAATACTGTAGCAGGTAGAAAAAAAGCGAAGTATTATGTCTGTTCATATTTTTTATTGAAGAATAGAAGAGCTGTCACAGTTTGCAAGAAGTTCTTTACTGCAGCTCTGTCCGTATGAAACAAAAGAGTATTGAATTTTGCTAATGTTATTTTTAAATTTGATGTTCTACAAGAGAAAAGAGGAGGCGCCGCAAGTCCCATAAGTCTACAGTTAAAAAACTGGCAATTGAAAAATTCATTAGAAAATTCAGTGCAGTAGAAGGTCATTATGGGCGTAATAAACCTAGTAGGATCTATCTTTCTTGTGAGCTCAACATTGCTAAAATGCTAAAAATGTACAATGACTCTGTAATACCCTCATTGCAAGCAAAAAGTCAAATTTTTTGCGAAGTATTTAAAAACAAATTCAACACTGGATTTTCCTCTCCAGCCTCAGACGTCTGCACATATTGTGTATTAACGAGAAACCAATTGGCAGTTGAAAAACTTGAGTATAACAAACAAGAGCTAAGAACAAAACTACGCGTTCATAAATTGAGGGCAAGTCAGTTCTATGCCCTCATAAAAAATCCGAAAGAAAATTCTCTTAATCTTTGCTTTGATCTTCAACAGGTATGTACTACCACTTCCAAAGACTCCCAGAAAAGAGGCCTTCTATTGAAGACAAATAAGTTTTTACACATTTTGCGTTATAAATATGGACACTGATGACCTCCACTTCTATTGGTGGACATAGGATCAAAGTGGAAGAGGCTCTATACAGGGTTTGAAAGCAGGAGCAATCAGGAGCAAAGCATACGTCTCAGTGCTTTGCTTTGCTGTACACAAAAAGGGTTTTAATACATATCGCTCCCACTTGCTCTTGCTCTGGTTATTAAAACAAGCTTTGGCAATTGCTTTGATCTTTGCTCCGAAAGTATTTAATGAAAATTTGATTAGCTCTTTTTGCTTTTAATGTGAAAAGAGTTTAAAATTGCTCTAGCAATTTTGCTCACTTTGCTCTTTACTTTGCTCTCAGGTCTCAAGAAGAGTGTATGCAAAGAGATAAGGAAATGTTGTGTAATTGTGAATGGCTTTGATTGATTACTGTGTCAAAGATTACCCAATAAGAAGATGGGAAGCAGTATACAAAATTGGAGATTTTTGGTGTTTTTTAGAATGAAATAAGTAATTTCATATACTTTCGTCTTTTGCATGAATGGAAAAGCACTTGGCTATGCATTATGGAAGTGCAATTGAGACAACGAGTTCAAAACAAAAATCAAGAGAACGTAGGATTACCCGAACGACAAAATCTTATTGAATCTCTCAAAATCCTATCAAACTAATCACAATAATGTACATCAGGTCACACTACCTCCCATCTTTAAAAGAAAGATAAATTTCGCTGATTTTCATAAAACATTTCGAATTTCTGATGGGTATAGCTGAAAGGTAATGTAAAGTTCCTCTCAAATGAAATTATCATTTTTATAGAAAATATCAGAGAATCCAGCATGAGTTTCTCCCACTTAATCCCTTCAGAGCAAAATTAATGTAAACAGAAGCACGTGCTGTTCAAATTGCATAGAAATTACACTAACAAACATTGGTTATGCTATAAAAAACATTGGATATTTCTCATAAGATTTCACAGAAAACCAGTTTTCACAAAAGCGCGGGAACATTTTATGAGAGTAAAACGTGAAAACTCTACCCCTTCGCATTTATTTACGAAAATGTAACATTTGCCATTCCGTTTCGTTGCATGCAATTTCCCCTTTCACATTTTTTGTCTTTATTCATAAAAGTTTTAAAGAGAGTTTGATTTTTTTTTAATTTTTTTTTTTTATTTCTTCTATCTCTTGCCGTGTACATTTTAAATCTAAAACACTTGGAAATATCGCCTGCTTCTTTCTTAACTTATTATTAAGTTAACTTTGACTGTGTTTTGTTCTCAATTATTCTTTCTTGAGTTATCAAGCGAGTTACGTGCGTGTAAAAACCAAATGTTTGGATTTCCGTTTTCCAATTTAGATAAGTTAGTTTGAAGTGACAGTTATACCTCTATTCTCTATTCTTTGCAAAAACATGAGAGCGGAGCAAAGTATTTTAAGCATTTAACAGCAAAGCAAAGCAAAAATTGTCAGAGCAAAAAGTTTTTTGAAGCAAATCATTTAGAGCAGAGTTGTCTTCAGAGCAAAGCAAAGTAATGAAAAATGCTTAAGGATTTTTTCAAAGCGGAGCAAAGCAAAGTAATTTTACTTTGTTTCAATTAAGAGCAAAGTAAGAGCAAGAGCAAGAGCAATTAAAAAGCTCGAGCATTTCAAACCCTGGCTCTATAGAAGTCGCATCAGCACTTCTGTCATATTTGAACTCTCGTCAATTATCTAAAATAGAAACAATCAAGTTATTTGCAGATGGCTGTGGGGGACAAAACAGGAACAATCATGTTCTGGCTCGCCAGAAAATCTCATTTGAATCTTCAATAAAGAGCTAGTGTTGCCAGTACGAGGACACAGGTTTTTACCAGCCAACCGTGTGTTTGGCAGAGTCGAGAAGATTTTGAAAACTTTTGAAAAAGAAAACGGTTGTAAACACAAAAGATTAATATGAAGCAGTTTGTGCCAATTTTGGCTCTGTCAAAAAATTGGACACAGACTCGGACGTATACAATATCAAGACCCTAATGAATATGTACAAAAAATGCCATACAGAATATTAGGCGGATAGTTTTGCATAAAAATAATGGTAAATGTAAATACAAGATATTCGAAACGTATATAGATTTGAGACTGGAAAGGAAAGTTTTCAAGCTACTGCAGCCCAGGCATTCCGAAAGGTATTTTGAGCTGGGAAAAGGTACGTACAGATTTGTGTTTTTGTTATTTACTAGTATTGTAGGTATCTTTGTGAACATGTCCATCAATGGGCACAACAAAAGGGCACATCTTCAGTTTGTGTAGTCAAAAGGGCACATGTCGAATTTGTTTTTATTTTTTTCTCCTAGCATATTGTACATTTTTCTAAACTCTTATCATGCCGGGAAGGGCATCAAAAGTAGAACAAACTAGTAAAATCATAGTGGGATAATTTCATAAGTCCATTGATTTATACAGTTTTATGCATTTTCTGTACATTTTTAGGAATGGCACATGTGCCCTTTATTCGCCCCCTCTTCACTTAATGTGAATATAAATTAGTGTAATGCTTAGTGCAAATCAATTAAAAAAGTTGCTGATAACAGTAAACCTAGAATCAGACAAAATTTTTAATATTACGATATCTATTTACTTTTTGTTATCATTATTTCCTGCAAAACCGCAAATTGCTTGCATTTTGTACATAGTTTTGGACTTCCTAAGTTCTATACGAAATTTTTTAGCGCCATTTAAAAAAAAATCTTTAATCTTCGCTTCTTTCAAACCCTGGGGATGTACCCCATACAGTTTCAAAGATTGTATGGCTACGGAGACACCAGTGTGTTATCGAGAGAGAAACTGGAATATGCGATTGAATACCGATTACGTTACAATGGCATTGACATTTATAATAATGTAATGCTTCCGACATAAAATGTATCACGTTCGTTTCTCAAAGTCCCCAAAAATGTCCAGTATACGTGGAATGATGAAAATATAGAAATGTACATACAGCTACCCCAAATACCCTAGTCGACAGGTAGTACTTATTCTTTAATTGGAGTGATTTACATTCCTGTTAAGCAACCATATATTGAATTCTCTCAGACATCCCTAACTCTCTTCTCATCCTATCATCCATACAGCCTTACACCTGAGGGTTGCCATAAATTTTATCTTAAGTGTTTTTCTCCCTTGCTAAAATCATAAGAAACAGGCATGCTCCAAGTACACAAATAATCGAATCGTTTTACCTGAACACGCCAACAGCAACAATTTTCAATTTATCAAACCATTCAAAACAAAATCCTCCCATGAGCTCTAAGATTCTTGGGGTTCTTTTATTGCTTGCCAATTTGGCCCATTTGTGTAGTGAAAATTCAGCAGTTGATGTGGTTGTTGTTATTCCTGTTGTTTCCTATTTACTCTGTTCGTTGTTTATTTTCTGTCTCCAAATAGATCTAAATAGGTTGATGTAGTATAGATGGTATGTATAGACTTAACCCTTATCACAACGAATTCAATAAATTTTGGTTTGATTTTAGTTAGTGCTTTATTCTCGGAATGCTCAGGTCTTTTTATTTGAACTGAATCACTGACACCATACCAAAATATGGGGTGTGCAAGGTATCATTAATTTCTATCACTTAAAAAGGATTGTCAAGAACTTTGAATAATATTAAATGAAAACATGGTAAAAGGCTTGAAAATTTATGATATTAGCATTAATCAAAGTAAGTCACCAGAAATTATTTTATCGGAGTCTACCGGACCAATTATTATCAAATTTGAGGGAAAATGGGGAAAAATATCAAATGCCCGGACTACACCCCCGAGAGATACTTTCCAAGTACCAAAGCAGAAGTTTTCACTAATAAAATGATAGCCAAATGTAGTCCCATGTACGATTTCAATGTATTCCAATGAAAAAGTGACTAATGATGATGTTAATATAATGTTAATTGCCATCTTAAAAAAAAAGATAATAAAAAATACTACTTGTTTTTTTCCACAACGTACATGTATATTTTTATAAAGACACCGCGTATAAAATTTGAGCTGATTAGGCAGACACATTCTTATAGTTGCGCTTACAAATTGAGATATTGATATTGGAATTTTGTCATATTGCAATAATAGAATATTTCAGAGACACACTTGCAACTAACGATACTGACAATTAATTACACAACTTAAATTTGATTTAGCATTTGATTTGGCATTTAATTTGTCATTTGACTGAAGAAAGTTCCGCGCACGTACAAAATACGAGCAAATATCGTGAAATCGACAGATTATTAATGATTTTTTATTGCGGGAATTGGATGGTATTGATCTGGACAACGTTTACTTTCAACAAGACGGCGCTACGTGCCATACAAGCAACGAAACCATGGATCTTTTACGGGAAAAGTTTCCGGACCGTGTTATCTCTCGAAGAGGTGATCACAATTGGCCACCGAGATCTTGTGACTTAACACCTTGCGACTTCTTCCTTTGGAGCCACGTGAAAGAGAAGGTCTACACCCACAGCCCAGCGTTGATTCAAGACCTCAAAGATGGAATTCGTGAGGTTATCGAGGACATAGGGCAGCCACTTTGCGATTTGGTTATGGACAATTTCATGAAAAGGATATAGTCCTGTAGGCGTGGTCGTGGTGGTCATTTGGCTGATGTTATTTTCCATTTTTAACGGCATACCTTCCTCTTTATAATGAAATAAAGATCCGATCATTTATCTTAAAAAATGGTATTTTTCTTTGAATATCAAAATAACACCTCTTATTGGAAAACCCTTTAGTAGAGAAATTGAGTGTTGCAAAATTGCAACCCAGTGTTGCCTAAGAGCAAAACTACATTTTATTTATTTAATTAAATTAACAAAGTTTTTACTACGAAAGAAGTAATAAAGGAATATTTTTTCATATTATACGCATACTGATTTAACGACTAAATGCTTGCTTTAGGTGGCCATGAAAGTCTCCCAACATTTATCATGTAGGGGAACGCTACAGAAACTTGAACCTTTTGTTGTTTGGTTTGAGCAAATTTTATGAAAATTATATATGGGCTAACAGGAAGCAATTTATTTGTCCTGGTAGATAGTCCAGCTCTAACTGACGGAGTCCCATACCTTTAAAATCGTTCTTACCAGGACGTCGGCTAAACTCTAAGGCTACCAACTAACAGTTACATTTTTTGGATAATGTCCCAGCGTTGACTACTGAAACATCAAGAATCCACATAACAATAGGAAAATACCATTTCTCAGCTCTTATTCCTATGCGATAATTCGAGTCATGATTATCCAGCCAATCTACTCCACCCATATACATATTCATTATATGTTTTGTTCACACGTGGCTATGGAACATCTTTCGTACGTTGTTGAACTGCAAGTCGTCGCCGATATCAACTCCAACATCAATACCAAAATCTTCATTTTTGCTAAAAGTTGTAGTTGTTGGAATTACTAACTAGCTCCGGCTTAGCCTGTTTAGATCGATGCAATCCTAACACCAGAGTGCTCATCAGTATAAGCGTTGAAATCAGCTAAAGTAGTTAGAATTCCATCCGGACTTATTTCACTTGATTCAATAGCATCCAATATTTCCGCCAATGATAAAGGTTTTCCTATATGAAAAAATAATAATAAATAAAAACAAGGCAATTCTATTCCCAGTGATGTGTTATCGCGACATTGCTTTTAACAGTCAAATAATAGTAGTCATAGCTTCAAATTTTGCAAGATAGACGTTCCTAAGTTATCAACAGTGAATTGTAGACACCCAATGTTATAGAAATTTCTTAAATGCTCACTTACCAGGGCCGGATTCACTAACTCGGAGAGTTGTGGAGTTATGGAGATGAGAGTTCTCTTGACACTTAACTCTCTACTCGAAATTCTGTAACTCGGGGAATTTGTATTAAAAAGTACCAAACTATCTCTGTTCCACCCGGCAAAACTCTCGGCCGTGTTAGTTGTGGAGGAGCAAGAAGAATATTTCTTAACTGACAGTATTCGCTGATTTTGTTTTGCTTTTTGAAGGTACATAGGTACCTAGGATTTTCAAATTAATTCATGAGCTCACTGCATATCCTGGCTATGTTAATAAAAAAAATTATGGAAATTCTTGCAACACTTACAGAGAGATATGGATTTTGGTGTCTCCCGCTAAAAATTTTAAATCACCCAAAAGATGCTATAAAAATTTTAAATCTGCACGTTAAAGCTTGTATGTAGGATGAAATCGCATCTACATTTTCTCCCCTAATTAGATATGTAATCAGTTTTTGAGTCCGGTAAACGGTTTTGGAGATAACTGCAAAGAAGTGAATCAGTCCATCTTAAGATGAAAAAATGGCCGTTTTTTGGTACAAAAGTGGATATACAAATTTTCAACTCATCATTATGAAGAACTGGTAAGTCGTGGAAATTCACTGTTCATGAGAAAAATGTTCACAACAGAGTACTAATGGATTTGAAACAAAGAACGGAAGAAATATATGCAAAATGTAGGAACTGGGATGTATATGACCCAAGTGAAAAAAAACCCGTCTTTCGGCTGTAAAAACTCAGTTATGAAGTTAAAATTATCAAAGAAATAACTACACCACTCGATTACCCGCTTCTCCTTCTCAAACATGACGTATACTGGACAATCCCCAATGTGGGATGGCGCGATCCCCAAGTGCCCCTCCCCTAAAAATTTTCATCTATATTTTTGTACTCTAGACCGTAAATCCGAAGGAAAAAACTCCAATGCTCTACGACGCTCCCACAAAGAGTTAGCAGTCCTTCAATATTGCGACACTTCTCACGTCTTCCCTAACTCTCCAAGTATGTTAGAAAATCGCGAGTGGAGAGTTAGGGAGTTTTAATCGGGGAAAACGAAAATTGCCATCTCCCAAACGCCCAAACTCTCCGAGTTACAAAATCTGGCCTCAGAAGTCTTTTCCAGAAATGCTCATGATAATTTTCGAACAAAACATTTTTGGAGAAATTCAACACGATTGTTCACAATAACGTGGAAGACTCAACTGGTAAAAATTATGTTTATCCTTAGCGGTTCGTCTTTTTATTGGAAATAAGTTACCGTTGTGACGGGGTTCGTAGAAGAGGAAGGAAAATACATTTATTTTCATGTGTCTTTTATTGCGTTATTGCAACACTGGGATAAAATGTTAACAGCAGCAGCTATTACTATTTTTCCGTGTATTCCATAGTTCTCTTGACTACCGGATATTTTAACAACAAATTAACTTGAGATAATTATTCTTTCCATCATTATAAATATTTTGTTTTAAATATAATTGAGTATTTAGTGGGGGAAAGCTCTACTAAAATTTGCATAAATACCGAAAATTTGGATTACATGGCCACTTTCAAAATTTGTTTATTTTCCACGTATTTAATTTTTTGTTTATGTTTTAGTAAATAATTTATTATATTTTATTGAGTTACTATGAAAATATCCTAAGCTGCTCCCAATCAAACTTAAATTAAATTTGTCTTTGTAAAGTCTGCGTCTCACTGAAACACCATTAATTCGAATCTGTTCTTGATTTCATTCAAACTCCTAATAACATATGCCAATGCGATATTTATAAGGTTAATATCTTAAAGCAGACGCTTTTCACCCAAATACGTAGTTTCAGAAAGTTATGGACTTTAAGGTAAACGTTTACCTTCGGAGCCTTAATACGAAAATAAAACAGCAAGTAATACAAAGTTCAAACAATTGATGCCATCCTCATTTATTTTAGGAGGATGATCAGACAAAATTTGCGCAAGAGTTTGTAGAGCTTAATCAAGTACGTGACGTAAAAGCCATTAAAGGTTGCCATGCACCGGTGATAGGAAAACAAACAGCACTTCTATTCCTATTAGCTCCCATCGTATACGGAACCCCTCACGGAAGCCATTGCGCTTTATAATTTTATTACATTGTAGTCACACAAGGCAGCGGCTATGAATAAAGAAGAATTGTGATATAATTTTCTTCTGAAGTAATTTAATTGAAGGTTCAAGTATTTTTATCACTAACTGTATGTAGGGAAACTTTCAAATCGTGTTTTGTCGGTTGGTATTACACTATAGGCGTAAGGGTTTGTAGGATTTCATGAAGCGACTAAAAATTTCAAATACATCATGTAAAAAGTCATCAAGCGCAAACTGTTACATTTCCTGAAATGCCTACACTTTTCGTGAAGTGAGTTACATCAAGTGTCTACGAGGCTACGACATATGCACACAAAATTTGAAAAAAAAAAACTATGAAGAGTTTACTTAAATTGAAATAAAATATTATAAATAAATTTGTTGAGCTGAAATATATTTGCTAAAGGTTTAAAATATTTCTGTTCAAGGTTTAAATAAACTTGGAATAAGTTTATACTTATTTGCCAATGGGTTGAATATTACAGTCATTTGGCTAAACTTATCTGATAACAAAGGGTTTTCCAATAAGAGTTGTTATTTTAATTAGCCCGCTATTTCGGTAGATGTCCCATTTGGAGATGTAATTTTTTGACATTTGTCAAGTAGAAACTACGCCATTAATAAAAATGGAACGATGCACGATTCAACAACGCATTGAAATTATTAAAAAACACGCATAAATGAACCATTTAGTTCTGACAACACATACATAAAACACTTGTAAAAGTCTACAAGAATGAAATAAAAAGGGTAGTTATCAAAAGTCAAGTCGAATATCCTCCCATAAGACGCTTGCAGATCCTTATAAGATTTTATAGTCAGTTATAGTCAGACACTAATGATTTCCAATTTCAGCTTTAAATATCTGCGGCTAGAGGTGTGTGCAAATAAATGCTGGATGGAGGAGTAAGAAGAGCGGTCACCCCTCGCCGATGCAATTAGATTTGGGATGGAGGCTGCTGAGGTGAAGAATATCAATCTCTCATTTGGGTGTGATGCAACGCCCATCATACTATATGGGGTAGCACCAACGTAAATCTTATCAATTATCACTTATAGAATAAGTTTAAAGTTTTAAACAGCATGCGCAATTTTTCCCCAGATTTACTCACTTCCGCATTCCAATACGGTGACTTGGATTTACCATTGTATATGTTTTTGGAATGATTCATTTAACATATCGATGACAGTATCAACATCAACGTCCACTGAAGACCCCGTGGTTAATATTTCGTGTGGGGAAAGGTCTATTCTGTCACTGACTACCGCACAGAATCGGCCCCAGTTTGTCTTATGAATATTCCTGAAAGCTTTCACATACTTCGCAACAAATACAACATCGAAGAGTATCCAACTGTTGTATAAGAGGGACACCTGGTCAGACAATCTCCAATTATGCATCTCGAAGCTGTCCAAACAACTGACGAAGGCTAAGTCTAGACCTCACTCATGTTCACTGTTCTGAAATTAAAAAGTTACACATCTCTCGAATTTATGTTAGCGCTACCGCACATGATGGGCGTTAGCATCACACTCCAGTAAGAGTTACGCTTTCTCATATTTCTTTCATGACGAAAATCCAGCATTTATTAGACTCCACTTCTAGCACCGCGACCACCAGATTTCTAGAGCTGAAATTAGATAGCAGATACTAGAAATATAGATTTACAAATCACAGTAGTAAGACCCATGATCACCTATGTTGTTGCAGTGTGGTGAAAGAAGTGTTCGCAGAAGAGAACCATCAGGAAGCTAAATAGGTTCCAAAGAATGGCATGTGTATGCATACCTAGGGCCATACGTATAACATCTAAAAGCGCTCTAGAATTGCTTCTAACCTTTTTATCGGCACTTAGCAATTTGAAAAATAGGCTGGGTTAAGGTCCGCCGCACATTGAACGCAGTACAATACATCGGAGGGCAGGGTAGCGAAGGTTTTTGTGATATGATTCAATAAATGGCCCAGTTCTTATTGCACACAGTAGAGATGCAGCAGAGGCAGAGGCCTTTGTATTACCTGCATACTCTGTGATCTACGCACAGTTTTCTATTCCTCTGTTGCGCTTTTCTCATAGTGGAGTGTTTCAAAAAAATCAAATTTTTTGATTGAAACAAAATTTCTACTCGCTTATCCATGTTCAGTATATTTGCTTCCTACCAGAGTCACAGCAGAGGAATAATTTTACTCTGTCACTGTTCATTTGCCGATGCCGTGTTGTCCTGTGCTCAATGTGTGGCAGGCCTAATGGTGTACAGAGTCGCAGATGATTTTAGAGAATGCGCCTCAAAAATTCTGTCTACTCTAACTAAACTATTAAAATCAAATCCAATACTGGATATGATAGTAGACAGAATGATACTTAAATACAACTTCCATTTGCAATTCATGAAACGAGGTCCTAATTTGGTACACGCACAATTGAAATGTCATATATGTAATTAGAATATGATTAGAATTTAGTATAAATTTCCCTATCTGTAATGTGTGAGAGTCTACGAAATTTAAAGTTCTGATCAGGTGTCATGAAACAGTGTGATAAAGTCGTATGAGTCTATTTCTCAATTGCAAAGGGGAAACACCTTATTTATTTTGTGCTACACTATATCAAGGCACTTGTTGATTGCAACTGTAAGTTACTTAGCTACACTGGAGGCTATTCATAGCAAACACTAAAATCGACTTTAGTAAAATTAATCTTTATATTTAAAGTCGATATTAAGATAATGTTTATTCGTAGAAAAATTTTAAATGTGTTTTAACTAACACAAATGGTAACTAATTGCTGTAACTAACAATTTCCCAAGAAAAGGCCCAATGTTTATTCTTTCCAATATTCATTTTTATGCCTAAGTATCTGGAATCCTGGAATCATGTACAGAGCCTCGCCCACGAGTAACAATGTTCCAATTTGAATCACAAGCAATTTAAAAACTAAATTAATGGCAATTCTGTTTTTAATAAATTTAGTTTTACCTCTACATTTATGGAATTAAAGTGTTTCCTATTAATATAATGTCCATCAAATTTTAAAGAACATTTTGTCGGGACTTGTGTACAATCGATTGCACCAATAACATTTGGGAAGGAAACCATGACATAAAAATTATTAATGCCCACTGCTATTTCTTCAACGCTTTCATAAAATTTTGTGAATTGTGGTAAAAGTGGTGCAACTGCTCGACTTACACATTTGAATATCCTATTAACTGTAGTCTGAGATATTCTATGAAAAGATTCTATCAAAAGGCACAAGCATTGTAATAAAGTGAATTTGTATATCTAAACTCCGATTTCCTCTCGTGACGAGTGTTCTTAAAAAAAAATACTCTGAAGCTAAAGTATACTTAAAAATGGTAAAAGCCTGTTTTAAAGTTAAAGTCAACTGTAACCGTTAGAGTTCTTTATGAATTAGAATCGACTTTAAGGTAAAGTCGACCTAAAGTTGGTTTTGAATTGGCTATGAATAGCTCTTCCTATCTTTGACTAATCGAGCTGATCATGAATCATTAGAAATGGTTTCTTTGACTTTCCTAAAGTCTCATTTACATATATCTTATTTCTTTAATAATTTTAATTTTAGCTGCTCCAACTATACTTGTATACCCGCGATGTGACCCTGTGACTTCTTTTTGTACCCTAGATGAAATCTATAGGGTATACTAAGTTTGTCATTCCGTCTGTAACGCACAGAAATATTGATTGTAGACCAAAATAGATTGGACATCCACAAATAATATTGAAAGTTATTTTGATTTTTGCATATCCATCTATCCGTCCGTCCGTCTGTTTGTGCGAGAATGAGATAAATTGGGCAACTCCTTCATGGGATTGACATACAAAAAACTTGACACTGCCTGAGAACACGTCGACATATGTAGAGTGCTGAAATTTGGTACATAGTGTTTTCACAATAATAGCAAATAAATTGTCAAAAATGAGCTTAATCCTTCTTGGTGTTACCATATACAAATTTTGCTTTTTTAAGTATACAGTAAAAACCATTAGTCCTAGACATTTTTATGGTACTAAAAACTTCTTTAGAATACGAAATCCTATAAAATTGGTTATAATCATTTATTCTGTCCGACGAACCGTTCTAGAAATATATGCGAAAAACCACTTCAAAAATTAAACTTGAGAAATTTCATACGGGCATTCGTCTAAAGGGAATTGGTCTTAGACGAACTCTAGCTTTTCTACTTGTTTATATAGCCTGGCTGATGTTTTTACCTCTCCCACATTTTCGTGTTTTATTGCCAAGGACATGTACTTTTCAATAATTTTGTCCTCATAATTTTTAAAACCCCCAAACCAAAACGTGTAGGCAATTAGCTCCCTACATAGATGATATTTTCTTTCAAACCAAATTATGTGTTCTTTTGTTCGAATGCTGTTGCAAACACAGAAAATTTCTCTTATAAAATATTCGATGCGCTGTTTAAAATCTACTTACGCCTCCACTCTTATATAAAAACAAAATATGTAAAAACGAGGACATTGAATATTTATGGGCCATTTCGAAAAACTGTCACAAATACTAATTTTGCAAAAAAATTAAAATGTGCTCAGTCCACCGGCGTATCTCCGTTCCCCCGATGCATTTCCTTATCCATCGACGTAAGTAATTTCTAAACTAAACAGAAAAAAGGCACCATAAAATATCAAAGTTAAACAAATGAAACCACAGAATATTTATCTAATGATGAACTTTCACCACCTTCAATCCTGTAGATATTGGATATCATTTTATCTAAAAATAAACGATAAAACCAGGTCAATAATAAATATGTCCGTATATTTACAATTTTTCCAATGAGAGCAAGTGACATTACCTTAGCCAATTGTCTGTGGTACATTCAGAGAGAGACGTATTACAACAAGCGTCGCTAGGACATTACCAAGAGGCGAAAACAACATAACTGGTTACAGCGGCTATATAAAGCCGACGAGCCGAGGCAGAAAACCATTTTTTCACAGAGTTGATCTGGATCAGAGCTAATCTGAGTATAAAGAATCGCTCTGTTCAGAGATAATCTGAAATTGTTCCTATCCAAAATACAAAAGCTAATTCTGGTCGCAGATAATTTGAAACATTACTACCAACCTCCATATAGGAGACAATTTTATTTCAGAGCATAATCTGTAAATTTGATGGTTGAAATTCACCTGTTTCCGACTTACCCGCTGCAGAACATACTCAGTGCTACAACTGTCTTCTTGTATTACATTTGCTCAGCAATACATGTTGCAGCACATACACACTGCAACACTTTTATTGTGCTACAGTTGTTCAGCATTACATCCTGCAGTACGCTGCTACACATTTGTTTTTCAGCCCTCCTGACTACACGTAGCAGCACCCTCCCTTCTTCTTCTATTTTAGAACAAATAAACCTAAGGTGGCAGGGCATGGAATAAAACTACACTGAATTTGGTTGTGTTTAAAGCCTTTGAATTTTTATTGAATTATTGTTAGTAGTCTAAAGTTATCTTTAATTGATATTAGCTCAAGCAAATTGGATTATATATTTGAATTAAAAAAAGATTTTATATTTGAATTGTCAAAAAGATTCAGTTATCATTTTACACCGGCACTCCTACCTCAACTTCGAGACTAGATCTCACAAAGAGGAAAGAGAATTTTATTAAATGATTTCTTCCAGAGAAGTATTCTAACTAATATTCTATAAAAATCACGGCTCTAAATACAGATCTTCCCTTTTTAATATACTTTTGTTTATGCAATTTTATCAATTGAGGGGTATAGAAATAAAACTCGCTATGTCTATATTTTGCCAAAATTGAGTTAGCACCGAAATTAAATCACGTAATCGTGTCTTTACACATGTGTTTGATGAAAAAGCTGAGAAATGATTATAACCTAAAGTAAAATAAGTTTGAAATCTTGAGTAATTTTCAAAACCCCCCCTTGTCTATTTCCTACTTTAGCAATGACTATACGAACATTAATTTTCCAGCTAACGGTAAAAACCCATTATTTGCATCTGATGCATCAATATTGTATCTTGTAGTCAGTTGGCCTGGCTGCTTAAGAGGACAGGGTTGTGATTCTGCGTCAATAGATTTTTAATTTTTTTGCAACGGATCGAGAATTCGATATACTCCAGGAAAGGGAAGAAAGCGCGAAAGGAATCCTGAAAAATGAAAACAAAATCTGAAGAAAAAAGAAAAGGTTAACATTTATATTTTAAAGAAATGATGTCATTTTAATTATCAATAATATTAAAGATATTTCAGCCATGAAAGGCCAACAGCACCCACTTGCAATCATTGGAAAGGAGCTTTCCAATGCAAGATGCTTACACACCGGGATATTTAACATTTTTATGCATCATTTTACAATGTTCTTAATAAAATTGCACAAGATATTTTCCACTTAAAATATACAAAGGCTCAGTTTCCAAAAAGGCCAAGATCAAGAAAGGACCCTCAGAGTCAAGAAACCAAGAAGCAATGCAGTATCAAGTACTTTGTTAAAAGGGGTTTGCAAATGCCAACTGAACGAAAAAGCTCAATAGTTCCAGTGTGCAGACAAACATTTCTGGGAATTTTAAAAGTTTCAAAAGATAGGATTCAACGAATTTGTAAGGCACATCTAAAAACAGGATTACCTCCCGTTGAAAAGAGAGGAGGAGACCGTTATGCCGAAAAATTTTTAACAAAGAAAATGTCTATGAAAACTTTTATTGAGCAGTTGAAACAGATACATACCCATTATTGCAGAGGACAAACTATTAGCCGGCAATATGTATCTAGCGAATTAAATATTAACAAAATCTGGGATCATTATAATGACGACGTAGCCGACAGTTTAAAGGTAAAAAATTCCTATTTTGGGAATTTTTTCAATAAAAATTTCAACATTGGATTCGGTACACCGGCTACAGATGTATGCTCTTATTGTATTGCATTAAAAGAAAAAATTTAGCGCGCAAAAACTGAAATTGAAAAAACGCAATCAATAACGGAAAAAAGAATTATCAGCTTAGGGCAGCGGCTTTTTACAATATCCTACGAGAAAAAATGGATAACTGCATTATGTTTTCTTATGACTGTCAAAAAAATTTAATACTGCCTTAAGTACCGGATCAGACAGCTTATTATTTACGACAGTTATATAACTATAATTTTACGATGTGTTGTGGAACCTCTAAGGATGGTCTAACTAAACAGAATGTTTTCCAATATGTTTGGAAGGAAACAGATGCGTCTAAGGGAAGTAATGAAATAGCTTCTGCAGTCTATCATCGTCTCTGCAATACACAAATGCCAAGCAATGTCCAAGAGGTGAAATTGGTTTCAGACGGCTGTGGGGGAGAAAATAAGAATTGTGCAATGGTGACGATGGTTTCCTATTGGTTTTCCCATAATGCCCGAGACATATTTTACTAGTTACTTTAATTTTTCCTGCTGTGGCGCACTCGTTTAACCCTCCTGATCGCCCTTTCGGCCGAATCGAACAAGTCATCAGAAGGATGGAAACTATCATTCACCCGGAGGAATATTTAGAAATATTCAAAACGCATGGTACTGTTATTCGACATGGAACAGACACAAAGATTTACAACTGGAAAGAAATTTTCTCGGCAATATTCAAATCCCCCTCTGCTTGGCATTTTAAATTTAACCCGACGAAGCGCTTGTTTATTAAAAGGACTAGTTCTGGATCTATTGTAATTCGTGGAGAGCCAAACTAGAGGACTGATCTCGGTCAATTTAAAGGCATGTTTAAAAGAGGTAAAATCAAATATAAAGGTTAAAATGGAAAAGCTGAAGGATGTGAACACTTTGTTAAGAAAACATTTTGGAGAGAATTGGAGGGAAGACGAATCGTTACAATACTATAAGAACATCGTTGATAAAGAAGGCGCAGAAGATGTACAAGTTGAAGTTGCAGGAGCAAGAGATGAACAAGTTGAAGATAGCCTGTGTGAACAAAGAGTAGAAGAGAAACTACTGTTTAAAAAGTATATAGTTTACTTCAATGGCTATAAAATTTGTTGTTTTATTTTATAGAAGTGAAGTTATGCTTCTTTTTATTTATATATTATCTTATAATAAAGTGTTTTTCTTTATTTCTTTTAAACCTTTATTTTCAACACTAGCCGTATCCAATTTTGATAGAAACAAAGTGCGCCAGATCTTTGATTCAGAAACAAAATTAGCTATGTCAGAAACATTTTATTTAATAAGACTATTAAAACCTGAAATATATTTCAATCACTACCTGAAACTAAGATTTTGATAAATGCTTATTAATATAAAGATACCTTTTCATTACAGTAGCCAGTAAATTTCCTGCTACTGGTTTATGAGCTTTTACTCAAAAACGCTTAGATGGGACATAGCAAGTTTTATTTCTATACCCCTCAATTGTTGAATGTAAAATATCTAATCAATTTGTAGGTTTAAAAGGAAAAAAAAAACATTTTATTTAATGAATATTTTAATCTTCTCCAAACATCCGAAGTATATCGACAGAATACAGCTAATATTTACAATTGGCAGGACCTTCCTAGTTATCTAAAAATACAAGTAACAATAAAAGATTATTAGATTTTTTACTACCATTAGCAGCGCAGTTGCCCTGTCTTCTCCCTTACTTAACAAGAAATGATTTTGTGGCATTTATTTTAAGGGGTGGGGGGGGGGACTTTTTTGCTACATAACTGTTGTTATGTAAACCCAAAGAGAAGATCTTCGGGAACAAAAAGAATAACACTTTTATTGTAGGCATCATTTTGCAAGTAACTTTTCCTTATTTTGCACGGCTACATAAAAATTTCAGCGTGTTTACTTTTGTTATTAATTTTCCAAAGGAGGGGTTTAAAGTAAACATTCCTAGCAGGGTTAAGATACGATAATACGCACTCCACCTTACCATTACGCTTTATTGAAATGCGAAGAAAATTCCGACTGTGAAGGTTTCTGAATTTCAAAGAAACGATAAAGTTTTTCACTGGAAACTTCCAAGAAGTTGAAAAGTCGAGCTTTTCTTATAGAGATAAAAGCAAGAAGACACTCAATAAATTAATGGATAGAAAGGGTGTAGTTAATTAAGTCGAAAAAGTTCTTCTTCCCAGCACTCATTAATTTTTTAAATCCTGGATAAATAAAAATTTTTCGTACGGATGAAATGGAAAAGAGAAAGTATTCGGAAGTTTTTTGTGGTGGGATAGATAGCACTTAGAATATATTCGGTTTTTTTAGGATTATAAACTTTTGTGTGAAATGAAAGCGAAACAATTCACTTTAGAGTAACACCTTTTCAGTGAGGTTCCTAATAATTTATCTAAATCTATACAACAGGATACATACAACCACAACACCCTATGATTTTGCTGTTTCTCCGTATTGTAGAGTAAACAAAATGATGAAATGCATTATGGAACCATTTCTTTATGCAAATATCAATGCCTATATGAAAATTCCAATTATTTTTACAGGAATTATTAACACAAAGTATACGACAATATTATGGTTACTGAAGAACAACAGTTTTTTTTTTAATTTAAGTTTGTTTTTGAAAAGGAACTTATTAAGTCTAGTGATATGGAATGTTTTCATGCTATTCAAATCAAAAATAGGTTAAGTAGTTCCGAAATAAAACAAAAAGAGCGAACTGCGCTTCTGAACAGATGGAAAGAATCCTCAAATTTATTCAATCGAATTTATTTATTCGAAAGAATAGCTCGAAGAGTAAAATAAAAAACTTTCGTCTATACATTCATGTCTGAGCAGAAAAACAACATATTACCACTAAATGTAGTTTGCATTTTGAAAGAAACACAATGTTCACAACTTTCAAATTGCACTTATTAAAGAACGCAGTCACAGCAAAATTCACCACCAGCCTAACCCTAACTAAAAATATATTTTCAATGAGAGACATAAAATCAAGAAGAACGCATGTTTAGTAATTCATTTATTTATTTATTATTTCAATCTACGTACTAGAAACATATCCAACCATAAGTATCTATGTAATATCAAATAAATAATATATGCAAATACTGAATTGAGATTTCATCACAATGTTATATAAATTACTAAAATATTCCAAATTTTCTAAGGTTAATCGGAAAAATTCTAAAGTGATATTCTTAAGTCATATAACGAATAAATTAAACGCAAATTAACAATAGCATGTGTCATCGGTTCACGTTAAGCAAAGTTCAATCTATGAAAGAATACAATCTACAACTGCACGGAACACCCGCAAGTCCACTATCCAGAGAGAGAAATTTCTCTTTGATTAGAGTATTAGACAAAGAATCGTGGCAAGCAGAAAAGGTAGCAAAGGTATCGGCTTTCTGGTCAAAATCATAAAGGAACAAACAACAACTCCACCAGTTGCTCAATACATTCACTACTTAACAATGGTGGAGTCGTAGTTGACTACCTGGATAAGGCTAATATTCTGGCTGCTAGATTCATTACAAATTCTCGGCTTCCACATACTTCACAGACACCTGTTTTGCATCCCCATGTGGATGTGTACAAGAGCCGATACACATTCGTATGTGTTTCAGGTCCTTAAGGGGACCGATGTATAGAAAGCTGCGGGACCTGATGATACCTCGCTCCTGTTAATTAAATACTGCACCTCTTTATTGGTTAAAGCTCTGCACAAGCTATTCTTGGAAACTAGCTAATGTTCAATTTACTCCAAAAAAAAGAAAGCGATCCCTCAAATTATCTACCAATTGCAATCACTTTGATTCTGTCAAAAGTTTTTGCATCTATCATCGACTTCAAATTAATGACGTATCTAAAAACTCATCAACTCCTCAATGATCGTCAATAGAGATTCCGGACTGGACGCTCATCTGGAGACTTGCTGACTTTTCTTACGGAACGTTGAAACCGTAGTCTCCACAATTTTTGGAGAACCCAAAATACTTTGGATATTTCAAAGGAGTTTGATAGAGTCTGGCATCCTGCCTATTTAGCCGAACTTAAAGCACGTGGTCCATCTATTATGGGTTGAAAGTATTCTTTCTCTCACATCTAGGCTGGACTGAGCATACAGCCTTCACTTCATTGGATATTGCCCAAAAGAGAGCCTTTAAGCTCATTGACGATTTGGCAATAACTTGTCGACTGAGTCCAGAGCACCGCCGCAATGTTAGAAGTCTTTCGCTCCTTTATCGCTATACACATGGGCAATGTTCCGATGAACCCTTGTAAATCAATACCTGCAGGCAACACTCGCGCTACAAGCCGCGCACATTCTCTCCCTCTTCAAAATAGTTCTGGCCGTACAATAAAATCCCGAGATGCTTTCTTATCCCGACCTGCGCGAATATGGAACAGTCTACCATCCTCTGTTTTTCCTCGGGCTTACAATCAGCGCAGTTTCGAGAGTGACATACATCGGCACCTTCGCCACTTTTCTCATTTCCCCTAATCCTTTCACTATCTCCTTCCTGTGATGCTGTATTTTGCATCATAGTGTACCCCCTGAGCTTGGCTTAATAATATATATAAAAAAAAATGTATTTGTCTAGGATAAATACTTCTTTGCCACATAAAATGAGATTAAAAATAAAAATTATAAACATTGAAACATACAAATAAGTACATCATGGACTAACATTATTGAGTTCATGACTCTCTAGATTTAGTTAATATACGGCAAAACGTATAAATCCGTTCAATACGTCTTCTATGAGCTATTTTTGTAGGTATCTAAAGAACGGACCCTGCTAATGAAAAATATAAAGATTTTAATATTAAGTGATCTTCAAAGTCACTTACCTGCCTCTACAAAAATCCCAGCATCTGAAGTGCTTTAGATTTTGTTTAAAAAATGTTTTCAAATAAAGAAAAGTACAAAAATCGTTTGTCTTCTGGAGGATACATATGGATACTAAGTTCCACGATAAAGCGAAGGTGGGTACATCAAGACTTTATTCAGAATTGTGCGATCACGTTTAAGTACTACAATGGGCTGATCTGATCTCGTTGAGAAGAATTATTTCATTTGTATTTTAATACATTATTCTACATAACTGTAGTTTCAAGTATTTCTGATATGAATGACAAAACTAACGAACGAGATAAATATTTACAAATCTGTTTACACTATACACACATAGTGTACCGTCATCCGACCCATGTTAACCTGCGGCTCTGTGGTGTGGTGAAAATTAATCAAACTCGCCAATCATTGTAAAATATAGGCGCTCTAAAGTCAACTATGACTCGGACCCTTGAGGTTATCCTCAACATACATCCGGTGAAAATACATATTAAGCGGGGAGTCAACTGCAGCGCTAAGACTGCATCTTAGTCATAGCTGGATTCATTTTGGAATAAGAGTCCCACACGAATTCAGTTATGAGTTTGTGTAGTCTATCGCACCTGGAATCGACAGGGACAGTGATCACCTCCTCGAGACCACGGTGAAAGGCAATTTTGAATCAAGAATTCCATCCAGGGCAAAATAGGAGTTCAGAATATGATTCCCATACTGCTTCAACCATTAACAAACCCTTTTATTATCTACTCTGATGGCTTCAAATTCCCAGAAAATACCGGAGCAAGCGTTTTTTGCGAGGAGCCTCAAATGGAAATCGCCATACACCTTGATAGCCATGGCACGGTTTTCCAGGCAGAAGTCAAGGCTATTCTTGAAGTGGGAGGGCATTTCGTTAACTCAGACATTTAGAACAAGGAGATAGCTATCTGCTCAGACAGCCACGAAGCTGTCAAAGCTTTATATAAACCCTTTACAACCCGCAAGCTAGTAATGGAGTGTAAAATCACCCTGAATTCCCTCTCTCGGAAAGATAGGTTAATTGTTCAGTGGGTGCCAGGGCAAATCAATATTAGGGAGAATGAAAAGGCGGACGAGTTTGCTTCTCTCGGTGCGGCCTCGGAGGAGCCTTCATAGTCGGGATTGCACCAGAACAGCTCCTCTCAATTATTAAACTTGGGCCGACCGTCAACACAATCGTCTTTGGTCAGAGGACCCTTCGGTCAAAACTACAAAGGAACTGCTGGGGAATCCCCACCCGAACTAACCGAGTAAACTCTTGAGATTAAACGAGCCCACCGAGAGAACTCTAGTGTCTATTCTCACTGGAAACTCCTTTCTCAAGGGTCACTTCTACATGGTGAAATTAGGTGAGGATCTGATATGCAGAGATTGTTGAAAGGAATCCGAAACGATGAATCACTCTCTTTGTCACTACCCGGCATGTTCAGAGACCCGATATAGATTCTCACACCCCCTGGACGAGCTGCATGTATCCGGCAGGGGAGAGCCGGAGGCCAATACTTATCTTTATAAGAACATCCGGTTGGGTTCTATGAGCGTTTGCTCGCGGGTCTGGAGGGTGAACAATGGGCCTTGCTTGGCCTACATTTCGGGAACCTCCTTCGGGATCTCAACCTCTTTTTCAATCAATCAATCAAGCTGTTTACTGTAAATAAATAATTTGTTTACAATAAAATCAGGATATTGATAAGTGGTATATGTTTGTTGCAGCTTGAAACATTTCATTTGCCTCGTCTAATGACGAAAAGTAGATGAATTGCTCCGTCGCCATTAGATCTTGTGGTGGAAAATGTGTAAGTAGCTCCTGAGATGAACATGTAAGCAATTTATGTATTTAAATAAAAGAGTCATTTAGTGGTATCACACAAATTTTTGTAATGGATTGTTTGCTATAAGTGTTTTGGTATTTTATTACAATTACGCGTATTTGGCCACCTGCTCCTGCATGTATCGCCGTTTTGCGCCCATTTAGAGGGTATTACGCGATCATCTTTGAGTAGTACCAGATCATTTTATATCACAGGATATTGCTTCGTTGTCCATTTAGTTCTCTTCTGCAGATAGTGCAGGTAATTCATCTGCCTTTGTAGCCTGAATTGAACGCATATCCTTTGTATGAGTTGCCAATGGGATAAGCGATTCAGTTGGATATCTTCTTAGCATTTTTCTGGAACTTTAAGCTGGGCGCTTCCCAGAAGGAAGTGCCCTTAACTGAGGAAGTCATTATGATCCTAACTGATGGCTTGAGTTGTCCCGAATTTAGACACGTTTCATTTTGTGCTAGTTTGTGGTAAGAATTTTTTTAATCTTCCCAGATTCCGCTGTGACGTGCACCTGCAGGAGGAATTTAGCGCCACTTCGTGTTGTCATTGAGAAGTTACTCAGCAATACAAGGTTGTAAGTTACTTTAAACTTGAAGATAGTTGGCTGCCAATTCTTTATTAACTGTGACCGAGAAAATGTAATCGAAATTTATATATGTAGAAATGTACTTTTGATATTTTAGTGACCGAGAGAAGGTAGGTATAAATATAATTTTTATATGTTAACTTGTGCTTATTTCATTTAGAGGTGGATTTATTTGGGGTACGGTTGTGATGCGTTGATTCATAATATATTCCTATACCTTCATCTATTTATTTTGAAAAAAAAAACTTAATTTTTCATAAAACCAGATTTGCATATGGGTATGCTTGTAAGATTGAATGAATAATTTTGCAAGAAAATGTAACGGTTACGGGGAATGGTGGAGTGGGGTGGAGGAGTCCTTAATTTAAAAATGTTTGGAGTTTCTCCCCAAATTTTTTGAATTTGACGGACTAAAGTAGCGGTATATAGGGGATGGAGTAATGGTTCGACGTCCTTAGAAATTTTCGACGGTTTACTATTATCTTAGCTGAAAATCACTTTCATGTGTGTATGTGTGAAACAATCTATACCATTTCCTGTTTTTCCTCCTTACAAAAAGTGAGTAAACATATTTTCAAATTGTGTTCGCTGTGAAATATGTACGTTTTAAATATATCTGTGAAATAATACATTTTATGCCATCTTACCTATAGGAAAAAATACCGGAGGGCTTTGTAGTAGAAGTATTAAAGAAATTGCTTAATGGTGTACTTGCTTTAGTGCACAATTCGGTTAAGGGTCAATTGGGGGAAACTTAAAGCTGTTATAAAATATAGTTCTTGAAGGAAATCAAGCAACACATGCAACCAGGCTCTACCATTATGATAAACAGAACAACATTTTCTGTATGTAGTTTAGCGCTTACTTACTTTTAAATCAAAACTATTTTATTTTTTTGTTAAGTAAAGTATATAGTAAATGTAGCCTTTGGGAAGATAAAGAACTAAGCTTTAAATTACTACAAATCTATTTTCCTGTATGGGTAGTAGTTTAGGCTCTACAGCTTATACGAAATCAATGTTGTCATTTTTCCATAAGAATCAATATAGAACATGTTAGGAAACGGACTCACACGCATACATGTAGATTTCTTTTTCATTGTTTGGGAAGTAGTTTTGAAGGCTAAAGCCAAGTTCCTAAGTTTGAGGGTCTTGAAACATTGCGAAGAAACATACGTATGTGGAACACTGATAAGGCATACATATCAGCCAAATGACCACAAACACGGACGAAAAGAATTGCTCTGTTATAAGATGTCTGACGGAAAGATACATACATCCTGCAGTAGAAAAGTGCAAAAAAAAAGATCAAACCATAGCCAATTATTTAAAAACACGTATCATCTTTGTTACGTCCTCCCGCCGGGCTTATAAAAAGGGTAAGAGCGTGCGTGTAGAGATTGTAAAATAATTAACACACAAGTTTATTTAATTGAAATCACTATTACATTTTTTATTATTTTATTTAGTATTTTATTAGTCTAACTAATTTGAATTGACACTACATATGTATACAAAATTAAAGTTTCCATCAGAGACGAGACTCGGGACGATTCGGCGCCCGCAACTATATATCCAAAACGCGAACTTATTTTCTATCGTGCCAGTTTAGGTACCCGTGACGCTTTTAGCGCAGCGTCAGCACATTTTCACTTTGCTTATTTTATAACGTAGGCCATCGCAACATTGTACATATAACCAAAATTTAATATGCTACTTTTGTGCACTTATCTTTTAGTAAAACTCTATTTATGTTGCGTTAAATCGTTACAAAAATTTAGATTTTTGGACGGCGATAAGTGACAAATGGAGATGGGAAAATGAAAGAGCTTATACAAGCACAATAATTTGTGGGATACATATGTGAATATATATGTGATAGTTATGACGCATAACATCTTGCAAATTTGTTAAAATTTCAAATAAAACCTGAAGGTATTATAAATATTATTTTTATTAAGATTTAAAAACATGGCATTAAAAAAAAACATTTACAAAGAAGTAGTTTGCACGGGCACAGTTAATTGAAAAGGATCTCCGAATCTCCACAATTGTTATGTATATATGTACCTTTTCAAAGAGAATATCAGGATACGAAAGTGCTGATAGATTTCCAATATCCCCATTAAGGACTTATTGCGAAGATAATTTATTCCTTCCAAGGAATTTCCCATCCTGTACAATGAGATATCCTTATTATCTTAATAATTATGTACGACTAAACCCCTTGCGTGAAATTTACTTAAATTTTTCAGGACTGCTTTAAGAAAAGAAAAAACAGAGACGAAGGGAAAAGATTAATGTTAAAACCAGTGGCAACGGATGGCGCCTATTGTTGTTTAATATCCTAATTCAAGAATCATTTATAATTTTCCCTTAGTTTTATTTCGTCATTTAGGAGTCTAATATTGGGTTCTAGAGAGCATTTTTGTTCTTGCCCTTTGTTTGCCGACCAACCACTTTTTATGGGAGCTAAAAGCGGTTCCATGCTTTTGTTGGAATATTAAAACTTACGAGTTATAACAAGTTTGGCAATTATTTTGTTATGCTACACTCTCTCTGTGCACCTTCTTTCTTACAACACTTTTCAGTTTTGATAGGAGAGTTCAACTTCTTAAGAAGTATCCCTTAAGGTCATTTTAAAAATGATACTTTCTCCAACAACGATAAAAAATTTTATTTTGAGGCTGTGCTCAAGGAACGATTAATACGACAGCTGCCACAAAAAAAAAATTTTTATGTGACCAGGAAATTAAAAAGTTACCATAACCTGATTTCATGCATTATGAAAAATTAAAGTAACATGTCCGTATTAATAGAATGGATTTTTAAGTTAAGAATTTATTATCTTTTACAGCTTTGATATTTGAATTTGAATTAACCCTCATACGCTCGGTTCATTTTTTACCTTAAAACGTTCGATATTTAGCACTGTAAATAAATATATTTTATATGAAGAAATTAATAAAAACTGAACTTTATAAGCCTTAAGACCCAAATCATTATGCAAAATACGATGTAATGACGTTTGTGGAATGCCTAACTCCAAAGAACGACGAGGAATGGACAAACCTGGGTTTTCTTTAACACTTTCGGCTACAGCAGCAATATTCTCGACTGTTCTTGAGCGACGTGCACGGGTTTTATTCTCCACATTACCAACTTGTCCCGACAGCTCGAATTTTTCTACAAATTTCTGTATTGCGGTCTGACAAGGTACTTCATGACGACAAAAATGTTCGAGTTTTACGAACGGTCTCTGCCACATTTTCACCATTTTTATAGTGAATTTTAATAATTTCAATGTATTGTTGAATCGTGTATCGTTCCATTTTTAGTAATGGCTTAGTTTCTACTTGTCAAACGTCAAAAAATGACAGCTCCAAAAGTGACATCTACCGAAATAGCGGGCTAATTAAAATAACACCTCTTATTGGAAAAAAAATATTTAAGTGCAATTTTAAGAGTTTAAGGTAGCAAATTTTACGGCTTTTGAAATTTTATTGATTATATCATAAAGGATAACTGGAAAAATAGTAGCGCGCCACAATCGAAAATAATTAAAATTAAGAAAAGTTTGGAAATATTTGTAAAATATTCTTTTTTATTACTTTGTATTTATTCGTGATACATATTATTTTAAATATGTCCGGAATTGAAAAAAAAAGTTTGAAAATTTTATTTCCTAGTACTGAAACTTATTAAATTATTGAAAATAATTAATTTAAAAATAATGCATTTTAAGCATAAGTTTGCAATTTTACATTAAGTCTTATTTTCTACTTGTACGACCGTGATAAAACCGTTTGATCTTAACATGGCTGCGATTATAATTCTTTATCCTATCTTAAATCCATTTGGTTTTCCTTTCTGAGTGATCATAGGTTGGTATAGTGCCATTTGCTACTAATGAAAATTTTTAGGTTTATATAAATGCATTATGTATATATGTATATATGTATGTATGCATTTACAATCGAAATTCGATTTTTTTTTAATTTTACCGTGCTTTTATACTATTTACAAAGCCTTTTTTTTAAATAATTTCATTTTTCTGAATATTTAAAATAAAAATCTTTTTAATATAAATACCTCAACTTTGCGTTACAGTTAATTGGCTATTTCGTTGCTAGTAAAATCGTTCGCTCGTACTTAAATCTATTTGATCTCAGTTAAAGCCATTCTGAGTCCATTTAGACTCAAATAATGTTATTTGGTCTTCCGTATTTGGTTTTATTCGAACCTTGGCAAGAGAAGTGATACAACTCAAAATTGAAAATTTGTCTGTTTTGTTAACGATTCAATATAAAAATAATTTATCACCCTCAAACAACAAAACAATGACAATAACAATAAGTGAATAACTTAAATAGCCTTCATACAATTTGTTACATGTGACTTTTATGCACGTATTTTACCGGTTAGCTGGAGGTGTTGGTCGGATAATTAGGTGTCAGTTCCAGAGCACCCAAGGGCGCCACGTCGTTTTTGAATCGACGAACTCTAGTTTGGTTTGAGAGAACTGGAGAAACAACGGTTTTAAAAAAAAATAATAATTCCAAAACACCTACGTAATCTATTTGCACTGATAAGCAACAATTGCTCACAATAATTACACAAAAAAAAAAAAACAACAACAAAATCGACTCTTCCTTTCTAAGTGAGCGATTCAGTTAGCCCGCGGGGATATGATATTAGTTTATATTCCATATATCGGAAAACAGTATTTATCTTCTTTTCTTATCTCCTAGTTTCAATTTCCTTTTCCAGTTGACCTTAAAAAAACAAATCTTTCGTCTCCGCTTACTTCCTTCTATGTTATAATCTTCCCTTTTTGTCAATTACTAGACTTTTATTTGCTTCTTAATTTTGTTGTTGTCTTTTTCTTTTGTTTATATTTTTTCTTTAACTTCTCCACCAAACAAACAAGGAACTCGAAACCAATAACTTAATCTCTAAGTCAGTCTCTCCTGGGCAACTGCACAACTCGAACTGTCCACTTCACCTACCAGAGGTTCTCCATTCCCACAGACAGCCCCCTATTATGGCCTTTTCCGGCGATGTTGCGATCGATGACAATTATCTGCATCGGGTAATTACCAGATTTAGCAATTTAATGTTTTCTGGGTTTCTGCTTTTGCTCTGGGCTACGGTCAGTTCGGCCAAATATTACACTTAGCTTTTTTTTTTTATGGTTCTTAAAATTTATTTTGAAAAATGCTTGTTAGCCTCTTTTATGTTATGGTGGGTGTTATTATGATTTCTTTTCTTTCTCTGTTTTTCCGGGGAAGAATTGTGGAAAGCTTTTTCGAAGTAAGCATAAATGCATATTTACGTTACTTTATCGCGAGATACAATAGATACTGTTTCCTACAATTATCAAATACTTCTTTTCAGATAGTTGAACCCTCGCGCACCGCTTCATGCCGTTTCTATATACTAAACTAGTAGTACAATTAATTTCAAATTACACCATAATACACCATCTACCTACTTACTACCCAACACTCTCCTATATTACATGGGTTCAATTCATTATTTAAACAAAAATACAACTTACACTAGTTATAATCCAAGTAATTCCAATGCCCTAACCTAAAGCTATTAATCCACAAGTCTAAATTACTATTAGAATAAACACTACTTATCTATTGCTATGGTATAATATAAGCAAAAATAATACAATATGTACTACAGTTATTTCCTTCAGGCTTGAAAGTTGCTTCCTTGGGATACAAAATCGCCGGTGGTGTTTTGTAGGAGTTGGTGCATGTTTACATGCGTATTAATACTGTAGCAGCAAAAGGGACAATACTGAATAACCGCTTTCTACTTCCAGATTTTAGTAAGGTTATCCTCCACTCTGGTACCCCGGCTGAGCATAAAAGCTATAATTGATCTGAAATATAGAAAATCTTTTGCAGAATCAGTCCTTTACACGGCTAACAGTTAAGGGACAAACGCACACATAGGTAAGTCGAGCTCGCATGCTAAGGAATTTATACTAACACAGTCCTGCTTTTCAGAACATATCGGTATTTGGCCGTAACAAATTTCAAAAACAACACTCAGTTATTTCTTAATTTAGCTATTTTGAACATAGTCCAATTTTGACTTGTGTCAGCTTTCATGCCAAAGTGTGATATTATCCGCGATAAATCTTGTTTTGACTTATTATCCATTTTTTACGTCGCGTTTCGAGAAGAAGTGCCCCAATCACAAATCCCCCAAGCACTTAAATAACATATTTTAATCCTGTATTTGACCGACAAATGAAGAACAAAAATCAATTAAGGAAAAATGGGTTTGGATGTGAAACTGTTCAATGATAAGGCGTGCGAACTTTCATATACCAAAAATTCAATTTATTAAAAAAAACTTGAACACAAATTTCCTCTTTTTAAAATATGTTCCTCTTACAATACAAAATTTACAGAATTTCATAAAAAATCACTTTAAATAATTATGTTGCTTAATTCATTTCACTTCACTTCTTAACTAAGGCTAGCAGAACTGTTTATCGAACGTATAAATCAATCAATGATTTATTCTGCAGCATTTAAGTTCTGAAAATAAAGATTATAAAATTACACCATTACCCTTTGTTAGAAAAATTGAAGATAAAAGAAAACAAATCCAAATGATAAATAAAGCGAATATTATAGTGAACTAAACCAAACTAATCAATGTTAAATATTTATTTAGGACCCTTCAAAAATACAAAACTAAAAAAAAACTCTTCCTGTTATGATAAGTTAAAAAAAAAATACTGATTCTGCTAGTACACACGCTTTATTGCCGTACTAGACTTTTTAGCCTTAGTTTTAAATTCGGCATAAATATTCGTTTTTGCAGAATATGCCTTCATTGAGCTGTCAATAAAACTGCGTCATATCACAGTTCTCTCAGAAATGTTAACTAAAAAACAAAAAAACAAAAAACGAGAAGAAGTTGTGAAAACATTAATATTGGAAAAGATTGTGGGAGATCTGCGCTCAAGCAAAGGGTGGTGCCGGTCGTAAAAGATAACTCAACTTTAAAAATCCAAATACACAATTTTTATTTCAAATATATATATATATATATATATATATGTCGCTTATACTAATATTACAATTCAATATAATTCAGAGGCAAACCTAACCTATCACAGTCAATTTAATACTTCAATGAAACTTAAAGCTACTAATACTATTTAATTCAATAAAATTCAATAAAAGAAAAAGAAAAAAACAAAACGTAAAAGGTAATCCCCTGCCATATGTAAAGATATCTGATACTGTTCATGACTTATTTATATAATTGTGGACAATATCGCTGCCGTGCTAAACATACCCGGCGTAAGTGTAGAAGGACCAGTTTTGAGTTATTGGACATTTTATATTTACCTCAATGCCACACACAGAATTTTCTTAAAAATCGTTTTTTTAATGAAAGAAATTTTCTACTGTACAATTCAAATTCTTAACAAATCAAACTTTTTATAAAACTTTTTTGGGTTGCGAGTTTTAGCAGATACACCGTTTTTGCGTTGTATGAAGAAAGATGTAGTGATAGGGTAGCTAAACATAAACGCCTTATTGTTTATAACTCACAGGAATGTATTATCTAAAACTTTATATTATTTATTTCATAACATATGAAAATAATATCTTTACACCAAAGAAAAAAAATAAAAAACTTTTCTTCAAACAACAAAAAAATTAAAAACTTTCTTGATGTAGGAAAAAATAGGCACTTTTTCTTCTTATTCTAATCTTTATCTATTGCTATTTCATTCCAAAATTGTAATCGAATTTTCGGAAGTATTTGGTCCAACTTTCGTAAAATTTTATGTTTTCGCGCCTTCGAGATTCCTTTGCATTTTTCATCTTCGATTTCGGCCTTTCGACCCTATTTTTAAACGTCTTTGCAGTACGAAAATTGATTTTCTTGGAAATTTCATCAAAATTATTTTTGTAACACATAATTTTCATTCCTCGTGAACAAGATAAATGACACATGTCTTTAAGAAACGGACGTGGTTCTATTTTCTTCAACTTTGTTTGTAAAGAAGAATCTTCCCAATTATAAAAATCAGTAATATTTAGTTCAATAGCAGTAGTGTGCTTTGCTACAGTTTGAATACACTCGGTGACTTCCTTAAAGTCATACACCTTTTTCTTCATGCACAGCGAACGCTCAATTCTATGGTGGAATAAGTCTACAGACATACGACTGGTTCAAGATATTTAATATGCACATTTTGCCAGGCAATTTTATCAGTATTAACTCTGTATACAAAAAAGGAATACAAAGCCCAATTTTTAGTTTGCACTGAACAATTATCTAAACATAAGGTTATGGAATTTTTATCCCTCTTATGCAGAAAGAAAGCATAATATGATGAAATAATGTCCTCTTTTTTCTGCCGGATTTTGCTACATTCCAGATAGCGGCCCCAGAAGGTTCCTTTTCTTTTCCCAACGGCACAAAGCTTTCATTATAAGCAATTAAACTGTGCATGAAAAGGATTTTCTTAAATACGTCACAGAGTGGTAGCATAATTATTTTTTTGCAGGTCTGTAGAAAAAGCTTGCCACATTATTCATCTAAAAGTTTATCCTTTTCGTATTCATTCCTTGCATTATTATAGCGTGAATTATGTGTATTCTATTCTTTGCACTCATCATTACTAATTCCGTTTTAGATGATTTGTATACTTTTCATGCTTCAAAAGTTTTTCACAATTCCAACACTCTTCATTTCCGAATGCAGTAAAGGATATATTCATTTAGAGACTTTCTTGCTGTAGAACACGTACTATAAGTCAATTCGACGCTTCTGTAGAAAATTTATGGCAACATCGCTTGGGAGCAGACCTGTAAAATTTCAAGTACAAGTACCAGTACAGTACCAGTACCTGGACTTGAAATAATTTTAAGTACAAGTACAAGTCCCGGTACTGGTACTTAAACACATTTCAAGTACAAGTCCCGGTACTGATACTTTAAAGTTTTTCAAGTACAAATCCAGGTACTGGTACTTTTACTAGTACTTAAGTACCAATGTACTTAAGTACTGTTCAGGTTTGTACCTGTGAAATTCCAAGTACAAGTGCCAGTACAGTACCAGTACCTGGAGTTGAAATATTTTAAGTACAATTACAAATCCCGGTACTGGTAATTAAAAACATTTCAAGTACAAGTCCCGGATGGTACTTTAAAAAATTGCAAGTACAAGTCGAGGTACTGGTACTGATATTAGTACTTAAATACCAATGTACTTAAATACTTTACAGGTCTGCTTGGGAGATATCTAGTGTTCAGTGTAGTTTCCTTTCTGTAATGTGATATTTGAAGATGGTATCTTTTAATATCAGCTGCTATTGCTTTTTCATCTATTATGTATTTTCTTCTATATTTTCCACGACTTTCTGCCGGCGGCAGTTGCGTTACACATTTTTCAGAAAAGGTAGTTCATATCATACTATCATATCTGGGGCCGTATCCAAGAGTGGAAAGAAAAAGTATTTTACACACTAAAACTCTTTCACCATGATCATTTGAGAAATAATATTGGATCGTATTATTTCTTTTGCTATCAGAGGAACCAGTTGTCCTTCTCTGAACGGGAACTTTTGGCGTATTTTTGAAGACATGACATTTCCTATTTTTCGGTGACATTTTCCAAAATTCTTTGTTGATTATGTTCTGTTAACATGGTTCACTTTAGACAAGCACTTTTTCTGGCAAGTGCTTTTAGTTTATGATTTTTGGCACATTCTACAATTTTATTCATATTTCTATATATTAACCCTTCCGAAAATTTTTGTATTTTCCGTTGTGACCCTTTTTTCGTGTGTTGGATATTTTCTTCTTTTCCTTCCGGTCCTAATCTGCTTGTAATTCCACTACTGTGTTCATTTTCGAAATTATCAACCTGCATACCAGTCTGACTATCCTGACTCGTCCTTATCACTTCATCTGATGAATTTCCGCACTCTTCTTTAGTATTACTTGAGTCATTGGTTTGATCTCCATCCATATCTCCATAATTCTTTTCGTTTCTTCAAATTTGTCAGTCAATTCCTTATTTATTCTTATTATTCCATATTTAACGTCAATAGTACTGTTTTTTTATCTCCACTAAAATTATCCAGTTTAGTAATTAATACCTAATAAGTGAATGTAACAATATAAAATTTCTGTAAATCACTGAAAATTTTTCTTACTTAAACCAATGTATTTCACTAACGAACAAATTTTCCGATGTGAACTCTTTGAAAAGACATTACTAAATGAAGTTCACTAATTTAAATGACACTTTTAGAGCTTATTAAAATCATCCGCATTTTCGACGAGATTAAATATGATTAGGTTTGTTAGGCTGCTCTCGCATTTATACGATCAATTGCATGCCACTATGCCACAAGTTGTCTCCAAGCAAACCATTGTGATGCATTTATTTATTATTCGGTCTAAAAGACAGGATCCGTTTTCTTTTTCAGATTTACTACAAGGCTTATCTACATTTGGACCATGCATAAAAGACCTTTATGCTTTGTGAATGTTGGATACGACCTTTATCGTTTGTATAATAAGCGATTTTGTAGATACAAACTCTTTTCACATTCATTTTAAGGACCTTCTAGTGGAAATAGAAATTTTTAGTTCTTGCAGGCAGTTATCTAAATTTAAAAGCTATGCAAAATTGCCTTTAACTAAAATTTCATGAAATTTTCAGTTACGTCATTTAGGCTTAGCACGGTAGATTTTGTCCGTACAGTGTAGATCTAAAACCTTCAATTTGTTATGTGTTCGTCTTGTTCGTAAACCTTTTCAGTACCATTTGATTCTGCGCAGATTTTTTTTTCTTTTAGGTCTTATTGGGAAAATTAACAATTCAGGAATAGTGAAGGGATGCTCACCTGCATGGATAAACAAAGTACTAAAAATCAGAAACAAGATAATACATCAGGCATACAAACACAAATACCTACACATATACACACCGAATGGATCAACACTTTACACAAAGGCCTAAAACAGAAAACAACTAGAAGCACATTCAACACACTCATACACATATTACAAATATAACCTTGTTAGTTAATATTTAAATTTTCAACTATTCTCTTGTTAAAGCTTAGACCTAAGAATTTTAAACTAGATCATCATATAGTTAGCTATAGAAATATCTTACATATGGATGTTTGTAATTTTTGCCAGTACTGTACTAGCTCGTTCAGCATGAGGTTCGATCGTTGCTGTTCAATTCGAGTACATAAGATGATATGATATTAATCATTGTCCAGTAATTCCTATAAAGTAAACCAGCAGTAGGTAAATTACTAACTGCTTTAAGATAATAAGTGTATGAAGCGTACTCTAGTCTGTTGCCAGGAGCTGGTCAGTATACGATATTCAAAATTTGAATATTCAAATGTTGGCGCTCACACAGCCACTGCTAGCATGGAAAACGCCATGAAGTTCAGTGGACTGAATGTGGTTGCTGCCATCTTTTTTTTTTGTGATGACTGCTTCCTGTAGTAGCGATAGGTCGCTCTTCACTTGGAAAAGAGTAAAAGGTGTGGATCAAGTTTTTCTTTTTTTGTACGGGTGCGGAACATAGGATCCTGTGGTTTTTTTTTTTTGTGAAAGAATATCTGGAGAAGCGGAAGTAACGAGGTCAAAAATATAAGGAAAACGAGTTCTTCATGCCAACGAGAGAAAAATAAGTAGTTACTTATAATTAACTATATTTTGTGTGTAGTCTTTCCTAGTGCGGAATATCTTTATTGATAAAAGCAGATCTTATAGAGAAATCTGCACAAATTTCATTTGTTAAATATATTGGATGAATTACGTAAAGTGAATAAATTTAAGTTTCTTCAGATCGCGAGTTTCTTCTTGTATTTCCTCTATTTCGTCATTAAAAAGTTTCGTGGTATCCTTTTTTTTTACGAAAAACCACGTGACGCCCACAAAACCCAACTTTCCTGCAATTTTGTTCACGTATTGAACCCAGACCCTCCTCCACATGAGCTACCATCACTTACGCTTCAAGGGCAGCGTAACAAATTATAATTATCCAAGTTTGAAATAATATTTAACTAACGGAAATTTAAATTTTCAATTCTCACATATCGAATATATACTCACATCTTAACTTCGAACGCAAATAAATTTTTACTGCTCTGATTAAAGTTTATAATCTAAGTAATTAATGGGAGGTAAGGCACCATCATTAACAACCCTCTTTGTCAGCAGCCTGGCCTTCATCTCTTTTCTCATGTATCTGTAATTAAGATTCTCCCAGATCTGGTATTTTACTTTTAGTTATTAAGAGTTAACAAAAGCACCCTCCGAAACCTGTCAAATATTAACTTCGAATAAAAGGTTCCTGTCGACATTTATTTCACCCTCTCCAACTGTGAAAAACTAAAAAGGTCCGCCTCTGACATCTGCCATAATTACATTATATTCTGTGTAAATTGGGAAAGTGGAAAACGGGGCGCTTCCTTCAACTTTGTCCTCGATACTTTATCACTTCACTAAGAGCAGACGCCCCTTCAGAAATTCCAGTTTGTAAGAAAGATAATTAAAGTGCGACAATAAATTTATTTTCACTAATTTTGACCAAGACTAGTCGATGTACATCTAGAATACTTTGTGACACAGTGTCTAGGAAGATGAGTGAATTGAAGGTGAAGCGTAAATTTTTACCTTAAATTTAAAGGGAACTAAGGTACTTAGAATATAATCGGACAATAATTTATTAGCCACTTTATAAGCTGTTCATAATTTGCTCCACACTTAAGCACATTGCGGTTTTCTTGAAAAGTAAACTCTTCTTAGGTATACATTTCTCCTCCCATTTTTTGTTGTCTTAAAATTGTTTCTGCGGATGATTATAGGAAGTTCAGTTCTTAATTAATGAACTTTGAAAAGTCTAATTTAGAGCCTTCGTGATTCTAGTGTGTTTATACCTTCCAGCAAATAAACAAAACAAATTAAAATATCTAATTATCCTACTTAAAATTTCTACAGATAACTCCAAAACAACACGAGCGTTGATTGGATTTCTGCCAAGTTTTGTTCTTCCCTTTAGCAGTATCCACTTAAACGATTACTCCCAGCATTGAAATTTGCCTCACATTCTCAGATTCTCAATGCCAATTTTCTCCTTCGTTAATTTTTTAACTTATTGGATTCTCTTATTATCGTTTTTGTTTTTGCTATTTTCCGGCGTGCAATTGAGATATGACCTCATTAGGGAAATCTAACTAGAAAAGGCAGCTTTGTACGTATACCGCCTTTTATCGGAGTATTTTACATGTACAAAAATTCTTACTGAAAGATGGGTGTGTGTGTCTCTATAAACATTTTTTGTTTAACTATAGAAACGGAGAAAAAGAGTTTGCAGGCATATTCATAAATTTAATAAATAGTAGAAAGTTTTGCAGGATTTAGAATTATTCTGCTTCTTCTTACCTAGCTTTAGTCAGTTTCTTCTGTTTTTTTTTAAGAAGTAGAGACAACACCAGGAAAGAGCATTGCTCAAGATTCTCATACCGTTTCGACGACCGCCAATTTACATACAGAATCGCGCTCCGAACAAAAGTAGAAATGGGGAAAATAACTAGTAGGTACTTTTGGGAAAATACACAGATTATTGGAAAGTTAGTTAAGCCTTTCTATCCTCTTGTTGCTTAGAAGCAACACACTTTTGATCCTCATTGTACGCCCTTCAAAAGCATGAATTCTGTTAAAGCCGAAAGGTAGGCAATAAGCATAAGTAATTTTAATTAGGAATGTACGTAGCGGCACGTGGCAGCAGCACTTTGGGTATATTTCGTTGGTTTGTCGTATACGCCATCTGGTCATAATGCTGGAAAACACATTTTAATGTTTTACCATCTATTAAAAAATATCTGCCCGATAGGATTATGTTATTTTTGTACCATTGTTAATCCGATTTATTAGATTACTAAAACTGCTTGAATTAGGCTTCTTATGAAAGTAGTTTAGGAGTTGTAATTAATTTAATTCAGTATGAGTTTGCCGTATACGCCAACTTATCTAAGGTTATTTTTCTCCATATACATACGATAAAATAAGAGCACGTGCGCCACGCCAATATTGAATAAAGTTTGAAATTGTATATACATACACACCACAAAAGTTTTACATAATTTTATGAAAATTACATTGAGAAAAAGATACAATTGATATAAGACCAATAATTTTATATGAGCATAAAAGTTAAATAAAGTGAATATCTAAAGTTCTATATGGCAACACCAAGAAGGAGTTCTCCAACTTAGTTAATTTTTAAAATTTCATTTACTACAGCGCTTTCCAATAAGAGGTGTTATTTTAATTAGCCCGCTATTTCGGTACATGTCACTTTTGGAGCTGTCATTTTTTGACATTTGACAATTAGAAACTACGCCATTAATAAAACTGGAACGATACATGATTCAACAACGCATTGAAATTATTAAAATTCACTATAAAAATGGTGAAAATGTGGCAGAGACGGTTCGTAAAACTCGAACATTTTTGGGTCGTCATGAAGCACCTTGTCGGACCGCAATACAGAAATTGGTAGAAAAATTCGAGCTGTCGGGACAAGTTAGTGATGTGAAGAATAAAACCCGTGCACGTCGCGCAAGAACAGCCGAGAATATTGCTGCTGTAGCCGAAAGTGTTGAAGAAAACCCAGGTTTGTCCATTCCTCGTCGTTCTTTGGAATTAGGCATTCCACAAACGTCATTACACCGTATTTTGCATAAAGATTTGGGTCTTAAGGCTTATAAAGTTCAGTTAACACAAGAACTCAAGCCGGCCGATCATCAACAACGTCGAGTCTTTGCTGATTGGGTCCTTGAAATGCATGAAAATGATCCCGAATTCCATCGAAAACTCATCTTGAGTGATGAGGCCCATTTCCACCTCGATGGCTTCGTCAAGAAGCAAAATTGTCGCATCTGGGGCTCCGTAAACCAAAGAGTTATTGTTAAAAAGTATCTCTATCCTCAACTTGTGACTGTTTGGTGCGGTTTATGGTCCCGCGGGGTCATTGGACCTTACTTTTTCGAAAATGAGGCTGGAGCAACAGTTACGGTGAATGGATAGCGCTATCGACAGATGATTAATGATTTTTTACGGCCGGAATTGGATGGTATTGATCTGGACAACGTTTGCTTTCAACAAGACGGCGCTACGTGCCATACAAGCAACGAAACTATTGATCTTTTACGGGAAAAGTTTCCGGACCGTGTTATCTCTCGAAGAGGTGATCACAATTGGCCAGTGGCATTTTTCTTTGAATATCAAAATAACACCTCTTATTGGAAAACCCTTTATTTTTATGGAAACCCTGTGAAAAAAATTTCAGCTCTCTACGTCGTGTCCAAATATATAATGAAACCCCAAAGTTTTGTATTGCTATACGAAGAAATGATTGCCCTATTTGTCCCATTTTGGTACAATAATTTATTTGTTTTTTAAAAAAGCCCGTGTACAAAATTTCAGCGTTCACGAGTTATCGTGCGAACGAACAGACAGGACATGCAAAAATCAAAATAAATTTAAATGTATGTATAAGTGTCCAATCTATTTTGCTCTGCTATTATTTCTGTGCATTACAAACGGAATGACAGACTTATTATACGCTATGATTTCATCATCTAGCTAGGGTATAAAAATTCAGCTTATTATATTATTTTTTTTTTAATTTGTTTTGTAATACTGTTAGTACTTTGTAATAATCATTACCAGATACGTGTAATAAGGATCAAATAAAGAAATTGATTTATGATGGAAACATAACTAAAACAAATTCCTTACGGAGTATGAAACAAGAAAAATAATAAACTTAACTTTAGTTCGTATACATTAAATTTGTTGAAATCAGTTAAAGATGTCGATGTATTTAATTTATTTGTAAAAGAGCTCTATAATACTCTTTGTTTACTACTGGTTAAAGCTAATAAGCTGTTAATATCGGTAATTTTTCTTTTGAAATAGACTTAGTTTTATTTTGAATTATATTTAATTTTTGATTAATCAAATATTTCGTTCCCAAAGTTTTCTTTGTTGGTTTTTTTAGTAAAGATGTGGTTTTATATGCAAGATTTCTTCCATTATAGTTTTGAATTGAAGTGAGATTAAATCAGATCTTAACTATCTTAAAAATTCAATTTTTGTAAAAGCTGTTTGCACAAAATTCAAATTGCAAGACTTGTTACAGTACCTTTTAAAGTACTTTGAATCAATTTAAGCGTTACATTTTTATAGGACATATTTTTAAGATATCTTAGTAGTGATAACGGGCTATAGATTTCCGGATTTTTAATGTTGCTATCTATAACACTATGGACGCAGTCAACTTCTTGAATTAAGCATTTCGTCGTGGAGTTTTGCTCAATAGTTTTCAGATTAGTCTGATTGCGAAGAAAATACAGCAGAACAGTTGTTTTTTTTTTGCGCGATGCACGAGCCATTCCAAAGGGAAATGTGCCGTCGCCAATTTTTGAATGGTTTTAATTTACTAAGAAAAATTATAATCACGTACCAATTCCAAATGTTTTTTTTTTTGTATTTTATTGTCATAGTTGATTGCCTTTTCCTACTTTTCTATGCACGTACGACATAACAAAATTGAATAATTTTTTTTTTTTGCTTTAATGTATGTTTGTCGCTTATATACATACGACAAATCAATACTCAGCCAAAAATAATTTAAATTTACAAGAAAATATTGTCTTACGTTCTAAAAATTAGCGTTTACGAAATATCAATATTTACAAGTGATGATTTTTAGGGATATGCGACAAAAGTGCTGCTCATTATCTCAGGAACCGTCAGAACTAAGAAAAAACCGATCACATATTCAGGAAAGAACGCAGTCAAAAGTCTATAAATCACCTTTTAGGTCAAAACTTCTAATTTGGCGTATACGACAAACTAATACTCGGCCGACGATTATCAGCGTTTTCTCAGAAGGGACCTCGTATCGAAATCGTATGGATAGTGGTTTATATTTCTATATATCTGTTTATGTGCAGCTTCTGAGGTCAAAGTGTATTTAGATTTATAGTAAAGGAGTTGAAATAGTGTATTTTATTGAAAATTAATTTAATGATCAGGTGAGTTCTTGGAAACTGGCTTCAAACCTTGTTTTTCTCGTAAGCAACATTAGGATATAATGTCTATTATATTTGGATTCAATTTTATAGATTTCCAGATTACTGCAGACAAGAGGTTTGAGTACGGAGGCAGTATATAACATTCTTGATGAAGTGGATTGGAATGAATCTGAGGAGCTTCTTGCCAGTTTTTAAAGAAAAAAATTACCAGCACTCGGAGTAGAGTAGAAAAGCTACACTGTTCACTCAAAACTACAATCTCAACATTTTTATTTTATTTATTTTCGATGGAACGCATCCAACAACCTCAGGAAAAAACTGCGTAAGTGGACGCATGGGGTAACACTTCACTGTAATACAAAAGCATGCGTACGTTTTAATGGCTCGAGTACGACAATTTTCAAAATAGTGTTCTAAGATGAAAAGCTACAGGAGGACGCAAGGTCGAGAAAGAATGCGTACATTTTTTTCGCGATTAAAATTTCTTTGACCCCATGCGCCTATTTAAGGGTTAAGTTAGCGCACTAGCAAAATCACACAATTGAGCGCATGGGGTCAGCAGCCAGTACGACGATTTTCAAAATAGTGTTCTAAGATGAAAAGCTACTGGAAGACGCAAGATCGAGAAATAATGAGTTCTATATATTTTTTTCAGTTAAAACTGCTCTGACCCCATGTGCCTACTTAAGGGTTAAGATATTCGAGAATATAAGGTTAATTGAACAGAATGTAATAGAGAGTTATTAAGAACACTTCTTACAAAAGCAATGTGCGTTGCGACTTCGTTTTAAGAAGTAATTATGAGAAAAAGAACTTTAGAAAGATTACGTACATTGTCCATTTTACAGTCAAATCTGGTAAAACGTCTTGGCCCCAAATAATGGGGTAGCTCCATTTAATCTACGATGTGAAAACTAGAAACTAAATTTAACTCCTAATTGAATCAATCCACAAACAGAGCTTGCTTGTAAAATCCCATGAACCCATGAAAAGAGTAACCTTGAAAAGCAAAAATTATTTAACTTTTCCCATTAGCATGCACGCACACCTTTCGAAACTATCTACACATGTAGGGTGTGGTGTACTTTCTGACCTTACAACATATATATCTAAATATGTCTGGTAATGTATCGTCTAAGAGTTTTCTTAATCATCTTGACTTATTATTCGGACATAAGGAAGGAAACGTGGTAGCATCCTTCCATCTTGCGAACGTTTCTTTCAGCAAAAGGGAAAGTGTTATGAAATTAAGCTGTATGGGAAAGTTTTACCTAAAAGCTTGGAATGCTCTGGGATTCCACAGACCCATTCATATACACTCAGTAAGTTGAATCCGCTGATAAAGCAGACGACGACATGAATATATCCAGATATTTTACTTTTCTAGCTTGGAACGTGACAAATGGAGGGATATTTCATGCTTAAGTCAAAGTAGGGCGATAACTATGTCTCGTATCTAGCAATGATTCTTAAGAAGTACGTCAACTCATGATGACTCTGATATTTCGGCTACAGAATATCCGTATCACTGACAAGCATATGTACATACATATATATATTACTATAGGTAGTACCTACTACATAAGAAAATTGATAATATTGGCGACGAAAGAGCTGCTAGTATCTTGGGGTGGCGCTTGTGTCTTTTTTTGGTCAAACCTCGAACGTGTTCTGGTTTCTTATAACGATGACTATTATAAGTATTGTAACTTTACTAATGGATAAAGTGTTTCTTTTACATTTGCATTTATCTATTTGAGAGATATGGAATTATGAAATTTTAAAAATTTTCGAAGTTATACACGAAAAACGATTCAATGACAAAAACAAGAAACTAAATGCTAAAGCCAGTTACAGAAAAATCACTTCTAACTTACGAAGAATAATAATGTGATGTACATCCTTAAGAATGGTCACGAAGGTTCAGGTACCTTGCACTGAAAAATTCCTTCGCCAATTATGTGGAATATATGCACATCTTGGGCATATGAAGCAGAGTTATCATAAGATCTATCCCATAGCCATTATTCACTGCATAATGATTTTAGTTCGAGGCATTTTCCGTTGCCGAAATAATTCAAGCTCAGTTCCCAGGAACTCTTCATCCAACGAATGCAAGAATTTTTACCTTTTTCACTAAGTTTGTAATGAAACTTAAATTTGAAGCGAATATTAATAATCTTTGACGAATATTAGGTGAACTTTGGAATTTTGAACTTGGAATTTGGAACTTTGGCATACTAGAGCAGAGTGTACAGATTTCGAAGTTAATAGTGCATTCTGAAATGGACCATAACGTGTTTTAAAGCGTGACGAAAGCAAATGTTTTTATAATAGCAGTTTTGTATACATTTGATCGACTTCCTCAACATTTCAGATCCGAAAAAAATATTAATCACTCGGCGAATACATCATTGCACCACTCAGCGATATAAATTTTGTATATTTTTTTGGTACTGTATTCGACATCTAGTTCTTCTGCCATCTATGGTACCAGTCATTTCCCACTTTAAAATTTTACGAACAAGCAAAGACAGAATGAAATGAGTACACCGCAAAATTGCAAGACTTTTTCGTTTGCTTAGTTTTTAAAATCTGATGTATGTGAAATATTTCTTCAAACACTTATGTACATACTAGAGTACCTACTGCAGGTAACAGGTAAATTTGATATATGTTTGGGCTGACTTTGCTTTCTAATATAATTATAAATTTACAGGAAAGTAATTCTTTCTGTTTTCACTGACAGGTAAAGGGAAGAACTTTTCCTGCTTTCTTAGAAAGGTAAAGAAAATAAACATGCTGTCACTTAGTCGGATCTTGTATTTAAATGATAATTAATAATGCACAAATCAAAAATCATTAACTCTGCCTTTTCTAAGTATACACTGAAAGGTACATAACATTCTCAAAAATACAACGCATCAACATATGATGCCTACCTTCGTAAACCAGTTCAATGTAAGATATATTCATGTACTTATTACTAATGAATTCCATGTAATGCTTACAGTAAACCTTATCTAAGTCAATCATGTCCTTTCTTTCCGCTGGGGTTGCGGTGCCTGTCACTAACATGTTTAACATATCACAGCAAATTTAAACAAGTTACGTTACATCTGCAATACAAAGGCTAAATTACAACAATGGCTAAGGAAAAATAACAGACAATTTGAGAAAAATATGTTCAAGTCTCATTTGCATAATTTGATTAAAATACACTGTACTCCAAGAAAGCATATAGCGGATGATCTGACTCGGAGTTATGGACATGAATTTTTCGTTTAGCACCGTACCACCTCGATTTAAAATCAAATTGAAAAAAAAAGGATTACAGTTAAATCCAAGGTTGGTTCCGGAAATACAACCTTCAAATTTGATGATATTAAGTAGTTAGTAACGGAAGAATTCGAAAAAATTACCACTCAAAACTATGTCACCTTGGATGGTAGTACTTTGGCCAGACCTATGCCCTCCGTATTTCTCGGGAAAAATATATTGATGTAGTCACGAGCTTGGAAATTGGTTCAATGCAGATATGGATTGCTGTTATTATGTCAGATCGGTTCTGGGGAAGGTCTATTGTGGGCTACGCAGGCTCTGGTTGTCCGGAAAAATTTTAGGCACGAACTCCAAACTAAAGCTCATCAAAGCTCTGATTTTGCCAATTTTACCTTTGGGAGCATGATCTTCCCGAAATTAGATTCTACCTGCATACACAGAATCAACGTTGCGTTCGACAATACAATTGTGTAAGGTTCGCCTTTGTTGTTCACAGATTTGACCAGGTTTCGGGCTTTAAGACTAGGCCAGTTGGATGTACTCTCGATACATACTTAAAGCGCAAGTCACTTCGTTCCTCCATAAGCTCATTTATCTACCTGATTACCTTGCGAATAATATCCAACTCCTGAATTCAAGAGGGCTCTTACTCTGTTCAAGCGGCAAGAGCCCGGAGTTCTTCATCGTAATCTGTCCAGAGTCTGAGAGGTGTGGATGTATTAAAAAAAAAATATATTAACTAAATAATGTGTTGCTATCAATGGGACTGCTACTTTTTCTGCTATTTTTTTAAGTTTTGTTTAATTCCAGGTGTTTGTTAAACTGCATACAATTAACATTTCTAACATCAGTAAATTTATCTTACAATTAGATCTACTACTTTTATTTGGTATGTAAATTAGGAGTTAACTGCTTTTAAGCGACAATCTTTTAAATCGTCTCTCTCTGCTATAATCCTCTTTAGCTTTATAATCCATCTAATTTTAATATTGTTTATTATATCGATATATTAGTTAATTGTAAAATCCAACTTTATTTCTACACCTATTTATACGAAATACGTATTATTTAAAGGATGCCTATGTAGTTAGGTTACTTGCTCACTAGTATTAACTTTAATTTCCTAATAGTTTGCCTATTCTGATCTTTTAATCAATTTACTGTATCTAAATTGTACTTCAGAAGACTGTAAGTCTTGTGTACTATACCATAGTGTTTCTGAATAAATTGAAAATTGAAATTGGAGATGCGTTTATTAGAATGCCATAAAAGCTGGGGAAGCATATCTTGGGTATGACGCCTTTTTGGACAAGTTAATAGATAAATTAATTATATCCTTATCTGACGATAGTTCTATTTGTGATTGTGTTTTAAGTAGCGACAATGAAGAAGCTTGTCCCGAAGTCGGGTGATGTAAATTTTCAAATCACATTTCTCTTCAGAACAAAGGGGAGGCTACTTCTTTTGCATGTTAACTCCTATAGGTCTAACTTTAGCATGTACGAACTTATTAAGCGCGCGTACATTGCTCTTAATAATATGGCTGAACATTTTATGGTTACGTTTCTTAGCATGTTTTAAAAAAACGTCTAGATAATATTTAATTTTTTTGTTTTATTTAACCTTTTAAATTTGTTGTTTGTTCTATATTGCATGGCAGTTTTTCGGGTGTGTTGTTTATATATCTCTTTAGCAAAAAAAAAAAAAAAAAAATCACAACAATTTCTTTAAATTTCAAAAAAAGAAACCTTGAATGCAATTTATTTCTTTACGATAAATTTGACTGAGAAGCAGTTTCAACTTTTCATTTATCTAATACTGTATCCCAGCCACTGACTTATAACAATGAACTGAGCGTATTGCCATTTTCCCATAGGAAAGAATGGCACAAGTTTTACAGTTCTCTCTTTCGCCCTATGGCAGAGTTGGAGCTACCAACACAAAGTTATGTTCACTGAACATTTACTTATGCCATTTCATGTTTTTATGTTGGCTGCAGATGAAATCACCGCAGAAAGAATAAGGTAAAGATAGTGGTTACCATGCGCTGTCTCTCTTGCCCATACACAGGATTCAGTTAAGAATAACTTTTGAAAATTAAAGTCGGAATTAGTTCAATTTCTTACAAGAGTGCTTATAAGCGGTCAAAATATCACTTGGACACAAGAAAATAATTTTTTTTGATTTAATTCGATGTACGGGTGTAAAATTTCATCTGATTGGTTGAGTTTTACATATTTGTACCCTAGATGAAATCATAGGGGTATACTAAGTTTGTCATTCCGTTTGTAACACCTCGAAAAAGTGATGGTAAAGCAAAATGGATTGGACACCCATTCATAATATTAAAAGTTATTTCGATTTTTGCATGTCCGTCCGTCCGTCCGTCCGTATACTTAGAGAGCTGAAATTTTGTGCACGGACGTTAAAAAAAAAAGTAAAATTAAGTTCGAAAATGAGACAAATCGGGCAACTCCTTCGTGGGGTTGCCATATAAAAATTTCGTTTTCCGCTATATATTTGGACACTGCTTGAGAACGCGTCGCCGTAGAGAGCTGAAATTTCGTACATGATGTTTTTACTACATTAGCAAATAAAATGTCAAAAATGGACTAAATCGGGGAACTGCTTCTTGGTGTTGCCATATAAAAATTTAGTTTTCTTACGTATACTTTGAAAACGATCAGTCCAAGACATTTTTATTGTACTAAAAACTTCTGCAGAATACGAAATCCTATAAAATTGGTTGTGATCAGTTTTTATGTGCGACAAATCGTTCTAGGAATATATGCGAAAAACAACTTCAAAATCAAACTTGAATAGATCAGTGACGATACGAAATTTAATACGGGCATTCATCTTGGGTATCATAAGCATTAGTCTTAGACCAATTCTAGCTTTTTTACTTGTTTTATGTAGTAAACGTTTTAAAGGGTTCTCTAACGGTGATATACAGAAACTCAATATTTTTTGTGCCACATGAAAAAGCAAATCGCTCAGTCCATTGTTTCTATATAGGAGATAAACTTGTCATTATTATTTTTAAAACATACATGATACATGTTGTTTATGAATAGCGAAATGAGCGTAATCATCTTTTAGAAGGTTTCCCAAATATTTTCCATGCGCGAAAAAATAACAACTGACTCGAAACCTACTCTACTGTCCCTACTAAGCCACAAGACAAGTTGTTCATAACGAAAATATGGTAACCGTGAATTTACACACTGATAAAAAGCTAAGAGCTAATAACTCTTTGACATTTACAGTTGGCACATAGGTTTTGCCTATGGTCAAATGAGACAGGAAAGACCACAGTTTGAAGGGTTTTATAAAAAAAAATATTTTAGTCAGCTTTTTCTAAAAAAAAAAAACCAAATGAAGTCAAATTAAGAAATAGATAAGAAAATACGAAAGGGGAATCCCCACTTTTCAAAAATATTTTGGCCCTACACCTCCAGCTGGCAACAGTGACTTTGCATGCTGCACGCTTACCGAAAGTCATATTCCTTTCACAGAATTCAATTTATATACAGTAATTACAACAATCGTTATCCAAGAATAGAATATAAAGTCAGGGCAAAAGAGAAAAATAAAACAATATTAATTTAATGTTTTACTTTTAATTAGCTGAAGTTATAAGAACTTGCATCTTTTCATTACCGAGGAATGTGTTGAAGCAATCAATCGATCTTGAAAGGAATTTACTATAGGCTTTAACTAAAATGCCCTATTATACCAGAGCAATTAGGTTTCATTGTTCAGTAGCATTCTGGTCATGCTCCTACCGCCGCAATAATTCACAATCCAGCACAATTAATTAATTAAATTCTTTGTTGATTTTGGCATGAAAAGCGCATAAAACTGAGAGGGCCTCGACGTAGTTATGCAGACTGGGGTGCAGAGAAGATACTGCATGGCGCTGTTAATACATCACGGTGGGGTAGCCAATTTTATAATTACTGGAAAAAGTTTCGTATGTTCATTCATATTACGCTATTGAAGCCGCCAGAAAATATTTTCAAGCCTTTTCTGATGGCAGGCGTGTAAAATGTACGTGGTGATGGTCATGGTTTTTAATTAGGCTTGCAGTCAAGGACAGCTGCTTGAGTTTACAAAATTGTGATTTATCCATACAAAGTCTAAGGAAATAGTATTTAAGCTCTGAAAAAGTTACATAGGAAGGAAGCTAACCAATTCAGCAGCCATATTGAAAAATCGGTACCCCGTAATTTGTAGAGCAATAATTCGTGGGATAGCTTATCAAAAGCCTTGCTTAAGTCAGTGTTAAGGCAGTGAGTTTCATTTATCTGCTAAGAAAGTTTAAATGTAAAATTATGAAAACGGGTTGATCTTCCTTTCATAAAGCTATGCTGATTAGGAATAATAATTCTTTTTCAGTTGAAATACAAAAGTGTACAAACAATGGCTTCAAACATATTCGGAATACACCACCACTTAGAAAATTGTCGATAATTAGTGACAAACTTCTTTTCCCGGACCTAATTTCTCCAACCGCAGCGGCATATTGAACACAAATGTGTATGGAGCATAGAGAGTGCTACAACAATACTTCAGTACAATAGGGGGAATTAAGGCTATCCATCCAGATTTTAACAGTTTTTTTTTATTAATAAATAAAAAGGTCGTCAAGTAATTAAAAAAGGAAGCATCAATTTGGACGTAATTAGGTAAAAAGGCTTTAACTCTTGCGTCAACACCACATCTTACCTCCTCGAAAAACACCTATATCACCGGTGATGTCCATACATTTTGTATGAGAAAGTTTCTGAATTGTAGGTAAATAGATGAAAGAAGGGATCTGTTTGTAAAAAATGACAGATTAAAATATATTTATTGAATTTATAATTTATTTTATGACCTTGTTAAAAAAAATTTTAAAGGAACAGACATCACTGGTACGGACGATATTTCTAAGATTTGGGAAATGGTAAGAGAAAAATGGAAATTACATTGGGGGTGGATTTCTGTAAATGAATAAATAAATAAAAAAAAATATTTATTTTATTTAAACAGATTGTATACTTATAATGATAAAATGTAAGCGTGTTTATACACTTATTTTGCCTACCCTTTTATTAGAAAAGTTTTGAATGTCATTGTCAAAATTTATATCATCTTTTGGCTGTTTTTCTATAGAGAGCATCGCTAGATTTCGCAAACTTAAATGACTGAACGAAGATAATTTTTAATTAATTTTAATGTGGAAAAGCTCTGTTCGGTACTAGCTACGGTGTTGTTAACAAAGCTCTTAACAATAAAACTATGTAGGGAATATAGTCTTTCAAGATATATTTTGAAACCCTAGATGAAATCATAGGATATACTAAGCTTGTCATTCCGTTTGTAACACCTCTAAATAATGATGGTAGAGCAAAATGGATTGGACACTAATGCATAATATGAAAAGTGCTTTTGATTTGTGCAGCTCCGTCCGCCCGTCCTCACGATAACTCAAGAACGATTGTTAGTCCAGTCAATAGGGACTAAATAAGACCTTTGCCCTACAAAAGGTGGGGTAGTTGTGATTTTTATTTATGTTATTCAATTTCAGAGCGCGATGAAAAATCCAAGTTTAGACCCTTGAAAGCGGTTTGCGCGGTCCGCCATCTTGGATTGAAGGTACCAAAAATTGTTTTTTTCAAAATAATTCCTCAACGGTTGATCCTCCGACAAAAACGAAAAATATAAATTTTAAGAAGACTAAAGTCCCTACATTTTTTGTAACAACATTTTTTTTGTAAGTCCGATGTGTAACGTGTTACAGCGACAGAAACGTGAGCATTCTTCCAAAAAAACGTAACCATATAGTACCATTTATACAGGGTGTTTCGTCCATGTGGGTCCATATTACGGGAGGTAACGTGTTACAGCGACAGAAACGTGAGCATTCTTCCAAAAAAACGTAACCATATAGTACCATTTATACAGGGTGTTTCGTCCATGTGGGTCCATATTACGGGAGGTGATAGTAGCCACCTAGTCAAACAAAAAATTGTATGGCAAGGAGGGAGCGGCATGTTAAAAGGTTCAGAGTTACAGGGTGATTACGAAAAGTTGTTAGTCTTTCACAAAATACCCTGTATTTTAAAAAGTACAGAGTGTACGGTTACTTACAGAGCTCACAAGGATTCCTCGACCAGCGCCCTACACCTCTCTCCTCAGGAGTGATGGTGGTCTAAACTACCTTTTCTTACTTTGACAGTTTTTTTTTTTTTTTTTGATTACACAAAGGTGGCTAACATAATTTTTTTTATAAAAACTGTAAACTCTCCTCTTTAATTTGACCTGTTATACTTCTGTGCTCACTGTAGCCGTTAAACAGTTATTAGATCATAGCCTATCAGGTCATACCGAAATTAGACGATATTTGTTTAAAATGACGTGTTTGCAGTAACTAAGGGAACAAATTATCTTTAGTTTAGATGACCATACCTCCTTAGGTGAGAGGAGCACGGAGCTGGTCGAGAAGTCGTTGGAGAGGTCATGAAGTTCTGTAAAAAATGACCGTATACCGTGTACTTTTTAAAATACAGGGTACTTTGTGAAAGTCTACCGAATTTTCTTAATCACCATCTTACTCTGAAACGGTAAAGATGCAACAATGTTTTGTTTAAGTGACTACTATCACCTTCTGTCCTATGGACCAATACGGACGAAACGCCCTGTATAAATGGTACTATATGTATTAATTTTTTGGGAAGAATGTTCACGTTTCCGCATCTGTAACTCGTTAAACATCAGACCTACATAATGGGTTTTCCAAGAAGAGGTGTTATTTTGATATTCAAAGAAAAATGACATTTTTTGAGATAAATGATCGGATCTTTATTTCATTATAAAGAGAAAGGTATGCTGTTAATAACGGAAAATAATATCAGCCAAATGACCACCACGATCACACCTATAGGACCATATCCTTTTCATGAAATTTTCCATAACCAAATCGCAAAGTGGCTGCCCTATGTCCTCGATAGTCTAACGAATTCCATCTTTGAGGTTTTGAATCGACGCTGGGCTGTTGGCGTAGACCTTCTCTTTCACGTGGCCCCAAAGGAAGAAGTCGCAAGATGTTAAGTCACAAGATGTCGGTGGCCAATTGTGATCACCTCTTCGAGAGATAACACGATCCGGAAACTTTTCCCTTAAAAGATCAATGGTTTCGTTGCTTGTATGGCACGTAGCGCCGTCCTGTTGAAAGTAAACGTTGTCCAGATCAATACCATCCAATTCCGGCCATTAAAAATCATTAATCATCTGTCGATAGAGCAATCCATTCAGCGTAACTGTTGCTCCAGCCCCATTTTCGAAAAAGTAAGATCCAATGACCCCGCAGGACCATAAACCGCACCAAACAGTCACACGTTGAGGATAGAGAGGCTTTTCAACAATAACTCTTGGGTTTTCCAAGCTCCAGATGCGACAATTTTGCTTGTTCACGAAGCCAACGAGGTGGAAATGGGCCTCATCACTCAAGATGAGTTTTCGATGGAATTCCAGATCATTTTCATGCATTTCAAGGACCCAATCAGCAAAGACTCGACGTTGTTGATGATCGGCTGGCTTGAGTTCTTGTGTTAACTGAACTTTATAAGCCTTAAGACCCAAATCTTTATGCAAAATACGGTGTAATGACGTTTGTGGAATGCCTAATTCCAAAGAACGACGAGGAATGGACAAACCTGGGTTTTCTTCAACACTTTCGGCTACAGCAGCAATATTCTCGTCTGTTCTTGAGCGACGTGCACGGGTTTTATTCTCCACAGCACTAACTTGTCCCGACAGCTCGAAGTTTTCTACCAATTTCTGTATTGCGGTCCGACAAGGTACTTCACGACGACCCAAAAATGTTCGAGTTTTACGAACCGTTTCTGCCACATTTTCGCCATTTTTGTAGTGAATTTTAATAATTTCAATGCGTTGTTGAATCGTGTATCGTTCCATTTTTATTAATGGCGTAGTTTCTACTTGTCAAATGTCAAAATGACAGCTCCAAAAGTGACATCTACCGAAATCGCGGGCTAATTAAATTAACACCTCTTATTGGAAAACACTTTAAAATGCTTTTTACGCAAAATGTAGGGAATTTAGTCTTATTCAAATCTTTTACATTTTTGTCGGAGGATTAACCGTTGAGTAATTGTTTAGAAAAAACTAATTTTTGGTACGTTTAATCCAAGATGGTGGACCGCGGGAACCCCCCTCTAGGGTCTAAACTTGAATTTTTATCAGGGCCCGGAACAGAATAATATATATAAAAATCACAACTACCCCACTTTTTGTAGGGAAAAAATCCCTACTGACTGGACTATGTACTTAGAGAGCTGACTTTGCAAGTGGGCTTTTTTTAAAAAAAAAAATAGTTCGAAAATAGGACAAATCGGGTAACTTCTTCGTAGGTTTGCCATACAAAAGTTTTGTTTTTCACTATATTTGGACACTGCCTGAGAACAATTCAACATAGAGAGCTATATTTTGTATATAGTGCTTTTATAAAAATGGTAATTATAATTGAAAAATGGGCTACATCGGGCTACCCGTTCTTGGTGTTGCCATATAGAAAATTCTATTTACGTATATTGTGAAAACGATCAGTCCTAGATGTTTTTATTGTACTGAAAAATCCTATGAAATTGGTTATAATAATTTTTACTGTCTGACGAATAATTCTGGAAACATGTATATGCCATAAACCGTTTCAACAATCAAACTTGCACTAATGAGTGACCAAATCAAATTAGTTACATCTGCTTTCAACAGATAGTTCTCTTGAAACAATTAGCCCTTTAAAGTAGGGTTAGAGTTGTATTTTCGTCGAATGGTTAGCGTCGTGTTTGACATGTTGGTAAAAATATGCTGTTAGACTGAACGCGTTGACATTTTAGATCCGTCAAATTTGTTTTCAACGTTTTGTTATAAATTAGTTCACATTTTTCCACTTTCTTAATCAGCTTTTCATGAAACTACTTTTTCGTCTGGAAATAACCTCTCTGCGCAAGTATGATTTTTGAAGTAATTTTTCGCATATATTTCTAAAACGGTTCGTCGGGCAATAAAAATGATTAAACCAATTTTATAGGATTTCATATTTTGAAGAACTTTTCAGTACATTAAAGCCATTTAGAACTTATCGTTTTCACAGTATACGTAAAAATCCTAAATTTTTATATTTCAACACCAAGAAGGGGTTGCCCTATTCAGTTCATTGTTGTTATTATATTTACCATTTCTGTGAAAAGACTATGTACAAAATATCAGCTCTCGACGTTGACGCGCTCTCAGGAAGTGCAGTGAAAATCGACATTTTTTGGCAGCCGTACGAAGGAGTTCCCTGATTCGGCCCATTTTCGAACTTAAATTTACTTTTATTTTTAAATTTCAGCCTTCTAAGTGAACGCGTTCTCGAGTTATCGTGCGAACGGACAGAGAGACGGACGGACGGACATGCAAAAATCAAAATAACTTTAAATATTAAGCGTGGGTGTCCAATCCATTTTGCTATATCATTATTTCTAGGTGTTACAAATGGAATGACAAACTTAGTATACCAAGCAAATTTCAGTATAAAAAAAGTCTTAAAAAATCCAACAGCAATAGGTACAGTCTCCCAAATGTGAACAGAAATTCGCTTAATTTTGCTTCACGAATGTCGCATGCGGTTATACACTAACACACCCTATACAACAAGCATAAATTCGACGTTAAATGTCAACGCGCATTACTCGAATTACGTGTTTGAAATTTTAAATTTGACTCCCGTTTTAAAAACTACTTCCTTAGCAGGTAGCAATACAAATTTCTACCACCAAGCGACGTATCTTTATGTGGTTATCGTCAATTCCAAATTTACGGAGCAATTATCATAGTTATTTATTTATGATTTTATCTAATTTAGACAGAAATATAAAAAATGCCACCCCAACATATGTGCCGCCCGGGGCGGACCGCCCCCACCGCCCATTCCTAGATACGCTACTGGATGTATCTATGAAAAAATCGAAAATTACATTAAACGATAATTCGTGTATCGAACTTACGAAATGAATTTTTCAGAATGAAAAGTTTCCCGTCGAAAATTAAATATCGCAACTTAACCGGAAGTGGAGCTAAAATATGCTCAACAAATCAGAAAAAATCACAAGAAAATTAGTAAAAGGAATTTTGCAAATCGGATAATATTTAGCTGAGATATGAGGTGGTGGTGGATTTGTACATTATGCATTATTTCGGATTCGTTTGGCCATCTGCAGCTACTACTTGTGACACTTTCATTTCTAGTCAAGTCCAACAAATACTGTGAATTTGGACGAAATCGGTGATGACGACTAGTGAGCCTCTCCTTGTTAGTAATGGAAATACGATGAAAAATGTACAGAGTATAAAGAAAACGTATCATATTTAATAGCTACATTGATGTCACGTTTCGCCTAGTCGTAAATTGAAGGCACTCCGCCCCCAATGTGTAATCAAAAACAAATAAACTCATATTAATTCTGAAAATTTTTGTTGCCGTATAGTTGACTGTATATTCGTCCCATTTCATCTGAGTTATTCCCAATTACTTATTATATGGAAATCAGTAATATTGGAAACGGTAATCCTAATTATTTTTAACGTGGCGTTGGATTTTGTTGAAATAAACATACACTTTTCCGCTACCTGCCTAATTTCTCTCAATATCCAGCAACGCGTTTATTGCCTCCATATTTCAGGAAACCTCTTGGCACATATATGAAAGTTCTTAAATTTTCCCAATCAAGCAAAATTAATTTTCTGATAATTTAGAAATCAGCGCAATTATGCAAAGTACTAGAAAGTTATTACGCCTTAATTTTATCCATATCTAATTACTTCTATTGTCGATGTGGAATACTTGTTTTTCCAAAGACCTCAACATCTATGCAAGCCAATATGATATTCAGGAAGCCTATTATCTGGAGGTAGTACATAGTCTTCGTAAGAAGGCCAATGTACAAACGATTTTTGGGTCATATCAAAAGGATACTTGAATAATTCATGATGTTTCTTATCTCCCAAATAGGAGCAAGGATTTTCATTCTTCTCTGGAATCTCTTTTCCGGAATACCTAGAAATATTTTCCGCTCCGATATTTTTCTTACTTTTGAACAATTTATTTGACCATACTTGCTTGCTTATAAAAACTTACATAATAGCCAACTAGCACCACTGATTCCGACGGTTATTGATTTTGTACACTTTCGCTTGCGACTCGAAGGGAATAAGGATAAGCTAAAGTGCGCAACGGAGCAGTCTAATTAGCAAAGCTCAACATAATAGGTCTCTATGTTTACTCGAAAGTTTTTGCTCATGCCTAAAAGTTTTTACACAGCCTCGAAAGTTTTTTACCCATAATGTGTATGTTAACTGCTTGGACTAGAAAAATTTTGCAGTTCAATGGATTTAAAAGTTGTCTGTTAACTTTTTTTATTATCATCTAGCCTTTTCGGTGCTAAATAGTTTTGTCGAAAGTGTTCCGCATTGGCGGAATTTACTACTCTATGTAGCACATCCCAGTGCTGAATACTATTAACAACTCGAAAACTTGTACAGTTTGTATGGAATACCAAAATAGCTCACCCATATATTTCTGTTTCGCCTTACCATGCCCCCCCCGGGGGGGGGGGGGGGGGGGTGGGGGGTTAGAAATTTCATAATTTTACGACGAAGCATGGTGTTCAAGAAATCATATTTCGAGCACGGAGCAACCGTTTTTTCTAATTTAAATGCCAGCCTACTGCTTTATATCCTTTATAAAAAATATCGCAGCACCGAACAAAAAAACCTTTTTTGTTAATAGTAGTATTTGTTTTTCAACAATATAGTATTATTTACGATTCACGACTTCTAGCACTTCTTGTTTTGGTATTTTTATTTTGAAGCTAGAGGCCTTATCTCTCTATGTACAAAACATTGGGATGGTTTCCGGCTTTTTTTCTAGATATGAATTTTTGAAGTCCAAAGTAATATGTATGGGAGCACTACACGGAAGGGAATGTATTGTTTTTTTTTTTTTTTGAGACGTCTACTAATTTCTTTGTATTTTTTAACGCTAAAAGCCTTACCTATGTACACAAAAGTTGCAACGTTGTTCGGCATTGTTGGAACAAGTTCGATAAAGGGTGGTAGTTTTTCAATAGAAACTTAATTAGAAAGTAATTTAGTGAACCATGCAATCAGATTTTGTTAATTATTCCTAAACGACTAGGTATCATGACTTTTGGTTGTTCGGAACTAAAATACAACAGATTACAGATAATTTTAATAGAAAAAAGTGGCTTAAAAGTTGCAAAATTTAGAAGAGAGATGGCGTTGAAAGTAATGTAATTACCGATGAAACCTAGTATGTTACAGAAATCATCTTACATTCGGTAATTAGAACCGGATCGTGATTTCGTAAAAATTATTTTTAGAAGAGATAGAGATTATATTTTACTACTCCTATATAGTCGTACTAGATAACTTCCGAACTGAAAAAGTGATTTCAAAACAACAATTTACAAAAAAAAAAACAATCCCGATTTATCTCAACGACTCCTCCTCAACGAATTGTTATAATCTATTGACGTTTACATAGAAATACCGATTTTGTTGTATCAAGATAATACGAGGTTACCTGAAAAAAGTTCATTTTGGTCGTCTCGGAAGAGACTCTATAAAACTTTTAAATATAAATGATAAAGCATGTTTGTAGACTGAAATCGGATCGACATTTTATCCTCTAATCACACCTATAATTAGCTTTTTAAATCCAATAACAAGTTTGCAAAGATTATTCGAAAAGAATGGAAACCAGTCCATTTTAAAGTGAAAAATTATCGTTTTTTTAGTGGAAAAAATGGCTTTATATTAATCTTCTGTTTGCGAAGAATCGTTACATCTGCGTAATTTGTCTCCCAAACAAAAACTATTCAAAATATACCGATAATAATTACGAAAGAAAGAACGGGGACCAATAAGACACATTTTTTCACCTGTTTTTTCTCCCGAGCATCACAAATATAACTACAAATAGCATTGCTCTACGACATTCCCACGCAGTTATTTTATTTATGAATTTTTAAAATAAACCGAATATCGTCTAATAGTGAAACACTATAAAAAAATTTTCGTGCAGCACTAAACGTCATTTGACACTCAAATCAGAAAAATTGGTTGCTCCATTCTCTAGATATGATTTTTTTTTAAATGGTGGTTCATTTTTAACCCACCTTGGGGTGGGGGGGTCCATAGCGGTCGGAGTTCCCAATTCGGTGGACGTGTTTATACGTCCAAAGCGCTCCAGTGTACCATTTATGGGACGCATATACACGTCCATAGCACGGAAAGGGCTAGTATTATCCCCTCTACGGGCAGATAGCTTGTACTTGAATTTTACTCAACCATTTTTACACAAAAGTAAACATACTGACGTAATGTGAATCAGATTGGGGTAAAAATATCCAACGTCAACAAAAGCAAAAAATTCGAACTGCCTATACATATAGCACATAAAAAATTATAGACAAACATATGCATATACATACATATAACTAATTTGTGTAAACGGATGAAGAATTGCAAGAGCGTTGTCCTCAATTTACTTCAACAATCTTACTGTTTACTTGTACTTCTAAGTTGTAAAGCGAAAATTTAATTGATAATTCGACACTTCATTGGGAGGAAGCTGGGTGTTAAATTCCAGGCGTACACTAAAATTGTTTCCATCTCATATTTACTTAAATTAGATTCAGGACATTGTTGTAAAGTAGTTTTAATAACTGCTCCAATTAGTTCCATTAACAACTTCGGAAAAGTTTCCCAGGAAACGTTACGGAAACAAATATCAAGAGGTGATATCGTCTAGATATTGGAAGTACTGAAGTGCTTCGAGTTCAATTTAACTATTTTATCTTGAAGCATGTAAATTATTTAACCTGTGTTAGTTAGTAGTTGGAAAATGTCTCTTGTGAAAACTATTCCAAATGTTTTGTTATAAATAATGCCAACTTACTAAATGAGCCTCTTTATACGGGTGGAGTACTAGCAAACGCATGTAGTATTCTGCGTTTGTCGTAGAAGGCTATTAAAAGAATTCTGAAATTTTCAAAGTAAATGCCATCTCAGTTTTGCGTGTTCAAAATCAGTGGTGGTGGATGAGCTTAAGTAGTTCCAAAAACTTCTGCAAAAATTGCAGAGGAAAGGAGAGTTCTGGTAGAAAACACATCGGCCAAAAGCATTGAACAATTTGTGGAATGTGGAAAGCCTGCACAAAACTGGAGCATATGTAGTCTTGGAGTTATAAAGTATAGGTTATTCGGGCAATATTTGAGGAGTAGATATTGGGTCAATAAAAGTTCATTCTAAACGCAGTACATATGCGCATAATTCGTGTTGTGAAATACCGCACTGTTTCTCTATTGGCTTTTCTGTGAACTAAAACGCGAACAACAGAAAAAGTTATTATAGGCCTAACACCATAAAAATATCACACTCCATATTAAAATAAAAGTTAAATAAAATGAAAATCCAAAATTTTGTACGGCAGTACCAAGAAACAAATTTAACTCATTTTTGAAGTTGTATTTGCAATTTTTTATGAAAATCCTATATACAAGATTTAATATTTCCACGTCAACGCATTCTCAGGCTGTACCTAAATGTATGTAGATATAGTCAAAACCAAAGTTTTGTATGGCAACACCAAAAACGATTTGCCCAATTTAGGCCATTTTTGAAAATTGATTTACTATTTCCATCAGAACATCATGTACCAAATTTCAGCTATCTACGTCGACGCGTACTTAGGGTGTGCCCAAACACATAGCGAAGCAGTAAAAAAGTAAGAATTGTTCTAAGACACTGACTTATAACAATCAACTGTGCCTATTGTCATTTTCTATAGGAATGAATGGCATAAGTTTTATAATTTTCCCTTTCGCACCTTGCCAGAGATGAAGCTACCAACGTCATTTGATGTTTTATGTTGACTGGAAATGCAATCACCGCAGGAAGAATAAGGTAAAGAAAGAGTTTACCATGGTCCGTCTCTGTTGCCCATAGGGAGGATTCAGGTAAAAATAACCATTGGAATGAGTTTAATTTCTTATAAGAGTGCTTATAAGCGATTAAAATAACACATGAACACAGCAAAGATATTTTGTTTTAATTAAATTCGATTTTCGGGTGTAAAATTTAATCTGACTGGTTGAGTTTTAGATGTTTTTCTATGTATTAAATATTTTAAAGGGTACTCAAATCCTGATATACAGAAACAAAATATTTGTGCTACATGGAATAGCAAATTGCTCAGTCCATAGTTATAAGTCAGTGGTATAAGGCCAATTATTCTAATACGCTGAAAGCCTGTAAGTAAGTGCTTATGGTCATCTCTTTATAGCATACGCCCCCATCCACACAGAACGCTACAAATCAAATTTCTTTCTTCTTATTTCTATGTAATCCGAAAATTTAAAAAAAAGAAAAAAAAACAAGTAAAAAGCTGGAATAGATCAAAGACCAATTCTTTTGATACCCCTACCCTAGAAGAATGCCCGTATGAAATCTTGTATGGTTACCCATCTGTTTAAGTTTCTTTTTTGAATTGGTTTTTCGCATATATTTCTAGAACTGTTCGTCGGACAGAAAAAATGATTATAACCAATTTCATAGGATTTCATATGCGGAAGAACTTTTCAGTACAATAAAAACGTCCAAGAGCAATCGTTTTTAGAATACGTAAGAAGCCTAAATTTTTATATAGCAACACTAAGAAGGGGTTACCCAATTTAGTGCATTTTAAAAATTCTGCTTGCTACTGCTATGAAAATATCATATACTAAATTTCAGCTGTTCATGTTGACGAGTTCTCAGGCTGTGTCTAAATATATAGTGGAAATTAAATTTTTGTATCGCAACCCCACAATGGAGTTGCCCTATTTGTCTCATTTTGAACATAATTTTACTTTTTTAAAGTCCGTGAGCACAGACAGATAAACAGACGGACGGAAAAGCAAAAATTAAAATAACTTTTAATATTATGCGTTGGTGTCTAATCCAGTTTGCTCTACCATCATTATTTCTGTGCGTTACAAATGGAATGACAAACTTTGTATACACTATAGATTTTATCTAGGGTATAAAAATATGTTTCCAGTTGCATAGTGGCAGCAAATTCAATTATAGTTACCGTGGTACAACTTAAAATTCCAAGAATTAAACGCTACCTAAATTCTAAAATCTGTTCCAGTCAGTAGGGATTTTTCCCAACAAAAGGTGGGGTAGTTGTGATTTTTATACATGTTATTTAGTTCCGAGTCCCGATGAAAACTCCAATTTTTCACCCTAGGGGGGCGCTCGCGGGGTCCACCATTATATTAAAGGTACCAAAAATTAGTTTTTCCAAAATAATTCCCCAATGGTTGATCCTACGACAAAAATGAGTTAGAGTGGCGGAAACGTGAAAATTCTTCCAAAGAAAATGTATACATATAGTACCATTTATACAAGGTGTGCCATCCATGGTGGAGCATAGGACAGGAGGTGATAGCAGTCACCTAGTCAAACAAGAAATTGTTTGGCAAGAGGGACCGGCATCTCAACCCTTTCCGAGTGACAGGGTGATTAAGAAAATTTGCTAGCCTTTCACAAAATACCTTATATTTTAAAAAGTACAGGTTGTAAGGTCACTTACAAACCTCACTGTATGTAGAACTTCATGGCCTTTCCATTGACTGCTTAACCAACCCCGTGCTTGCCTTTCTTCAGGAGCATTAAAGTGAGTATAGCAGCATAAAGCTAACTCAGCGCTTTAGTGCATTCACCGATTTCAGCAGGTGATCGATCGTTCAAAGTTAATTTTTATATGCATAATGATGAAGTGAAAGATTTTTATACTGCATAAAAGACCTGTAATTCTTCGTTGAATAAAATCAGAGTTTATTTTGGACTCCTCGGTGTATATGAATGGATACCCACAAAGTTAAATAGAGCTCTCAGACCCTTGCTTTCTTTTAACTCTGTACTTCTTATCTTTCAGATAATTAAGGCACCGCAGATAGAGCTGTCCGCAGCTCTGGATATCCTAACATCACTTATATTAAAATCATACTTTGAGCTTTTTAGCTCTCACTTGGTCGAGATACAAGTATATAGAAGCTCTGTTAAGCTCGACTGCTTGTATCTCCTTGTTAATTTTGTTCAAGAAAGAATTTTTTGGGATTCTCCGGTAGGAGCAAAAGCTAAAAAGTTCTAATTTGTTATTTCATCACACAACCCATTAATTTTTGGTGACAAGTTTCAAGTCTTGGTTTGACTCATCAACAGGTCACAAATAGAGAAATTGTGTGATTTGAAAAACAAATGAAAAAATGAAAAAAAGCTGCACCGATGAGTGTAAGGGTTTTTGCTGACACGAAACCCTTCTTCTTCTTCCTTTTCTTCTTTATTTTTCAGCCCACTGCGTGGCGTATACAGGTTCGATTCGCTTCGAATGAATCTGTTTCTTTAAAATTTTTTAAATTTTTTTTAATAAATAAAAAAAATTGTTTTTTTCTATTTTTCTCAAACTTTTCATTTCTTTCTTCTTTTTTCATTTTTTCATTTGTTTTTCAAATCACACAATTTCGCTATTTGTGACCTGTTGATGAGTCAAACCAAGACTTGAAACTTGTCACCAAAAATTAATGGGTTGTGTGATGAAATAACAAATTAGAACATTTCTTAGCTTTTGCTATATACCGGAGAATCCCAAAAAATTCTTTATTGAACAAAATTAAGTTTAACCCGGTAAAAAGTCCAAACGTAATCTCAATGTTAATATAAATTTGTTCCTTTTCTCCTAAGATTCATGACGATCAATATTAAACGAAAGAAAATCACACGATAGGAAAGAAACTTTACAAAATATTTACAGGTACTTTTTGATTCCTGTTGTATAACTGGGTGTATTACCACAGAATATATTGAGCTTTGCCACCGTTTGTAATTTCCCGCAAATAATCGAACAAGTGTCAAATACAAAGGAAGGATAAAAACAGAAAGTTATTATAAAATTATATTATTATTGACTTCAATCTTCTTTATTTTTAGGTGTCTCCTCTGGCTACAGCAAAACATATATTAAAAGATGCCAAGAAGGCACATTTTCGATAAATCAGGAAAGGCATAATCTTTCAATTCAGATCAATTAAATTAAAACTTTTTTTATAGAAAACCCCAGGATAAGCGAACGTAAATAAATATTGGGTACTGCGATTGGGATATTAAGACAATTAGTAGTAAGATATTTAATACAATGTAGGTATGATAATGTAGTTACCACCTAAGGCCTCCTTAAGTGAGGAAGACTTAAAGATTAACTATCTAAGGCTAATGACGTGAGATAGTATTTGCGACTAATAAGATATCAGTTAACAACCAAGGCAAAAGTAGCCTAACTAAACTAGGCTCGCAAAGTTAGAGCCAAGCAACATATAAAAATTAATAACATAAGATAGAATCACAATTTGTAACAAAAACAATTTACATGAAGATGGGATATTGAAATGGCAATTCACATTCAAGTTTAACCTGGTGGATATGTTAATTAACTAATACAATTCAGTATATAAATATTGGAACAGGTTTACTTTAGGCGCACCAGCTTAGATTCTTTTTAAACTTTGTGTACGAATATACAATTTTTATTTGGTGCTCACTTATAGTTTCCGAGAAATTTAAGTTTAAAAATCGCGAAATTTGCACTATATTTCACAATACAATTTGACATTCTCCCGTAATTAATTAAATCTTCTTCTTTTTAGTATTAAAAAGAGGCAGTGGTAGGTATATACATACCTTCCGAACATTCGGGTTACCAGTATTGCGGTTTTTTATTCATTACGTATATTAATTGATGTTTAGTAATCAGCATTTAAGATACACACACACACACACACACACACATGCAGGCAGGCACACACACACACATACACATAGGCAGGCAGGCACACACACACACACAAGCTGGCAGGGGCCTGTGTATATATTTCTTTAATAAATATTTTTCTATTCCATTTTAACTAAATGCTGCTTTACTACACATCAATTAATATACGTAATAAATAAAAAAACGCAATGCTGGTAACCCGAATGTTCGGAAGGTATGTATATACGTACCACTGCCTCTTTTTAATACTAAAAAGAAGAACAAGATTTAATTAATTGCGGGGGAATGTCAAATTGTGTTGAGAAATATAGTGCAAATTTCGCGATTTTTAAACTTAAATATCTCGGAAACTATAAGTGAGCACCAAATAAAAATTGAACTAGTACACAAAGCTAGTGCGCTTATTGTAAACTTAAGCCTAAATATGCAGTAAAAAAGCTAACATTTTGGTACTGAGTATTAACATACGCTTAGAAATATAATAAGTACAAGAGATATGTGAGGTAAATACTGATATTAAAGGTAATTACAGCTAAATTCAAATACTTAAATAACGAAATAAGAATAACGTTATTCTATTACTTTCTTGAGGATCTTGTATTGCAACTTTCTTCCAATAAGTGTGTTTTTTTTTTGTGTGTGATTGAAATCTCTGACCCAGTAATTACTATAATCATATCTTGATACAACTGTTCGAAAATTTTACATAATAAGAATGCCAGTTTTAATGAAGTTAAAAGGAAATAAACAGTCTTTGTTTTTAATTGAAGAGTCGACCATTGATCTTGATCCAAATTCACCAGTTCATCCATTTCAGTTTCAATTAATTCAAATTTGTTTGTACGTTTTATGGTCCTCCAAGGCACCTCTGCACTAAGCTTTGAAAACTCGTTCAATACCTACAAAAAAACTGATGTAGAAAAACGAACTAAAGATCTTATGCACACACTTCGCTGTTTTGTAAAATCAATCAAAGCTATGTATGTACACAGATCTTCACACCTAGATTCCGAAACAATAAAAAAATATGCTGGGTATTGTGAGTAACAACACAAAAAGCAAATTGTATGAAAGTCTCAATTTATTGACTGTTTGTTGCTAACAAAATTAGCTTACATGTAAATTGACGTGCTAACTAATTCAACATTCAGGAACAATATATCAATGGGAAAAAAAATGTTCATAACAAATTTAAGAAATTAATTGACTTTGAAAAATAGTTGTCATTTGTATATTAGTACGAAATGGAAGGATTAAAAAAATATTGGAAAACAAAGAAATTAACATTGGAAAACAAACAATTATCATCTACTGATCTCAAATAAACCGAAAAAAAAAAATGTTGCAAAAGTCGCCGAAAATCGGAAAAAGATACCATTTAGATTATTAGACACGTCGGGTTTGTGCAGGAGCAGCAGTAAATTTTGCCACTATACAGTGCAATTTACCGCAATATCCACACATTAACTTTTACCTCTTGACTTGAAGAACAAATGAGAATACAAAAAAATCGAAGAATTGAAAATTTCATCATCTATTTAACTCTTTCGCTTGCCAAGAAAAACGAGTAAAATTGCTTTGTACACGTCTTTTTTATAGCCCTCAGGAAGGAAAATATTGAAAATGGTTGCTTATTCCTACTCACAAGGTGACTAATAAAAATGTGGCATCCATACTTTTATTACGATTTTGTTGTTTATTTCTTTCATTCAGAAAATTAATTTATGAAATATTAAGTGCATAATTCGATTCTAAATTTTCTGCTATTAATTGCACTTTTAAGCCTGTGCGTGTGAATTTTGAATTTATCATTTAATTTCCCCAATTTCGTCTTTCTCGCTTCCTCGTTTTCTTCTCTTTCCCACTCATTGAAGGTTAATTAAAATTTAATTTTTTTAAATATTTAATTAATCGTTGAATTAATTGACGAACAATTAATTTCTTCAAAAGCGCCGCATTGAATTCTATTAATTGAGTGGTTTGTGTCACGGGGAATTTAAAGTGACAGATCATATTCGCGATTTTAATGTGGTGCGTGACAAGCGATTTTCACCTGAGTTTTCTAGTGTTTTTTAGTTTTTATTTTCAGGTTTTTTTTTATGTGATAGTCGTGGGAGCTATTTATGGCGATTGATCGTGTATGTCAGTGAACTTCTAGCGTCAGTTTTAAGTTAAAGGTATATCGCAAACTGCCTGTCATTGCATGAATATTTTGGTTAATTTACGCTTTTTAAACATGTAAAACAATTTCAACTTTTTCTTTTATGTTCTTTGTGTTTCGTAAATGTGTTTTTCAACATAAATTTGCAATTAATTGAGATAGTTGCCGTGTTTTTATTAATTTTGGTTTACTACGTGTTGTTGTTGGTTCGTTTACATTTTGTTGCGGCTTTAATCATATGTAAAAACGCTTTTAATTTGTGCAGTTGTGTTATTATTTTAATATATTGCAATTGTTTTAGCTACTTATATTAATTTTATTTCATTTTCTATTTATTTTATGTTAGTTGCTATGGTTCCAGTCAGTGTTTTCCTCGAGGTAGGTATTAGTTGCCAAGACAAGGCTGGTATACATATATATCCATTTCAAATTGTAAATTCATTTTGATTTCTATTTATTTATTTCTTTTTTGGTTCATAAGTGAACACACGGCTGACTGAACATAGCGACTAACCGCCCCAAGCAAAATTTGGTCACAATATATAAGAAAGATCATTATACAATTATCCAAGCTATGCATGCTTTGGAAGATAGCGAACTACAAAAGTACGATTATTTTGCAAACGATAAATTTTCAGAGGTAGACAATAAATACTACATGCTTCGATGTATTCTTAGGGATGCATTAGATGCAGTCGAAACAGAGGTGGAACCAAGCCAAAAGACAGAATGAAACTTCTTCATCCCTGATATTGCCTAGCATCACAATCCCAAAATACCCAAGTTCTTATGATTCATGGAGGCCTTTTCACGATCTGTTCAATTCCCTGGCGCATTCAAATTCTTCGTTATGTCCAGTGAAATCAAGTTTATCTAGAGAAGCAGAGCACTTATTGCGCCAATTTCCTATGATCAACTCGAGTTATAAGAGCACATGTAAGATATTGCTGGAAAGGTACGATAATAAACGAGTCTTGGTGACCTTCCAATTGAAAACACCACTCTTTAATCGGTCTAGAGCAACACACAAATCAGCCAAGGCTATCAAAATCTTGCTAGATAAGTCTTCTGAATGCGTCCTCTAACTGGGGGCATTACAAGCTTGCACTAAGCAATGGGATGCAATTCTCATCTATATGGAAGTACAATGACTACCAGCAGAAACGCACTGGTTATGGGAACAAGAGGTAAATATTATAGAAGGGTTTCCCACCTTCGAATCCTTAAAAATATTTTTACAACTGAGATGTAGGATTTTAGAAGCCATAGTCGATACAAAATCGTCTCTAGACAACAATAATGCTCAAGTCCCGAGAGCATAAACCCACAACACCAGAACTTGTACAAGTCAGAATTCATGCCATTCCAAAGGTCTCGTTCCAATCAAAGCCATAGGATGTGAAATTAGCAGCTCAACCATGCAATTCACCTTCCACATCCAACACATTAACATGCTTTATGAAAAAAAAAAAAAAAACACTGCACCAAACAAGCAGTGCTTGCCAGAGCATTGCTAAACGTTCCTTCAAAAAAGGGAAATATGTTGGTATTAAGAGCATTGATAGATTCAGGCTCTCACGTTTCATTTGTAACCCAAGTCACCGCACGTAAAGTGTAATCCTCTACTACAAACGTAGAAATTCAAATCACCGGCCTGGGAAAAAACTCAAACTACAAATGTTCAAAAACAAATTATACTGAATATTTATCGTTATTTTCCCACAAGTAAAGCAACCACGGTTACTGCCTTTATAGTGGACACAATTACGGATATTTAACCTCCTTCAACCATTCCAAACAAAGAATGGAGTCATATACATAAGCTACCACGATCCATTTTCCTTCCAACCAGGAAAAATTGATCTGTTCTTAGGAGCGGATGGATACTTTTCGGTGAACTGCAAAATACTTCCACACTCTTAACAGGATCTGCGTTAATAGCAAAGGCTCATTACTGGGTAAACTTTAGGAAGCTCATCCAGGAAGACAGCTGTCTAAGGCCGGGCGCCCACTGGAGTGGTGTGTGAGCAATGTGGCAGTGGCGTGGCGATTAAATGGTAAGTGAAAAAATTTAGTCCCGTAAAAACAAATAAAATAGCGCACATTGAAATAGAGTGGCGATGGCGTGGCATTTGACAAGTGGCGTGGCACCACTTGATTGCCACTAGTCACCGACAAGTTTAATTTTCGAGTGGTAAGTGGGAGTGGATGCCACTTCTCCTTAGTTATTACTGTTGATGTTGAATTACTTAATTAATACGCTGCGTGCCATTTTGATGCGCGCTTAATAATATTAATACCAATCCGCCACCATTCTACTGCCATACCACTTTGTTGCCACATCGCACGCCAAAACCACGCCACTGCCACATTGCTCACACACCACTCCAGTGGGCGCCCGGCCTAAAGCAGATAAAAAATGTGAAGAGTTTTATCAAAATAGTCATTTTCGTAACGAAGGAAACACAAAAGAGTAGTACTGGCTGCCACGTTCAACAAGAGTCAACGGAGTGAGAAAAAAGCTGTTTTGGGTGATTAAGAAACCTTCGAAATGAGGCAGCAGTTAGTTACCTTAAAGGATCCAATATGCATACCTGATAGATAAAGAAGAATTTTTAAGTACTTTTATTATTAACGATTCTAAATCAAATTCATAAATATAAGAAGAAAAGACAACCGCCTCGTCCGGGGTTTGAAACAGGACCGTCCGCTTGCCGGGCGACTGCTCTAATCACTGAGCTAACGAGACAGATGATTTTCCCTCCTGCATTTATTAATTTGTTACTTTTGTCACTAGCCTACTAAGCCACGTTTTGCTTTCAGCTGGCATTAACCATTAACGATGAAAGCCCACAAATAAAAAAATAAAAGTTCTTAAAAATTCTACTTTATCCATCACTGACTGATTCTAACAAGTGCAGGTTCGATTCCCGTCCGGGAAAAATAAATAAAAATTGAATTTACAATTTATTTAATTTAATGGTAAATATATGTACTTTCAGTAAAAATTTAGTTTGTAATTTTTTTTCCCGTCAAGGAGTTAAAGGATTTTCATGAAAATCTGTCGGACAATATATATATGTACATAGGTACCAACTCTTTGGGGATCATATCCTAGGGAGGTTAGATATACGTAAAGAAAGGGAAGTAACTAATCAAAAGGAATACGCAGGAATAGATGTATAAAGGAAACTGAACTTCCTCATTGTACAATATTTCTTGACTAAAAAACGATACAAACGTTAAAGAGTTTGTAGACTTTCGCCATATGTAAGTAAACCTTTCAAACAATATTTATAATGGCAAAACAATCAACGAAAATGTTTGTCGAAAAGATGAAAGCAAACTGAAGAAAGGGGAATTTTGAAAAAAAGATAATTTTGTAATGAACCCCAGAGAATGTCAAAAATTTTAGTATTTACCCATTGTTTTTTTTAATTAGATACACTCCCCGATTTCAGTAACCCGCACCAAAATCCTCTTTTATTTTTATGGTTTTGCTTTATGCGATGATTCCTTTTTTTCTAATTATCATGGGCGCATTTGTCTGTAACTCTCCAGAAGTAGGAAAAGATCATAAATAGTCCAGAATATGTTTATCAGGTATATAAATCCAAATCGATATTTTCTTACGTCGTATTTTTGCATTATGAAAGGTGGATTTTATATGGATGAAGAAATACGAGAAAAGAAAGTAAAAGTGATTAGTTGTTGATGCGGAAAATTATTTTTTTTTGCTTTTAAAAGTAAACGTAAGTTCGCCAAGTTGTTGGTGCATTTATACAATAAGAAGAAGTGGCATATTGCGTTTTGTTTTTAACGGAAAGGTGCACAAAAAGACAATTCTAGTGAAAAAAAAACTGTTACTATGAGATTATTACAATCGTAAGACAAATAACAAATAAACAAATTACACGTTAAGCAAACGTGTTGGCATCAAGAGTGGACCAAATATAGAAATCATTAAAATTAAATGCATCTTTATTTGTAAATTCCGCAAAACCTAAGACGACAAATTGAAAAATCACTTGAAGCGCACTTAGGATCATTCACCGTTCAGGAGAAACATCCCTAATTACATTACGATGACGACTGTATGAACAAAATTTTAAATGCAGGCGCCCACCAAAAAATCCCAAAATAACAGATAAAATGATAAAAGGAGGGTGCAATGTGGGCTAAACGTAATCAACACAATTCAGTTGATGATTGGACAAAGGTAAAGCAAAATTTATTCGCACAAAAATAGTGATAACTGAGCTTACAATAAAATACACGGGATTCATTAATTTGTTAAATATGTACAGACCCTTTAGTAACGAGTGCAGTCTAGAGGCGGTAGCGGAATCGGTGCGTTTTTTGCACAGGCATCCTGGAGAATGGTATAATCCAGATTGTATAGAATAAATTGTTAGACACCCACCTTCTGTGATGATATGGAGTAGAATTTGTGCAGAAGATCCCGATCCCAGATATTATGTCGAGGGAACTAAACGCCAGGATCAGTATAAAATGATTTTATCAGATATCCTTTTATCGCATGTAAATTAATTTTCATACACAAGAAGCCATTAACGTTTATGCAAAATGGAGCGCCTTCACCATTCGAGATTAATTAAAGGTTTTTTAAAACGTTAAGAAATTTAGGCTGACCATGTCCCGGCAATTCTCTGGATTTAAATCCGATTGAAAATAAAAACAAGTAAAAAAAGAAAGGTGGTCGGGGGAGCCCCGCCAGAAGTCAAACTTCAAGTGTTGTGTTATTTCACTCACTTTGTATTGAAAAGAGAGAGTGAGAGATGCAAATACCCACGTAGTAATAGTATAAAGTTTATTTAAAACTAAAGAAAATTTGTTTTTTAAAGATTTTCAAATTATTTAATATAAAAATAGGGAAAAAGCTTTGACAGCAATTAAAATAAATTTATAATTTGCAGGTACAAATAAAGACAATTTTAAAATTTTTTTTTTATGAATTTAGTAGACTTTTATTCACAAAAATACTGTATAAAAGAAATATCATCATCACATTCAACTATTGATAGTGTTGATTCTTTACGTGTATTTTCTATATAAGTTACAATAAGTTTGTGGTAGGAACAATAGGAAACAAATATAATTGAATTAATTTTATTAATAAATCTCGTGAATACTGTATCAATAGTTGTACCACCTCTAGTTATAGCTTCATTGAGGTGGTTACACATACACACTGAGAAAACAAACGCAAACACATGTGCTCGCACGTTTGAAATAGAAATTTTGTAGTGTGTACGTTCAAAATATTTCCAACGATGCCTCGACCTGATGTAAGGACGACCTCATTTTTTTCTTAGAAATTTACTGGAAATTTAGAAATTTAGAAAATTTATTCATTATTGGAGGCCGCAATGTACACACGCGGTTCTGAATTTGCAAGCAAACTCAAAAGAATATCTTATGCGTGTACGTCTCATCTAACAGATGTGTTTGCATTTGCATGTATTCCAAGTTAGAAAATCGCGGCACATGTACTACGCATATTGTTCGTTCTGGCTTGCAAATGCGTACACACTTTTCACAATTGTCTGCCACGGAATGAACAAATTCTTTGGAAATATGCATTTGAGACGGAGTATGAGCACAGGCAAAACCCTCGAGAATACTTCACAAGCCATGAAACAGCTCCCTCCCTACCACATGCAAGGCCCAACGTAGTCCTTACATTCTAAAATATTTGCAGTGTTCTTATGTAAAACTGACAAAAGTTTGATTTGAATAGCTCCTCCGCCCTAAACTACTATTCACACCGAAAAATGGTGTTCTGATAATCTTAAGTTTGCTTTCTTATCTTCCGAACTGTAATAAAATTTTCATAACTTTTCTAACAAAATTATTTAAAAAAATTAATCTTAACCAAATGACTGCGATTTCTCAAACAAAAATTCTCAGCTGAGTAATCATTGTAATGTCGCTGTGCCGTCATGGCATGCCGTGGGCTGATGATATCGAATGTAGCTGCCTACAGATTCGGACTCCGGCTGCACATACTCACATGCAATTATCACTGAGCTGAGAGGTATTGAACGTTAAATGGTAAGGTTACTTTTTAATCAAAACTATTTTATTATTTTGTTAAGTAAGGTATATAGGAAGTATAGCCTTTGGGAAGATAAGGAATCAAGCTGTAAATTACTAGAAGACTATTTTCCTGTATGGATAGTAGTTTAGGCTCTGTGGCATACATAAAGCCAATGTTTAGCACTTTTCCATAAGTATCAATATAGAACATTTTAGAAAACGGACTCCGAACGCACACATATAGATTTCTGTTTCATGGCTTGAGAAGTATTCTCGAGGGTTTTGGCACAGGGTATAAAACACATTCGTTTGCATTTGCAACACGTACACATTTAAACAAAAACACGAGTTCAAACACATGTGTTTGCGTTTGTTTGCTCAGTGTGTACGCGCCTTTATGATCTTTGAGTATAGTTAAAGTAAATTTATCTTTTAAAAATTTCACTAATGGTAACGAGGCATATGTGGCGTAATTTGTGTTAAAATCTCCGCTCAACACTATAAGTGAATTATAATAAATTCTGCCGAAACATTTTCTGTAAGTTTCTAAGAAGAAAGGAATGCTTATTGCTTAACTAGCGTCTACGCTCATAAATATTATTAGCCGATCCCAAGCACCCATTTCCTTTCAAATGCATACAACTTCTGAAGAACATGTAAGTATGGTCCACAATTTTTCCCATAGAATTGTTAAGCATTATTGGAAGACGAGAACGGGTGCTCGAGCCATTAACAATTTTTATGAGCATATACTCGTAGATGAGGAAAGTGAACGCCGCGAACAGGGGAAAGCCAGGTTTTTGTCATTCATTCCCCTCTCGCGGCAGTTCACAGCCCAGCATAAGAAGTTTTACTTCAAATATAATTATATATAGTACATAAAACAGATAAAGCAGAAACATTAAAAGTTTAATTTCTCTTTATTAAAAATTTCAATTTTGCATTAATTTGAATTTAATATATTTAGAGAACTTAATCCCCCATCTATTGACTAATTCACACCGCATATTTAAATATTCCTATCCGAAAATAATGAAAATTATTTTATTCTGATTGTATCCGGGATCAGAACCATTTGAAATTCGAAAAAAGACTGTTTCAAAATAAGTAGTTCGGTTCGAAAAAAAAAACGATTGAATTAAATGCTGAAAACGAATTCAGCCTTCTCATTTCTTACTAAAAGTGAATATGTATACATATATATATAAAGAGATGTACAATCAGGAAGCAGAGTGGCGCAGTGGAAGCGTGCTGGGCCCATAACCCAGAGGTCCGTGGATCGAAACCACGCTCTGCTAGCGATTTTTTTTTTATCAATTCAAAAAAATAAAATTAGGACCATCTTTCCTACTTTTTTTCCAAATCCCAAGCGTAGTAAAGTAGAAAATGTTAAATGCCTAAAGAAAATATCGCCCAAGTAAATATTTTGGGAAATTCATTCATTATCGAAATACGCAAGGTATGTCAACTTGAAAGAAGAACTATTATCAATGCTCCAAGAATATTCAGATTACAAAACGTCAACTGAGCCCTAAAAGCACGCAAATTTATGAAACGGGTCCCTAATTTTATTGTATAACGGATGAATTCAACCTATCAAATGTGATCAAGGTGAAGGGAGCAGTAAAATCATTAAAATACCAGTAAAACAAGTCTCATTTTGTCACATTTAATTAAAATTATGAAATATTGCTTATTTCTGGAGCGGTGTATATTTTTTAGATATATTTATGATGGCAGCACAGTAAAATTTTAATTGCAACGTATATGCCGGGAAATTGTAATTCTAAGATGTTAAAATATTAAACCCTTATTCTATGTCAAGATAGGTTAGGTAAATATTTGCATTATATTGTTTTATAAATGTAACCAAAAGTAATTTTCCTAATATTTCCATCACTAAGTAATCCGTTTGAGAAAATTCTAAGCGTTGTGGAAACGTTACCATCACTATTATAAATAAAACTTATGAACGTAACCGAAATATTACTGCGACCGCTGCTATGACCAAAATAAATTAATCGAGAGAACCCTGGGGTATATCAGGGTATATAGGAAGTTATATTAAGGTAACCACAATATTTTCATTACTCACTTTATAAAACTTTTAGATATATAACGTTACCTAAATCAATTCACAGTAATTGTGAAATTTAGTTTCGAACGTGGGAGGAGGGTGCCGGTAAAAAGGACAACTCAGTCATAAAATGCAAATATAACATTTTTTAATAAAATTCGAGTATTCTACAATTCAATTTGCTTGACTTAATATCACAAAATAATTCAAATTAAAACTACTAGTAGAACAATTCAATAAAAAATAACAAATTTAAAATTCAATTAAAACGATGGTCTGGATGACGTAGACTGCCAAATTTGTTGCTTTACTTCTGAAAAGAAGAAGAAGAAGAACAAATTTAGTCTTGTATGCACAGAATAAAATTCTTTGAAATTGATTAAAGGGTGCTGCTATGTGTAAGCAGGGGGGTTGCAAATTGCTTCTATAAAGAAACTAAGTCAAATTGTTCTCGGAATGAAGAACTATTCTGCGCGTGCGCAGAAGGGTAGCAATATACTACTATAAAGAAGAATCGCAGATTAATCTCTGTATCAGAATTATTCGTTTGTACATGTGAGCAGGAGAGTTGCAGATTAATCTCTGCTGCAGAATTATTCTTCTGGTTAGGTGTGGGCAGGAGTATTGCAAATTAATCTCTGCGCAGAATTATTCTTCTGCTTAGGTGTGAGAAACGATAGGAATTTTCAGATTAGTCTCTGAAATAAAGAATTAATATTCTATAATGGAGGTTAGGAATATTTTCTTGTTACTCGTATTAGATCCGAATCAGATGAACTCTGAGCCCAGAATGATTTTCTGCTGCGGCTCGTCGGCTTTATATAGCCACCGTATCCAGTTATGAGTTCTCGCCTCTCAGTGTTGCCCTAGCGACGGTTGTTGCATTTGCTTGAACTGATTGCGGCGAGAACAACTGATTTGACGTAATGTCACTATGTGACATTCCAAAATGTAAATATACAAGAGGGATGTATACTTTTGAGATGAGTTGATGATATTTTTGTACAATTTTGTTATACAAAATAATAATTTTATATATTTTAGGTGTTAAAACTATTTGTTGGAGTATTTGTACATCGCCGGAGCAGATAAGTGTTTTTCTTGTGATTTATTTTACATTTGAATTCTTTGTGTTTCTTTTGCCTTTTTCTTAGGATGAAATATTTCGTCGCGGGAAGGATTGAGGGATATTGTTGATGTAGTTGTAGTTTCAATTTAGATACCAGCGAACGTGTAGGTAATAAAATTTACTATATGTAGTTTTGTGTCCTGAAAGTGGGAAAAAACATATAAAATTAGCCTAGACTTAGACCGCAGAGCGCATTAGAGACATCTACCGCAAAAGATAGAAACCCAACATCCGACAAAACCATACAATTTAAGACGAAAGATGAAAATTTTCAGATCATTCTGAAATAGGAATTCCATCATCTAAATTGTCCACAGCTGAATGCACGATGGATATAGCTGAGGTTTGGTCGAGAGCATCGATATTATTTTGCATAGATTCGTTATAATTTATTTCTATCCGTCTAAGTGCGTCAGCATTACTGTTTGTAAACTATTTCATAGTCAAATTCTTCCAATTGAAGGCGCCATCTGACTAATTTCGAGCTAGGTTCTTTGAGTGAATATAACCATGTAAGGGGTTTATGATCAGTAATAATTTTGAATTTATCTCCGAAAATATAAGGCCGGAAATATTTGGTTGCCCAAACAGTGGCTAACAGCTCCTTCTCAATAGTACTGTAGTTTTGTTCGGTTACTGTTAAGGTTCGGGAAGCATATGATATCGGCTTCTCTGATCCTATAGTACCTTGACTTAAAATTACGCCAATTGCTACGTTACAAGCATGGGTGGTCAAGTTAAATGATTTATTAATGTCGGGGTATTTGAGTAGGGGATCGTTACTAAGGATGTCTTTGCAATGTTCGAAGCATTTGATGTAACGTTAGTTATATTTGTTTGTTTTTCCTAAGGCATTCTGTTAAAGGTTTTGTAAGTTTAGCGAAGTCTTTCATAAACTTTCTATAATATCCTAATAAGCCTAAAAATGATTTTATTTGTTTTTGGGTTCTAGGTATAGGAAATTCTTTAATGGCGCGAATTTTTTCGGGGCTTGGTTTTACTCTTCTCAGGATAAAATCCACAGATTCCTCTGACAACCGTAAATTTCTAACGCACTCACTAGAAGTGGATTTATTCTTACCAAAAAGATACATATTTAGTTCCACGAGCAGCGGAGTAAGACTATCACCCACGGTAGAGATCCGAATTGCCACAGTAAAGCTAAAACTGGAGGTCACCTGGTATCCAGGGTTCGCATACTAGCGACTGAATAACCCTTCTACCATGCAGCCTTTTGTGTACGTTGTTCCACCTTGGCTTGGGATGGGATAGGCTTTTAGCCCTCTAATCAATGTCACGCCCACCGACCAGCGATTACCACCCTGCTCTACTTGGAAGTAGCTGCACTCAAGGCCAAAAACTTCATTTCACCCACCTTTGGGCTGCCAGAATATCAGGATCCGTTACTCACAGGAAGATAGGTCTGTCTGATGTCAGCCAAAAGCCCTCTTGCCCTTATCTGTAACGGCCTCCGAAAAGGTTTGGCCTTATCGGGGTTTTATATCTTCTTTTTTGTTCTTAGAGTGGCATAGTAAAATTGTTTTCGGATCAATGATAACTCTTCCAGTCTGTAGTTTCAAATCCCATAAATACATATTTTTTGATCACTTCTTCATACCATCGTCCTTTATTCTAACTTTGATGAGTTTATTGCTAAAAATGTACCTAATCCGCAGACATTGTATGTATATTGTCTTCCATACCAGCCTATGGACAGGCAACATCAGTCTAAAAACTGATGTAGGCGAAGTGAACGTAATCCAAATACGTATAACGTCCGTCTGAATAAAATGACTGCAAGTATGAACTAGGAATTATGTTTAAAGTTTTGCATTACCTATGTATGTAGTGTACTTAATATAAATCTTCTCATAAAATCAGGCGGTCAATCAGGATAACAGGATGTTATTTTCGCATTAGGCTAAAGCTTGTACAGTACATAAAAAAGCAATTGAAGGAGTTTACAGCAATAGTTTGGAATCAAATGTTTTTTTTTTAGCCATGTACAATATATAATTCTATAAACATTAAACTCCACTACTGTAAATAAGCAGAAGGAAGAAGTCTTGAAACACGTACCCGAGATGAGACTCTGCAGAACTATGTGATTCAAATAGGAATTAAGACGATCCAATTAGAACAGCAATGAAACGCTAGATTGTCTGCACTGACTTAGATACCCAACGTGGACAAAATAATTTATAATAATTCTCCTTATTTCAGTTGCATGCAATTCATTTCCGTAAGCTGGAAATTGTTAAACCTCAAACCATACCTTCCTCTCATATAACGGGTGGTACGGTTCCACCAAAGATAGTGATACTATAAAACAAAAATATACTCATTCCTCCCTCTAGTCAGTCAATCATTTCGAATGCGGACACTTAAAGCAACTTATGAATTTCTGATGATTATTTGCACTTCGAAAAACTTCCCTTGACTTAAAAAGCTCCCCCCGTCCGAGCCATAAATCAATATTCGACATGAGTTCTGGGAAAGTAATTTTCTTTCAGAGAATTTGTGCACTTCTCAAGCATCAATTTCCCAATGTTTACTGTTGCATTTTGCTTTTGCTTTTACCGACATGACATATTCATAAGGTTTGAACTGATATTATTCTTTGCAACTTTTGTACTGCACGATACAAAACAAAATACAATAGAGTGCCCTATATTGTCATACTCACTCCATTCTTTACGTGTGAAAAAAAAA
>OZ002744.1:52595755-52861495 GCA_963924295.1 Dioctria rufipes | reverse complement strand
CCTACATTGTCGTACTCACTCCGTGTTTTCGTTACATGTGATATAAATGATACGCGTTCATTCAAATAGGATAGAAGTTTTTGGAGCGGCTGGTGGGGGGGGGGGGGGTTCTACTAAATACATACGATCCAACAGATGTCAATCAGTTTCACGATTGTGAACACCATACTTGATTTCCCATGGCTTAAAGTTTTGATTTATTTAAATACTAGCCTTACGTTAAAAAGATAAAGCCCGAATATATCCAAATTCATTATGAGCAAAGAAGTACTGCCATAGTTTCTCTTATGACGAAAAACAAAAATTTCAGTGGGTTAGATATATATTTTTCACGCTTAAATGCAAATACACAGTCACTCCGATGAAGGCGGTCAATCAAAACCCTCAAGAATACTTCCCCAGCCATGAAAAAGAAATCTGTATGTTTGCGTTGGGAGTCCGTTCTCTAAAATGTTTTATATTGATACTTTTGGAAAAGTAGTAAACATTGATTTTATATATGTTATAAAGCCTAAACTACTGTCTACACAGGAAAATAGTCTTCTAGTAACCCAGTGGGAAATGGAAGCGCTCAAAAAGGAATGCAAGAATGCTTCTTTGAAAGCTCGCAGCACTTTCCCACCGTATCCTTGTTCATATCGCTCAAGTGCAGATTATTGGGAAGCTCTCTAGGAGCGCTTGTAGGGTAGCACTCTTGTAGCGCTAATAGGGAATACAGAGGAAATCAAGATTAGGGCTTTATTAAAAATTTCAGTTTTTTTCTGAATGCGCTCCGTTTAATTTTTAATTAAATTAAGCTTCAATTAACCGCACACTTCAACTTGCTACTACAAAATGACAATGTTGCATTTTCAAATGCATATGAGTCATCTTTTCACAACAAAAACAGATAGCTTATGAGTCAGCCTAAGCTGAGAGAAGAGATCTGCTTCCGCAAAGATTCTTTTGGCTATGGTATAAGAGAGTTCGGAAAAGATACTTTCTGGCTATGTTGTGAAAGCGCTTCCCTTGACAAGCGCTTAGCATACATAATTTCCGCTGGGAATTCACAGCCTGGTTCCTCACCTTTCCATGGTTACACTTTATATATACCTTACTTAACAAAGTAATAAAATAGTTATGTTTACAAAATAACCTTACCATTTTAACCTCACTAACTCCCAGCTAAGTAATAATTACATGTGTGTATGTGCAGCTGGAATCCGAATCTGTAGGCATAGCTACATTCGAAATGAACCGCCCACGGTATGCCATGACGGTATACCGTTTAACTGAGAGTTTTTGTTTGAGGAATCGTAGCCATTTTTTTCAAATAAATTTTTTTAAATAATTTTGTTAGGAGAGGTATAACATTTTTATTTCGGTTAGAAGACAAGTAAGCAAGCGAAAGATGAGCCTCCATTTTTCTGTTTGAATAGTAGTTTTGGGCGGAGGAGCTATTCAAATTAAACTTTTATCAGTTTTCCATAAGAACACGTGGGGACTCCGTTGGAGCTCTCATGTGGTAGAAAAGTAGTCTGCTTCAAGAAACTACGTAAAATCAATACCAGGCGTATTTTTATATTTATATATGTAATCAATTAGAATAAACTTTTTCCTGTGATATTAATAGTTTCACTATTTCCTCTTGGTCGCATGCAAACATCATTATTTCACATTTTCCTTTTAGGAGTGGAACTGAAACTATGTATACCTCTCGGCAAATTGTCGGATTGACGAATTGTTCGTTAAAGCAGTATGACTTCCGTTTGACTGCGTATTAGACATTATGACGTTATTTAATTTTGGTTGAGCTTTCTGATCTGTATGTAATAAAGTTTAAATTGCCTCATACACTTAGAACAGCCGCTTCTTTACCGGACAATCTATTGTGGTATTAGAATAAACATTCTGTTACCATGTGATAATTCTCTTGATAGTCCAAAGGAAGATTAAAAGACTTGCACTCTCACCATGTAGGGTTGTAGTTACTATATTGATGAAATTCGATCATTCAATATACGTTTGCTCTAATATTATTACCAGAGCAGCTCGAAGGCATTAATGCTTTATAAGAGAGATAATCGTAGAAGAGCAGCCCGAGGGCATTAATTCTGTATGTTAGGAGCGGCTATCAAAGCTCTAATTCTAAACTATTAGATGAACTTTGTATTTCCTACACATAATTTAAAGAATATATTCTTACTTGTGTGGAGATGTTTTAATAATAAATAAATGAAACGAAATATTCAACTTGGGTTTATGTAATCGCAATAAACTGTCATTAATGACTAGTCAATAAATGCATGATTTGTATTATTGCGATAAATTGTGATTCTGGTTTTATGAAATTTAAGTGTACATTGATCCATATCACACCATTGTTAAATGAAGACTTTTGAGGTAATTGATTTACCAGAGGGTCAGTTTTTTTTTTAACATAATGTTACAAGTACCCGAGTTTTGTTACAGCAATTATTTCGCTTTTTGTGCTAGCCGAGCGATTCCAGCGTAATATGCGCCCGTTTGTACTTCGGCTGCAACCGGTGAATCCTCTAATGTAAACAAAACACTTTACCTTATCTTAGCCCCTGGTTGGCTCCTCGTTTATCCCTGAGATACTTCCACACTCCATTACTACCAGGAAAACCGGGGATTTTCACCTGGGAGTACCGCAACGGCGACATAAAACTTTATTAGTTGGGGATTGAAAATTGAAAAGCAAATTAATCCGTCTTCTCTCCAAAGAAACTATTATTTTGCCTTTTATTTTATTTTTATTTTTTTTATCTTTTTCAATTTCATTAGTTATTTGTTTTTATTTTACTTTTATTTCCTTATAACTTTTTGTTCTTTAGCTCTAGTCCCTTTTACAACAACTCACCGTCTCCTGGCTTTTTTCTCACCTCCTTTATTCTCACTCTATTTTTAATCTAATCTAATCTAATCTTAACTAGGTAAGTCTACCTTTCAGAGTTACCATCTGTTAAAGCCCCATTCTACTAATACACGCTTAAAGGTTCATTTCATTCTTTTGCAAGTTTTTATCTAATTTTATTTCACATTTCTTTTAAAAATCCATTTTAATTTTTACCATCTTTCATCTAAATCTCATTGACATTTTGTTTTAATTTTAGCTTTATTAAATGTCACAAATATTTATTGTCTTCTTTTCCCATACTTACTAACCTTTCTTTGGTGGTTAAGTCCTATTAAGGTTCACAGCAGCGCATCATGTTTGATCATGCTAATTTCTGTTTACCTTGGGTGAATAATATTTACTTCCTACTTGAGATATATCAGAGTGGTGCATTTGCAAGATCGTTGTTATTCTACATCTCAGTACAAGTCCAGCAAAGGCTCGTGCTTCGTGATACTACGTGTGGGTTGCCCTTTATAAAATCGGCTTGCACGGTTCATTTGGGATGAACTAGGTATCGTGCGGAATGGTAGGAATGAATTTGGGGTTCCCTATGGTTCAGCGTATAGTGCTGACATGACACGGAACAGCTGATAGGATTGATAAGGTTCGATTTGATGTTTACCTTAACGACAAGTCTTCTGTATTGGAGTCATGCTACAGATAGGAAAATCTATTGTTTAGCAACAGGTGAAGGTGGAAATTCAGTGGCTAAAGCACTTTTCGGTTTAAAAGAGGCAACTCGCAGCTGGAATCGCAATGGATATTTGTCGACGAAAACTTTACTGTACCAATTCTAATCATAAAAATCCGTCTGTCGAACGCTCTTCACTGGATTGCAAAAATGGAGGAGTACTAGGGGATTTGAATCAAATTCTACCTCATGGAGTTGCTGCAGATCAATTTTTTAAGGCGCATCTATTGGTTTGTCGAAAGGCATATGGTGAAGGTGAGCGATTTTGAAACAATAATTTACAAAATTTGTATAAAATATAATCCGTATATTATTGCAAAGTCCGATAAAATACAATAAAACCTTTAAATATATAAAGGCAATTCCTAAGTGCTTAGATGGATACAGGACACGACTTAGAGCCCTATTGTCCGACTCCTTTCTGACTTGGAACACCTATGCCCCCCCCCCCACCTGCCACCAACAATAACCAAAACCTGGGTGCTTTCCTGTGGTAAACATTTTCAATTAATGAACAGTCTTAAAGCGTTATGATGAGTTCAGTTGCAGAAAATTTTGCCAGGCGAATAACCCATTGTTTTTGTGGCAAAGTGGCAGAATACATATGTATTCCATTTCTGTTTTCGGTTGCATTCGTTTTTTCTGTCTATACTGTAGCGCATCAAACATTTCATAGATGCACATATGTACACAAAAAAAGAAAAACAAGCTAAGCAAGCATTCAAGTTCAATAATTTCATTCACACAGATTTTCGTTCATAAATTGAGCAATGTGAATGAAATGAACTTGCAAGGGCAATGCACTTCAGTGCAACACACGTCAGTTTGCTGACACAACATTTCACACCATTCATGTATTACACTGACCTCAATGAACCCGAATGCTTGAAAAGCTTGGAATGTGCATTGCGACAAATTCTTGGATGGATTTGCGAATTTTGATTGCGCTACTCCAGGTCAATAATCTATATTGCAATGTATTGCAATAAATTGATTATTTAGTAGATTTATACGTTAGGTAGGGATAGCAAATAATGATATAAATAAGTTGATTAGAATAAAGAGATTCAGAACGTTTGAAGACGGAAAAAGGTGTTTTTATTGTCAATTCCTCCAGTAACTTCGGCAGTCTTTGACGCCATACAGTGCTAATATCGGCTGAGCATTCTCGCCTGCACTCCACAATTTATATCGGCTGAGCATTCTCGCCTGCATTATACGAAGATATTCGGCTGAGCAATCTCGCCAGAAGATAGGGCAGTCTCTGACGCCTTCAGTTAACAATATCGGCTGAGCATTCTCGCCTGCTCCACGTTAAGGTATTCGGCTGAGCTTTCTCGCCTGAAGTATACAAGACGATTACAAGTGCAAGCATTACAATACATTGCACCAAATGATTGTATACTTCCAAGCTAATTTTTTTTCCAATAAATGCCTCTACGAATTTACGTCTATTTAAATCTATACATTGAAATTTGACTACGATAACTAAAAAATTAGTGAATTGTGTGATATGCTGGAACATTTGTCAAAACTCTTCATATTTCGTATGTTTTAAATATTACTGAATAGTCGAATTTCAATAAATTCAAACAGGCGGACGAAAGAATGATACTATAAGGGTTAATCTTATTAGTAAAAGTTAATTTATAAGCGGCAGTTTTCCTGTTATCGCTCACTTTATAACTCAATATCTACTAACTATACTGAAATCAAAATTTTTGCAGTAGTAACCTAGAAGAACAGGGGGTGGGCTATACCTTTATAATCAAGCCACCAAAACTTTTGACAAAAAAAAAATTGAAATCCTCAAAAGTAGCCCTCTCAAACGATATTCCACGGTAAAAACAAAACCTCAACTAATTCCCATAAAAATTATAAAAAAAAAATTTTCAAAACCTTTGACTGTCGAAATATTCTGATAAATGTCAAAATTTCAAATTCAATAAATTTTCCTATCACCGAATTTTATAATGAAATTAAACTACAGTTTCAAATATTATTAAATTCACTTTCCTGTTTTGATTGCAATCATTCTCGGTTTGTGGACAGCGTTTATGTAGGTTTGGAGTTGTATGCTTTTTTTATATATATAAATTTTTACCATGGCTCTTCATTTCATAGCTTAATTTGTAATCCAAAGCCGAGTATTAATTAATGCAGAACACAATTTATACATATTTGCTGGTGAAATTTCACTAGATTTTTCACTATACAATGGAATGCAGCAGCCGCATAGTAATCAATGAGTGCAGCAGAAATTGCGTGCAAATTAAATCCCAATTAGAATACATTTACGGTCGCCTAGTGACATTACCACATAGCAGCCTAACTACCTCACAAATTAGCATTTTAATTTGTATCAACAGTAAACGGGGGAGTTTTGTCTCTGGCGACTGACGATAAGACTTTATATCCCTTGTAGAATTCCTACGCATATAGCGATTTAAAGTGCAGAAAATCTCTGAACTTACTTATTACTTACTTTTATTCCAACCATTAACTGTCACAGTATTTCGAGCATATTGCAAAACAGAAACTGAAGCTGCAATTGATGTCCATTGAACTCAGTAGCAGCAGCGTATAGTTTCCACACTCCTATTTTAGAAAAACAATTTTATTCACAGAAATAAAAGATATTTGATGAAAATTCTGACAAGGGACGAGCTATCCTATAACTAAAAGTCAGGAGGTCACCGTCATGCAAATTATTTGCAAACAATTTTCGTTGACAATTAAATCCAATTAAGAAATATCGCCGACCTAAGGCAAAATAATTATACAAAATATCGACTATCAAATGTGTGCTTCCACTGAGCAATGGACATCAGGAACTTGGTTGTGAATTGACCCAAAGGGTGAAGAACTGAAGGGCTACAAGAGCCGTTTTCCTGACTTGTTAAAGTGCCTGTACCAATAGAATTCCTGGTGATACCCATGTTGATTTCTATGTTGTTTAATTTTAGGCCGAGTTTAATTTGGCCGGGGAATCGAAACAATGAGAGAAATGTTTTATAATTTATTGTGTTGGAAATCAAATTGAAACAGGCGCGTTGCTGTGAACGAGATGTACTTAATTTGTCATATATTTCCTGAACACGAAAAGTTAAGAACAGCAAGCGTTACTCTTTCGTTTTTCTTATATGCGGGATAGATGGAAACTGCATGGTAGCTATAGAAATAGGAAAATTAAAATACAACCCCTGAGGATACTGGGTGCGAATATTTAATGGAAGCAATATGCTTCAAAAGTACTCACTTGCTGAGGAATATTCGATTTGATTCGAGAAACTCATCTTCAAACATACACATGGGCTTGTTGTATACAAATACAGCGGCTCGTATTTGGAACTGATGCCGTCATACACTACCCTTTCTGCTTTCGATTATATAGGTTACACCAAATACTTGAAGATGAAGGTAAACTAAGCCACATTTCTACACTTTTACTACGATTTTAAGAATTATATTTTATTTTTCAACAAATAAACAAGTTTAGGGTTTCAATTTTGAAATTATAATTGTATTGAAAATATAAGTTAACCGAAGTAACTACCTTCTTAATATATAAAAAACGCATGCCACTGTGGTTGTACACTAATCTCCGAAACCACCCAACCGATTTCAATGAAATTTTGTGAATGTGTATGATTACTTCCAGCTTAAAAGATAGGATAGCTTTAGACACAATAGATGTCGCCATTGTCAAGATCTAAAAAACTACCTCGGATCGCGTCGAGCGTCGACGTGGAAAGGTGAAATTTTATACACAGTGTTCTAATAAAAATTGCAAATACAGGATCAAAAATTGACTAAACTCTTTCGTAGGGTTGCCATACAAATATTTCATTCTTTTAGTATACATTTGAACACTGCCTGACATCGAGTACATGTAGAGAGCTGAAATTTGGTACGTGGTGTTTGTATAGTATAATAGTAAATAAAATTTAAAAAAATGATTAAATCGGACAACCTCTTCTTGGTGTTGCCATACAAAATTTTGGTTTTTCACTAAATATTTGGAACCGGTCTGAGAACGCGTTGACGTGGAGAGCTGTAATTTTGTATGTAAATTTAAGTTCAAGAATGGGACAAATAGGGTTGCCGTACAAAAATTTCGTTTTTAACTACATATTTGGGTGCTGTCTGAGAACGCCTCGACATGGAGAACTAAAATTTGGTACATGGTGTTTTCAAACCAATAGTAAATAAAATAACAAAAGTAGTCTAAATAGGGCAAGTCCTTCTTTATTTTTGCACTGTATATTCGGACACTGCCTCAACCGTCGACGTAGAGAGTTGAAATTTTTTGCACAGGCCTTGCCTGTAAAAATGTAAATTAGGGTGGCCATACAAAAAATTTGGTACGTGGTTTTTTCATAGCAATGGTAAATAAAATTTTCAAAATAGACAAAATCGGGTTACCCTTTCTAGGTGTTGCCATATCACTATGTACTTAGAAACAGCCTGAGAACGTGTCGGCGTGGAGAGCTCATATTTTGTACATACTGTTGTAATTAAAATTACAAAAATGGTCTGAATCGGGCAACCCCTTCTGTATGTTGCCATACAATACTTTGGTTTTCACTATATATTTGGAAACTGTCTCACAACGCGTCGACGTGGAGAACTCATATTTCATACACGGCCTTTTCATAAAAACTGATAATATAGTTCGCAAATGGGATCTATTGAGGAACTTCTTCTTAGGGTCGACGTAGATAGCTACACTCTCCCACCCATATGAATGTATGGACTCATACACGCACACACAGCATGCACACATGCGACGCAGAGTGTTATCCTAGACTGTCAGATGATAGTAGATACTATGCATCTCTAACCACCCCCCAAGCCATATCTAGGTGTCTATATTATTGCCGAGTAACGTCGACCGGCTCCCTCTAGTTCATTTTATAAAAATTCATTTGCTGAAATTTTTAAGATTCTCGTTATTAACTAATTTTTAATGCAAATTTAAAATGTATTTTTACGACACTCACTGTCCGCTGTACCAAAGCGTTATGAAACTTTCTATTCTAGTTCTCAGCATGAGTCGGAAATTTAAAGTTTTTTGCAAAACCCTCGAGAAATACTTCACGAGCTTTGAAGCATAAACCCATTTGCTTATGTGCTGGTCCGCTTCTCTAAAAAGTTTTTTGTTGATAGTTATGTAAAATTGCCATTGATTTCATATATGCTATAGAGACTAAACGTGCTTCCCAATGCGTTCAGCTTCTTTTGAAATGAAAAATGGAATGTGTGGCGTACGACGGCACCATCAAAGATTCGGTGGGTATATTCGGGATTGCCTTCATCAGTCAGGGGCAATGATCGCACTATGAGTGTGTAGTGTGAGAGCCGTTAGAATCTTCGCTACCTCACTATCTGGCCAAGCAGTCACCAATGGAAGGCGGGATGCGATTCTGGGTTATCGTGAACCAAAAAAAAAAGCCACACTTCTTTGGCTTTAGTCCAATTTTTACTTTTTATTTTTTACCAAACTAGTTTTTAGGTCGGCAGCGTACAATCGGCTTGCTTATCCCGAATTCATTCCAACTGCTCACAAAAAACAAAAATGGTCCAGCGCAAAACTAATTTGGCGGGGCTCTAATCGCTCACTCTACTAACTACTTTTAGCATCGTTCTTCTCCTAACTTGTCCGTAGCGTACTTAGTGACATCTATCTTTACAGTTTAAAATTATCTCGTGTACTTTTATTTGATAAAATTATTTCAATTTCTATTATTTTTTTTTAATGGATGTTAAAATTGTTTCATTATTATTTCTAAAACAATCGGCAAAACTATTTCCAGGATTCTTATTTTTAATAAATGTTACAATGATTTCCTTTACTTATATTTTTTGTACCTCTCAAAATTATTTCTTCTAATACAAATATCAAAATGTTGCTGTCATTTTTGTTCTAATAAATTTCAGAGTTTTTCTTTTATCACTGCTTTTAATTTTAATTAATGTCAAAGTATTTATTTTATTTTTATTTTAATACATGTCAAAATATTTCCATCACTTCTTGTCTTTTCAGATTAGAATTATTTTTTCTTTTTCAAAATTATTAAATTTTTCGTCCCATTCCTTTTTCCTTTTGGAGTTAGAAATACTCTGTGATTTACAACGGCGCGTCACGGGCGTAGACTTTGTCTGCTCGAGTGCCTTATCTGGATTTGGCTAGGTTTAGAGTGAAATTGTAATCGTGGACTTGGGTTTGCATTGGAAAGCGTCCATAGTTCGGTTTGATGCTCCGCTGTTGTTTGACGTCTATTTTCCGAATGTAATATCTGGTAGGAAATTTTTCTCTTTTACAATCGATGGTGCATTGTCCACCGAATGTAGCTTTATCCCGGACCTCGAGAAATTATTGAACATCCCACTATTTTAAGGATACTTTATCTAAATCGGGAATAGCAGGATTTCCACTTTCATTTGAAATAAGTCATCCTGTATCGCAAACATGGGACCTCAATTGATTCTACGCTGATATCTAGAGCAGGTTTGTATAATTCCCAGGAAAGTCATGCAGGAAAATGGGGAGAAAGTTGCTCTGTAATAATACTATACTTAAGAAAATAATAAAACAGTTTTGACTAAGGAGTAATCTTACACTTTTACGCTATGAGCCAGGAAATCAGTTTCAATGGAGTATTGATAGAGACATATTTTGATTATTCAAGTTATTTCACAAAAGGCCACATTAACATGGGATAAGCGCGCAGAAAAATCTTTCTTTAAAATTCCTGACAATTTAAGCGCGCTGTAATATGTAGATGTACTCTACAAAGCGGTGTAGGTTGAGCGTGTATATAAGGACAGGGAGTCATCGATGATCCGCGTGTTATATTGCCTTAAGCTTTCATATATATACTGGGAAGGGATGTATTATACAACAACACTTGAAAGAATATGGTATAGTTGCCTTCCATTGTTAAACTTCTGACTTTCTGACTACTAAATAGTTTATCGGAAGAACCTAGCATTTTTGCAGATCGGTTTTTTGCAAGCGTAAAATGTATTGACCTCTTGAAGAACGGTAATGAGAAATCCTATAAGATGAAAGAATATAGATGGATGAAAAGTTTTTTTCATGGACCGTAACGGTTATGAATGTTTAAAAAAAAATCAATCATATTAATCATTCTAATAATCAAAACCAAAAATTAAAAACAGTTTTTTATTTTAAAAATCAAAAATAAAAATGAAAAACTGATGGCAGTAATCATGACAAGCAAATGCATTTACCTTCGCATAGTTCCAAAAATGCGGCGCTGTTAGAATCGGTGGAGAAAATCTATGAGAATTTCCGCCATACATTTTCGGTCTCTACAGCTTTCTTCACCCTATGACAAAACTAAACCCCGAGGGTACAAAAATTGACACAAATTGACAAATCTTCTCCTTGATTTGCAATGCATATTTAATTTCTCTTACAACATCAAAAGTTCTAGTCTGGTATAATTGTTTCAAATATCTAGTCTGTGGTAATTTCATCGTTCAATTTAATTTAAATATTATTTAAAAGTCAGTTAACCATGCCCAGGCGACAGTCTATTACCGGATTTTATTCGAGTCGGAACATATCATTACACTTTCGTATAATAACATAATGGCGAAGCACTCAGAAAACTTTACGCTTTCCCATTCTTAAGAAAGGAAGCCATAAAAAGATTTTAATAGAAATGCAGCAGACGGGATATTCGGTGAACTCTTATTGGTGGAAAGTAGCAGTCAAAGTGGGAAGTCATTTCAATTTAGCATGTCATTAGAGTCACAGTTTCCATTCTTTTGTGGACTCAGGGTAATGTAAAGTCATCATATTAGGAAGTAAGTACGTTAAGAAAATCAAGGAGCAAGGCCTAAAAAATTACGATTAACTTTAATTGTCTCGGGTCATTGGTATTGTAAGAATTCAGATCAGGTATAAAAGTAATTGAAAATTTTTGTTATTTAATTTATTCAATAATAATTAAACACAATCAGAATTTTAAATTTAAAAGAAATTTCTTTTAAGGATTTTGACGAAATAGTATAGTTTATTGCATGCCTTATGCTTTACAAAGAAAAAGATGTGCGGAATAACAACTTTCCATGAATACATCTTCCCAATTTTACACCTTTTAAAATTCTCCAAGCTATAAATTAATCATTCTAGAAAGCGACATAACTTCTTAAATGTTGGTATGTCATTGAATAAACAATAGAAATATCCCAATTTCTGCACATCAACTTTCTAATAATCAGTGTGGCTTGTGTGCGTTTTGTACCTTTATAGACCAAATTTTAAATGTTATCTTCAAATTAGTGTCTTTTAATACTAGTATGCCCGACGGACACATTTTTAATTCTGGCGATTTTTTATAAAACACCTCTCTTGACTTTTATTCATTTTCAAAGCTTAACAGAATATAAATGGTGAAATTAAATTTGTTTACCTTATAAGAAGTCATCGGGTATCATAGTGTTTATAACACATAGAAATAATGCTAGTGGAGCAAAATGGGTTGGACACTTGTTCTTATACAGGGTGTTTCCACCTAGAAGGCCAATAGAGCACGAGGTAATAGTACTCATCTCAAATAAAAATTATATGACAGGGGAGGGAAGGGGGGGGCGCTATATCAACCGGTTGATTAAGAAAAAAGTTAGTGTTTCACAGCCTAGCATGTATCTTAAAAAGTGCAGGGTTCAAGGTCACAGTTAAGAGCTCATTGCATTGCATTCATGGCGTTCCTAAAGACTGCTAAACCAGCCCCGGACCCCTCACCCCTTAAGAGTTTGGTTAACTAAACTAAAAATTTCGGATTTCCTGACCTTCTTTTTTAATTTGACCACAATTTGTTTGTAAAAATGTCAATAACATAACTTTTTTTTACAAAACCAGTAAACTGTTGTCTCTTCTCTTTAACTCGACCTACCTATGTGCTATCTGTAGCCGTTAAAGTGTTATTAGCTCTTAAACTATTCTTAAAGCTAATATGAAATCTATTTTCAAAAATAATTTGTTCTCTTGGTGACTGCAAATAGGTTATTTAAAACAAATATTGGCTAACCTCGGTAATATGATGTCAAATTAAAGAGGTGAGGCTACAGTTTACAGTTTTTGTAAAAAAAGTTATGGTAATACTCTTTTTGCAAAATAAAGGTAAAAAATAAAAAAAAGGTAAAAAATTCGAAATTTTTAGTTTAGACAACCATAACTCTTGAGAGGCCATGAAGTTCTGCATACAATGAGCTCTTAATTTTAAGATACAAGGTGTTTTGTGACACAACAACTTATTTTCTTAATCACCCTGTAACCCCTAAATGGTTGATATGCCGTCCTCTACCCTGCCATATAAGCTTTTGTTTGGCTAGGTGAGTACTGATACCTCCTGCTTTATTGAACTATAGGCGGAAACAACCTGTATAATAAAGTAAATTCCAGGAAAGGGAAAATATAATTGAGCAGATAAGGAAAGAACACAGGAGAAAATATAAAATATTACAAGAGCTAAACACTGGTTTCATAAAAGCATACAAAATGGCATGATGTTCATACATACATATATATATATATGAATATACACACCCGCGCGTGTATGTGTGTGTATGTGAGTGCACGTGGGTGTGTTTATGGGTGTGTGTGTCGCAGACCTAGGTGCGACCTCCCCCTTCACCGCACATCTCCCTCTCCTGGTATTTGATTATATCGGGTGATATTACACTATCGGCGTAAAGGCTTTAGCATTACATGAAATGACTAAAAATTTCAGAAACATAATGTAAAAAGTGGCTTAGTCAAAACCGGTACACTACCTGCCTACTTTTCATGAAGTGTCTAGACTTTTCGTGAAGTACTGAGTTACGTCAAATGTCTACGATATATACAGGGTGTCCCGTAAGTGGACGTGAAGCCGAAATCGGGTAATAGACCAATTCATAACAGTTACCAGAAAAATATAAAAAAAAAATCTAACTAATGTATTTTTCAAATTAGAGACATTTCTTTTTTTTTCGAGAAAATGTACACCCTGTGATGGTTTTTTAGCTCCTGTTGCTACAAATCTTTACTTTTTTTCAATTTTATTTTTCTTATGTAATCCCGAATAGTGCATATGTAACCTGTTGCTTTAAATTCTAAGCCAACTGCTCCAGCTTGGAAGAAAATTTCTCATTTTGCCGAACCAAGATTAGAAATTTAATATTTCACCCAACTTTAACCGACTGTAATGAAAAAAAAAATTAACTACGCCTGTTTTGCAAGTAACTTTAAAAGTTGACGCACTTAATAAGGATTTTAAAATGGTATAACACTTGCTATATTATTTCTGAGATTACGGAAAAGAATTTTTTTCTTCGAGAAGCCCAATTTCGAAAAATTTCTTTTCACCTACTAAAAATGATTCTAGTGTGCCCAAAGCTTGCCGTATGACCGTAACTTTGAGATTCTAGTTTGAGTGAGAGGGAGAGTCATTACATGAAGTATGAGTGAGACAGATAGCGACGTTTTCAAGTTAGAGATCCTAACTTTTTGTTGAATTTAGGACAAATTTTCTTTAAATTTAAAATTAAACACCAGTTATTTGGATGCCAAGATTTATTATTTACAAAAGATGTTCAAACTGTCTTCGTTCAGCTGCAATACAAGTTCGACATCTTCTTAAAACGGATCGGGTTATCAGACGGGCAAGTCTTCCATTGTTGACAAATTCAACTGCTTTCGTAATTCTGGTGCTCATGTTTTTGTAAAATTCGGTGAGCTATACTTTTAGGCACTCCTGTGCTATCCTGGATTACATGTACGGAAGTATTTGGGTCTTCTTCAACTGCTTGAAGTACTACGTCCTCGTAAGGCAAGGAACTGTTCCTTCACCATGTACTTGGTTTGGAAGTCGGCCCTCCGTGGAGAGTAGACGATGCATATTTGTAAAACTCAATGATTTGACGAGCTAGCGTCACGATCTTGCTCATTCGCATTTCACACAATGACTCTCCGTCTCACCAAAACTAGAATCTTAAAGTTACGGTCTTCCGGCAAGCTTTGGGTACACTAGAATCGTTTTTAGTAGGTGACGAGAAATTTTTCGAAACTGGATTTTTTGAAGAAAAAAATTTGTTTTTCCGTAATATAAGAAATAATGTAGCAAGTGTTATAACATTTTAGAATCCTTATTAAATGTGTCAACTTTTAAACTGGCGGTGTACATTTTTTTTCATTACAGTCAGTTAAAGTTGGGTGAAACATTAATTTTCTATTCTTGGTTCGACACAATGTGACATTTTCTTCCAAGCTGGAGCAGTTGGCATAGAATTTAAAACAACAGGTTACATATGCACTCTTCGGGATTACATAACAAAAACAAAATTTAAAAAAAAGTAAAGATTTGTAGCAACAGGAGCTAAAAAACCATCACAGGGTGTACATTTTCTCGAAAATAAAAGAAATGTCTATAATGTGAAAAATACATGACTTAGATTTTTTTTATATTTTTTTGGTAACTGTTATGATTTGGTGTATGACCCGATTCTGACTTGACGTCGACTTACGGGACACCCTGTATATATAGATATGAGTATACAGAGATGTACGATGCTTACGTTGAAAATATAATTAGATAAAATACTAATTGACGTCGCTAAAACGTAAGCATTCATGCTTTTAAGTCTCTAATAATATAATTACATCAGCCATATCTAGCTTAAAATTTTTTAGTAGAATATTTGAGCATTATTCAACAGATTTCATTGGAGTATTTTTAATTGCAAAAAAAAAACTTATGTAAGATTTAATTCAGCAGTTTGAAGTTGCTGTTCTTGTGTACAGATTAAATAACAGGTGTAATGGAAATCTTTCTTTATGTAATCTATGAATTTCTCCGAAGTGCAAAATAAGAGAGAATATGCCTTAAATTTAAGATAAGATTAAGACTGCATATTCCTTCAGAAACTTCAGATAAACAGTATTCATGTAGCGTATCAAATTATATGCCCAGATATAAGACCAATCAGCAATCCCAATTTCACACCCGATCCCTTGTTAGTACACATCCTATAATAGGAAAAAATCGAATTCTCTTGACTGTACCATATTTAGAGGCTAGCCAAACAAATACGGAGTATGAATGGCGGCGAGTTCACATGAATTCTTGTAGTTTCTTCTTGAAAAGTGCTTTAAAAGTGAAAGATGAAAACTGTATAAAAAAAAAACAAAACGCAAAAATTATGTATAAATTGCGCTACACTAGTAAAAATTGAATAAATGTTATTTACGAGAGTTTAAGTTTTAAAAAGAGGAGATGTTATATAAATTAGAAGGAACTATGTATAATAGATATTTGTATAATGGCAACCAAGCAATTGCAGCCTTAAGTTCCTTATTTGCTTAAGTAGGTACTCATTAATTGATACTAATGTATATACAGAAAAAGGCAGACAAGAAAAAAAGGAAAAACATATATTTCTAGAATGGTTCGTCGGCCAGAAAAAATGATTATAAACCAGTTTTCTAGGATTGCGTATTCTGAAGAAGTTTTTAATACAATAAAAATGTCTAGGAATGATCGTTTTCACAGTATATGTAAAAAGCCTAAATTTTTGTATAGCAACACCAAGAAAGAGTTGCCCGATTTAATCCATTTTCGATTTTTTTTCTACTAACAGCTCTCTATGTCGACACGATCTCAGGCAATGTCCAATATACAGTGGAAAACGAAATTTTTGCATGGCAACCCCACGAAGGAGTTGCCTCATTTGCATCATTTTCGAACTTAATTTGACTTTTTTTTTCTACGTCTGTGTACAAAATAACAGCTTTCTAAGCGGACGTGTTCTCGAGTTATGGTGTGCACAGATGGACAGACGGATAGACAGACGAACGGACAGATCAACGGACAGACGGACAGATAGATGGACGGACTGACATGCAAAAAAGAAAATAAATTTTAACATTATACGTGGGTGTCCAATCTATTTTGTTCTACCATCATTATTTCTGTACGTTACAAACAGAATGACAAACTTAGTATACACTACAGATTTCATCTAGGGTATAAAAGCCATGTGGAAACCAATCCAGAAAAATCCAATCGATTACTAGGAACTGATTAAGAATATAGAGATAAGAAGCGTAATGTCTATCTATTTATTTATTTTCTATTTATTTGTATGCATGCTTTGTCTTAGTCTATAAGGGTTAAGAAACAATATAGTAGTTAGTATAGCAAAAAGGCACCCACTTAAGTAGTGTAGATGAGAGTAGTTAAGCAACTCTCGCTTGTACATATATAATCGAATTAAAGGAAACTTCCGTGCGTAATCCCTATCATGTATATGCAAAAGGGGATATGTCCACAAAATTACACAATTGAGATTTAAACGTCAATTTGTAGGCAACCTAAAACTAACAAATGTAACATTTGCAAAACGTAGTATATCATACGCTCAATGAATCAAGAAAATTGAAATGAGTTGCAATTAAGGACAAGTCCTCTACCAGTCCAAATGAAATTGAGAATATGTCCATCAAGCAATTTATTAGTTTCAAAAGGGGATATGTCCTTATGTTTAGCATGAAATTGCTGTTAGAGTAAAATTGCTGTTGAAAAATGCTGAAAAAAGCGTTATTTAAGAGAGAAAAGTTCAAGAATTCCACGATGAAAAAGAAAAGGAAATAGATCGTTTCCTATATTTTTTGTCGCAAATATCAGAGGGCAGCTAGAATTCAAGTCATCGTGTAAGCAAGCCTACGATTCGCTCACAAAATTAATTAATAATTAATTAATTAATTGTAGCATAAGATTGCTATATTCGCGGCCGCTGAAAAGAATATCTGGATTCTCGAAAAATAAATAATATCACTACCCATCATGCATCATCGATGGCTATTTGTATGTTTGATGTGCTGAGACTTTATAACTACTTCGACTTAAGAAACTCGATAAATAGCTCACAGGAGGATTAATATGAATACGCACGTTTAATAAAAACTTAATTGAAAATTTACTGTTTATTTATTATATGAAGAGTAACGTATATGTATGTAATGAGATACATATAATTAATTTATGGGAACAAAAGACATGGACATGAAAATCAGAAACAAATGAACAGAGATTCACGATACAAAAAACGAGGTTTTTATTTTGATCCACCCAAAAAGTATTTAATTGGAACTGCATGAATGGAAGCTTCTGTACTACCTTAACTAAGTATACAATTTCATTTATATATACACAAAGGTTTCAACCGGATGAAGAACCTCCCACTGTTTGTGTTGAAATATACTACAAAAAAAAAGCTTAAAGCAAGCACCCGAAATAAGTCATAACATTTTTGGAGATAACTTTTCATGATATTCCGCAGGAAAACTGCATTCGGGACTATAAAAGGATGCACGTTAGCTGCTGCTTATTTCGAAATTCGACGTTGGGTCAAACAATATAATACGGAAATACTGGTGATTACGAATGAATGACTCCCGAGTACTGAAAATCAATAAACGCGGAATCCCACATTAAACGTTTCCATGTACATTCGCTGAGAATCTAATAAACCCCGCTGATGTTTGATAGTAGACTCTATTCAACACTTTGAACGGGGTCTAACATTTTACTCAACGAATCTTGCTATCGGGTCAGTGGATCTGACATGTTAATTGCATTTCACCGGGAATTTGTTTCTGAGTTTCCCACTTTTAAAAAATTTAGATTTATTTAGATGTGGTTTCGTAATCTTCCCTCACGACTTTTAAGGAATTGTATACAGTTGTAAACTTACAACAAAAAATAAAAAAAAATAAAAAAAATTAATTTACTTTAAGATGGTATAATAACTAAAAAATTGGTTTTCTTACAGTTTTGTAATTCCGTACTTCAACTCGCAAGCTCTAGTTCTTCCGTTTCTTCGCGGAAATAATTAAGTCTCTAGTAAAGTTTCATAATTGGCTGGAAATTTTTGGTTGTGTTGAGTTGACAATATTTATGCTTGATGATATCGAGGCGATAACATACTTTAATAGTGACAGTTTCCAATAGCTTCGTAAAAGTCATTAACGATTTTTCCATATACTTCATTTGATGTAATTTAGAAACCTTGTTAACATTACTTGTCTACATAATTCATAAGTACTGTAACTGATTGCTGCACGGCTTCGATTAAGGGGAATAGAAGAGACATGTGGTAAACGAATTGATTTTAAATTTGACCCTTTTTGATCCTATATCAAGCTACTCATAAATCATTTGTTGCTTAAGTGAGTTTTTACACTTTTCAATACCCGACTCTGTGCTTTTGTTGTGTTTCGTAATATGATCTTTTAAAAAATTTAGCATTGCATTAGTATATTATTGCTCTCGGTAGTCCTTGACGAGATAGCAATTTCTTAAAACAGTGATGCAGTATTATGTGTTGAGACAGAATACTAGTTCAGGGTACACTTCGAGCACCAACGTGAAAGTGAACAGCATTTAATACACTTTTCAGATACCTACCTTCAAGGCTCTAGCATAATTTAAATCGTTCAGGAACTGTATTGACGAACAGATGTCTACAGATTGTGTATTAATTAGCAACCCCTCTCACAAGTGGGTGTTCTTTGAATATCCAAAGACTTTGCCGTAAATTGGTCAATGCAACGTTCATATTTCCACGGCGGCAAGAATGATGATGCCTGCTTCGCGACAAAACTACATTTCAAATACTACAGTCAAGTCGATTTAACGTCACGGCGACATCGATAAAGTGAGTACTTCTAGCCTTTGGATCGACGATCGATATGAACTGTTAACATCCCTTAAATACAACATAATAACGAGAAGTCGATTATGGTTTCACTTCATATCACCAGCTTTGCCATACGATCTCGCTTAAGTCCGGAAAAAGAACTAAGATTAGGTTTAGGGGACCCTACATATGAGATCGTAGTTCAAGCGAAGGGAAGTGCCGGTTTGTTAAGAAATAACTCAGCCCTTTAATTCAAAAATTGTATTTCAAATATTATTGCTTAAAGCTGTATCACAAATTCAATTTTAAAAATTCAGTTCTTAAAAATATCCTAACCTAATACAAACTAATTCAAATTTAATTCATTCAACAAATTCGTCCAGTACCGCCACTGTATTTTGCTCCCTTTATTTCTGTAAAAAAAGAAGAATTCACTATTAAATTCATGAATTTAGAGAATGGAAATTTTTGGGAGTACACTACTATGTGTACGATTATAAATGGAAGCGCTGCAGTAAGTAGCTGTAGTGCGTGCGCTGCAGTGTGTGAACTTTTCACAAAGTTGAAGTATATTGTGCTGTGTAGTGTAGGCACAACAAAATGAAGTTTTGTCTGTGTTAGCCGTGTGAGTAGGTGAACAGTAGTAGAAGTAAATTTCTGCAGAAGGAGTAAGTTCCCACTTAGGTGAAGGATGGAAGTAGAGCAGAAGTAAATTTCTGCAGTAGGAGGAAATTTGCACTTAGATGGTGGATAAGGTGCAGAAGGAGTAAATCTCTGCAGCAGGAGTTAATTCCTGCTTAGATGGAAGCAAAATTTTGGTTAGGATATTTATGGGAGCTTAGAGTAAATTCTTATATTTGCAGATTAAATTCTGCAATGGGAATGAGTGATTCTGCTGCGGCTCGTCGCCCTTTTATAGTCGCCGTGAATCGTGACTTCTCTGCTGCATGATATGTTTGCCTGCCAACGCTCGATCTCAAAGTTGCATTCCACTGAACTCTGACTGCGGTGAAGTTGAGACCATATGATGTGACGTAATTTCACTTAATGACATTGCAAACATGCAGGAAGGAAAGGGATTTGCGATATTTTACGTATTTTTTTTGTGTTTTTGTATATTTCAGGAAATAAATATATTTGGTGGGAAGCTGGGACATCGGTGGACTAAGGGATTTACTGATAAATTACTTGCAAAAAGAACTAGATTAGCTGGAACCATTCCGGTCAATAAGAGGAGGCTTTCAAATATCGAAGAGAGCAATCAAAGCAAAATGAATATCGGAATATTATAAATGGTGAAACTCAGTATCTATAAAAGTAAATCAAATCTAATGGTACTGATACTAAGAGTAAATAAGCTATAAGCGTTCTGCAGCAAAATCCCACGTTACTTTTTGTGGAAGCTAATTTTTACTTTAGCGCTATCTTGGATTTTGACCGGAAGTACTGGAATGGCTAGTCTTGTGTCCCACAAGCTATGGGAGCTTTGCGGCAAAATCCAACGTAATTTCCTATGGGGGTCCTAATTTACCTTTTCGCCATCTTATATTTTGACTGGACCTAGGGGAAGGGTCTGTTCTTTAGTCCTACGGAGTGGTTGTCCTAAGACAGTTTTGCGACACTTTTGACAGACCGAGAACTTTTATAGTTTTGAATGGTTGGAAGCTTTCTTGGGGTGCGGTTTGTGTTCGGGGATCTTTAAATGTCGCGCCTAAAAGTAGGCAAAAGCTTTGTTTTACTTCGCTAAGCTGCCGTCACTTGTGGGGGAATTGGTGGAAGCTTTTGTAATTCATCTAAGACTTTTACACGATTTGTGTTTGCTTGAGGTGCTACGGTCTGTTCAGAAGTTCTACTAAGGTGTTGTCTGTAGGTTTCTGTGTATTTTTAAGTTGTCTTATTGCTATTCACCTGACTATGTGCGCTCTAAATATAACCCCTGGGGAACTTCACCCTTTCAGGAGATACAGCTCTTTAAAATTAAAATATGCTACATTTGGCTGCATGACTCAGCATTTATTATTGTCAAATTTTCTAACAGGCAATGAATTTAATAACGCTACACCCCCTCCACATACACACACACACACATACGCACACCATGTCATACTAAAAAAAACTCTAATAAGCCATATTCAGTAGTACACGTTGTTATGAAATGCTCAACAACAACAACAACTACTAATGTAGGTAGATATGTTGACTTAGACAAGTGATGAAAATTAGTGAATACCTAGTTCTTCTACTTAAACGTAAACAAATTCGTACAACCTAATAATGTAAACAAATTCGCGCAGCTGAGTTAAGTAAACAAATTCGCTGTCGAATAATGTAAACAAATTCGCACAGACCGAGTGAAGTAGATAAGTTGAGCGTTTTATGTTTTTTAGTTTAACATTCCCAATTTCTTTAGCTCGAAAAAAACAACAACAGCTATAACATAATTTGCGGATTAAAAGGCTTTTATAAACAAGAGTGATGATGTTATGATATTCGGTATCTAAAAATAGGTCACGGCTACTTGGGATGGTAAGAAACATTAAGTAATGAAAATTAAAGCCTTACCAGAAAATTTTCGGTGGCCGGTGGCTAGTAATTTGATATTGCCTCTTACATTCGGACAACAGAGTACAGTAAACAAGTTGAGAGATTTATCTTTTTTTATGTCTGTATGTATTAAAAAGTCTTAGGTTTTATAAGCAAATATTTTTTAAAAATATTTATTCACATCAATTTCGTTATGTTTAAATCTTAAGTTATGAACTTTTGCTCTATGCCTCGTAATTGGTAACAATATAACTGAAGTTGTGTCAATCCTTCCTTGAAGCGAAAGCGATTCAGAGCATATGTCTCCCAAGTCTTTTTCAGGGTTCGTATTCAATTATATAAACTTGTTAAGAATAATTTAGGATACTAAGAAAAAAGTATTTTCACATTATTCCCTTTTTATTCAACGATAATAAGCAATTGAATATAGATTTATATTATGCTGGATAAATTCCATTTTATATGATCGTCCACCTCTATTCATAATCTAAAAATCTGACTCGGCATTTATCTCCAGTAGAGTATCATCTGAAATGGAGTTGTACCGGAAAGGAAAAAAAAAGTTAACAATCCTCCAATTCGAGGACGATACGAGGCCCATATGTGGTTTTACATCTTCTTGCTGCCAGAATCTTGTATTCCTTCTCCAACTGCATTTGACGTAGGATAGTGGGTACCGAATTTATTCCGATTTTTTTGGGTTTTTTCGGCTTTTTTATTTTCTGTCTATACAACAAGATTATTATAGAAACAATTGAGTTTAGTATTTATTGTCATTCGTTTTGCAAACGCTCAAAGTGAAAACATCGTTGCAGAGAAAAGAAGTCGAAGAGATAAAAGCGCATATAATACATAAAATAAAGAAATAAAGGTAGAAAAATACTAAAAGTTAAATGAAAAAAAAGAAAAACTGGAAGAAATGGTGCTTGACGTGAATAATCTAATTAAGGAAACAGTATTAGTACTTTTTAGTGCTAAAGGAAGCCCTGAACTGTTGGAAGGGGCAATGTAATCGGGACTTAAAAAAATCATGGACAGCATTGAAAGTGATGACAACTCGTTCTTTACTGACCACTGGCATATGTGCCTTAAATAGATTTCGGTTACAAATAACACAAGAATAGGAAAATAAATACTTTCTGAATAGGTTAAAATAAATATTACATGATAAAACACTTTTTAAACTGAAAAGCCCAACCGAACACCGAACAAAACCCAGCCGCCAAAATAGCACCTACAAAAACTTCCCCTGAGAATTATTCCGCTTCAAAGAATAATTCTGTTTTCTCAGGGGAAGGGATTTTTATAATTATTCTTAAAAATGATTACCTTATCTTCTAAATATACGTTGACGCAATTTCTTCATACTCTTGAAATGGAAAAATAAAAATATTTCCACGAAACGACGCGACATGGGAAAAACACAAGTTTCTTCTTTCAGTCCAAGTCATTTTGCATAAAAAACTCCCACGTAGAAATAATTAAATTAAAAAGAAATCATAAGACAAATCTTACCCGCAATAAGATTTGTCGAGCAGGGCTCCAAATGTATGTGCATACGTACATACATATTGCGAAAAAGTTTTCGATGGGACGGTGGCTTATGTTTATTAAGGGATGGTATTACATTTTGTAAGCCACAGTTCGTCGCGATATTCCCGAACAAGTTTAAACAAGTCCAGAACAAACGAAGGAATTTTCTCAGGGTAGAAAAATGCTAATTAAGCATTTTCTACTCTGACCGTTGAGAGTGATCAAGTGAGAGTGAAATCGCTGGTTTGGGTTTAGTAGGAAATTATTAATCAATTGTACTTACGTAATATTTGATTTTAGAAGTGTTGATGCGGACTTCAGTCCTGAGGATGAGTATATTGTGAATAAGACGATAGGATAGCCAAAACCAATGTTGAAGTATTTAAGAAAACTATTCCTGTAAGTTTCATATGTCATAGGCTTTGTAAGATGATACTCTTTTTTAAGGTATAGTACATGTACCATTTATTTACATTTAAGGTCTCCAGAAGGTACAGTCGTGTTGTATTTTTGAGGCTATAATGTGATTTCCTAATCTTGAAAATTTTGATGTGAGCCTGTATATCTATTAAAGTTTTCGGTGTTACAGCGCCATTTCCTTACAGTATTTAGAAACTTCAGAATGCCACCCTTCCTTCGATACTACACATGTAACAAGCAACCGTTTAATAGATAAACCTGTTTTTATCATGCATAATTTCATTAATTGTGCTACAGACGATAAAAATCATGTCTAATTTTATATAATTCCACACAAAATTAACAAAATGAAGAAAATTAATTCTCTCCTCTTCCTCAATAACACTAAGTTTAATGAATTATAATTTTTTCTTAGATCAATTCAAAAAAAATTGTTCTGGTGTTCCTAATTTTTTGGGCAGTGTATGTAGTAATATAGTTTATTATTTTTCATATCTATGGAAAAGGAAAAAAAGGGAACACATGTTAATCCTCCAATGTAATGGCGCGGCAGAATAAAATTGTCATTTGCAAATCGTAAAACCACAGCAGGTGAAAAAGGTTTGCACCTTTATGGGACACTAAATATGCATAAAATTTCCGAAAAATTGTTTCCGAGTAAATTCCTAAGCAAAAGTGAATTCAAACTATTTCAAAAATGTCAATGCTTTTCTTATATTCTGGGATGGCTTGTACTTACAAGCTTTAGACTGGAATACTAAGCCATCAATAACTGAGTACTATTTGTTAATTTTAGCGTGCTCCTACATTTATTTAGTACAGATTCTGCACACATATCCGACCGACATTTCATTGTAAAATTGAAAATAAGAAACGATTCAGTTTGATACGAAAGTAAAGGTATAATACTTCTGGAAACTTTTTATATTTGTTGTTGGCTCCCTTGCAAGGACAATTGTTACATAAATATCATCCGTTGATCACCTACTGAGCAAAATGGAATTTACAACAATACCATAGGAAATTTGCTTTCATACTCTGTTATCTACAGTAATTCTCACATAAAACCGCATGAACGTTGGGTCAATTTTTTGTGATTTTAACCGGGTGTTGCATTCTTATAAAGATCCATGAATAAAAGCACAAAAGACTCGAATTTTTGCTAGTAAGCGATAGCCGAACGAACGAACTATTTCTTATAGAATAGCTGCTTATACTCGTACTTACCTAAATTAGAAAAAATAACATAAATTTGTTAAGAACTACTCTAAGAACTACCCGAATGACCCCACATGTGTCCTGCGATTTTTTAACTATTTGTAGTTTATTAGTTATGACTTTGTTTCGTGATATTTTATCAAACCACTAGAGACATTTTTGATCTAGTGATTTGAATAATTGAGACAAATTGCTGATTTTTTTCCAAATTAGGTGAGTGTTAAGCCCATCCAATGCAAAAAGATTTGATTCGGTAATTTTTAAATTCCATAAAGACTGAAATAATAAAATGTACCAACATTTTTGAGGGCGATTTAAAACAAAAGTCAAATAACTTTTTCACCGAAATTTATTTTGAAGGCTTTCCCATTTCATTTGATATTTACTGTGTAAGTTTTATTGACATATCACTCTGGCATCATACTTAAAACTCCATTCAAAAAGTACTAAGTCTTAAATATATTCGAACTGGGGTACTAGATATTTCGCAACATACATTGACTCGGTAGGGCTATGTCCGACCGAAAATCGGGGTTCAATGTTCACCTCAACTCATTACCAACTGCAATTCGCAGAAGATTTCTTTTCTCTTGATACTTCATAACTAAATGATGCCATATGAAATAAGAGCCATTGAAAAGGGGAAGTTGGCTGAAAAATATTACGTGGGTTTTTTTTAAATCACCCTCAAAGGTTTTGGCACATTTTTATACCCTAGATTAAATCTACAGGGCAAACTAAGTGTGTTATTGCTTATGCAGCACAATAGAAATAATGAGCAAAACGGATTAGACAAACACGCATAAAATTAAAAATTATTTTGATTTTTCATGTCCGTCCGTCTGTCCGAGAAGGCGTGTACTTAGAGAGCTGAAATTTCGCATATTGGTTTTCTAAAAGAAAAACCAAAATTTAATTCGAAAATCGGACAAATCGGCCATACAAAAGTTTAATTTTTCACTTTATATTCGGACACTACCTGAGAACGCGAAAATATGGGAGCTTAAATTTTGTACAAAGTGTTTTCATCAAAATAGTAAATATAATTTCAAAAATGGACTAATCAGGCTACCCATTCTTGGTGTTGCCATATACAAATTTAAGCTTTTTGCGTATATCGTGAAACCGAAAAATCCTATACGGTTTTTACGTACTGAAAAGTTCTTTAATATATGAAATCCTATAAAATTGGTTATAATCATTTTTCTATGAGACGAAGCGTTCTAGAAATATGTATATGCGAAAAACCACTTCCAACATCAAACTTGCACAGATGGGCGACTATACGAATTGACACACGAGTATTCATCAAGGATATCATAAGAATTGGTCTTAGGCCAATTCTAGCTTTTTTACTTGTATTATTTTGAGCTTTATGGAATTTAAAAATGTATGTTGGCGCAATGGTATAAGCTACGGAATCAAATCTTTTTGCATTGGATGGGCCTAAAGCTCAGCTAAATTGGAAAAAATAAGCAATTTGTCTCAATTATTTCAGTCACAAGTACAAAAATGTCTTCGAATTAGTAGTTTGGTAAAAAATCACAAAAAAATGTATAACTCGTAAACTACAAAAAATCGTAGAACATACATGGGATGATCCGGGTACCTCTGGGGGTGCTCTACCTCTGAACTTCGGCTTGACACTAATTCTTCGGACACGCTGTATATAATGTATATAACAAAATATACCTATACGCCATTGAAGGATTGACTTAAAATAATCAAAAATTCTTTTTTGTGACCTGAGACTTGTTCTTTGAGTAAATCAAGGTTTTTTAATTCAAGATCATTTGCAAGTAAGTATTTGTGCACAACGTCCAGCGCAAGAAGCGCATTCTTCCGGCTTGACACCTTATTGGTAGAAGCATTACTTTCAATATTTCTTCATCACTGTGTGGATGACCTGCTTCAAACATGGACCAATATCTCTTTGTCTCTGTGTTAATTTTCCAAAGCATTCCAAGTTGTCATCATACTTTAGCTATTCGTTAAATTCCTCATCTTCCATAGGCAATTCAATAATCTTTGAAAATTGTATTTTGAGAACAGTTCATACAATATATGACTCCCTTCAGGCCCGAAACTTCTCAATCAACTTCAACCTAGCCCAAATGGTAAGTGCATGTGGCAAGATTTAATTGCAATTTCGACTTCAACTGCGACTGCAAATGAAACTGAACTTTGCTCAAAGTGGAAAGTTGGTGTCCACGTTAAGGTAAAAGTCTGGAAGGAAATCGGCATAGCCGAAGTCGTATTTGAATTACAAAATTCACCTCAGCGTCGACTTCAAATGAAAATCAAGTCAAAGTCGAGTGATAAGTTGTGATTCGGGCCTAAGTTAAAGTTGCTAGAAAGATAATCAATTGTAGATTACTTTTTTTTTTTCCAACAATTTTTTCGTCAAGCCAAAAAATTGGAGTTCCCGGTTCGAATTTTCATTTTAAAAAATTTATAAAAAAATAGAAAAAAATAATTTTCTAAGACCCTCGTTATATAACTAAGTATCCTTAAATTGTAAAAAATAATAAAGAAAAATATTGTTAAATTAAAAAGTTATGAAGAAAATGTTGAAACAGTTCTCCTGAAAGTCCAAACCAGCTAAAAATTCACTATTATCGATTTGAACGACCTCTAAACCTTAATGAATTTCACTGAAATTTTGCATAGCTAACATATTCTGAAGCATCCACACATTTTATCACTTTTGCAAATCCATGCACTTTTGGGCCACCTTAACGTAGGAATGCGCTGAACAGAAAAATTGAACCTGACTGGGATAATTTGCGAGCAATGTTCGAAATTACTATTAAAATGTTGCGGGGTTCGACAATATATGATATTAAAAAGGTTTTGGTAATAAGCAGGTTGTTATTATCGGGGGATATATGTACCACAATCATTAAAGTGGGTCTTTTCTAAATACGACGTTCCGCCAAATTTACGAAAATTCATAAAACTTTGGACTTGAATGGTCTTATATACTTTAGCATCCCTGCAAATCGATTGGGAATGGTGTGCGGAAATCGTTATAAAGTGTGCGATTCAATATGGAATCGCAGATGAATATGTAATCCACATGAACATTTATCTATATTAGAAAGGTGACAGCATGGGAAAACGGATATGTTCGTCGACAAATAATCGAGAATATATTGGTCCTGGAAATCAATAACACATCCCATCGCGGAAATTCAACTTATTTTGAATATTTTCGTATTGCACGATTCGACCCTAAATTCGTGTGAATGTTCATCTTACAATTCTTAATATATGTGTCCTGTCCTATGTCGCCGGATGATTGTTACATTTTCAAAAAAGATTTATTCCAAGACGACGTAGCCGTTGGTCTGACAAAAAAAATCAATCTCAAATTTTCTTATGTTATTTTTATTGCTTATGCATTTGAAATTTATGCCAGTCATGTCCCTACGCCTGCCTCACAGCTCACAGGTAACCAACGATGGATACAGTGAGTAAAACGACTATAAATATTTCCTTATATTTCTTAACCTGCATAACGAGGAGGAAGGCCAAGGAGCCCGTTTCTCATATGAAAAGATTTTCAGAAGCTCAAATGCAGGTGAATAAAAGATTAAGAAAAATTGCAGTTTCAGGGAACTTGGCTAGGTTTTTATTCGCCAAAAGTTTCTGTCAACAGATTGCATGATTCATACGGCTATAATGTTTTGAAATAACAAATCAGATATTGGCTGCAAAATTGAGACAATACGAAATCTTATTTAAGAGGAGATATTTCATCTTAATTTTTCACTTTATTACCTGTAGACATTTCTGAATTTCAAAGCGCACAACAAGCACCTAACTGAAAAGCACATCTAAATTTCAACAAATCTCCACATAACTGTAATGTGTTGTATGTAAAAAAGTGTACTATGTTTGTCGTTCCGTTTGTAACGCATAGTTATAATGCTAGTACACCAAATTTGATTGGAAATTTAATCGCATTGTGCGCATTTGACTATGCTTTAAGATAAGCCGATGCAGTTCCAGTATTGGTTTCGATGTCATTGAGTACTTTACCCTTTAAGAAGGCAGTGAATGTTACTAAAAACCGACTTTGTCTTGTGCACGACAGTTTTTTTTACGGTAGCACGTACTGTGTTTTGCTGCCATAAACGATTTAGTGTTTAAAACGGTTGTGTACGTGGGAAAAATAAATACAAATAGCCAGATACAAGCTAAATAATATAAACTTTATTATTCAAGATAAGTATTCTCTAAGATAGTGCTGTGATGATGTGTCAGCCCGCTGGTCCAATACAGAGTGTTCTATTCCAGTTTTGAAGATAGCAGAGGGGAAAGTTTGAGTGCGTTCGCTAGTTGCTTGGTGGTGGTGACTTAGAAAGACATAACATCTTTCTCCTCTCTCAGGAAAAGTTAGAACCAAAACGTCCGGGAGGTCTCCTAGTCCTTGTGGATCATATTACTGGAACGGTTTCATAGGAAGGCTCTAATGGTGGAGAGCTGGCGCTTGACGGCCGTGATGTGCTTGTTTCCCCCGATGATGTTTCACTAGGACGCTCTGCAGATAGGCTGGGAAGTCTGTCGGATTGTAATTGTCTTGTCAAAGTTCGGTTTTCTGTCATGTCTAAAGTAGCTTCATTTACTTTGATTTATCTTCGCTATCATTGCTTTGTTTTGGAAATTCATGTGTGGAAAACTTTTCGTTCAAAGCATTAGAGTCGGTGACTCTTAGTTGATTGATGTATCGAAAATGTATGTCGTTATCTACTAAGACTTCATAATGAATCTTTCCTTTCCGAGAGTGAACGGTTCCGAATTTTCACTTACAGATGGGGGGTTGTTGTAGAATCTCACTTGGGGACGGTCGCCAACTTCAAACTGTCGCACTTTTGAAGTGAATTTGCAGGTTTACGTGTTACTAAGTCGATTCTTGTTCTCCGTTGTCTGTGGAGCATGAGCTCAGCTGGTCTCTGCCCTGTTGTTGAGTTTGGAAGCTTACGGTATTGCATAAGAAGTCTACATAGCTTCATGTGTAAGTCCCTCTTATCCTGCATCATAGCTCGAAGGCCCTGATTCACGGTTTGTATATATATTTCGGCCTGACTGTTTGTCTCCGGGTGGTACGGGGCACATAGCTTGTGTTCAAAGCCGTTTGACTTCAGAAATTCCTTGAAGTTAATTGAACAAAATTGTGGACCGTTATCCGTCACCAGTATTAGTGTATAGTCTTCTCTGTAGTCATGGATTTTGAGGGTGCAACTTCGATCCATTTAGTGTAGGCATCTACAGTGAGGATAATCCCACATATGAACGGATACTTTCGATGGGTTAGCTTTAACTCGTGCGCATTTCGAACAAGTGTGCACTAATGTCTCAATGTCTTTATCGATGCCTCGCCACCATACGTAACTCCTTGCGAGAGCCTTCATTTTTACGATCCCTGTATGAGCAACGTGAAGCTCATCCAATAGTCTTTGGCGCAACTTATTGGGAATCGTTACCCGTATACCGTAAAAAACGCATCCATTTAAGAGGGAGAAGTTACTATGAGGCTCACTGCATGGCAATGGGTCACCGTTCCGTAGCCCTAAATAGTAAGCTCGACATTCTGCATCTCGTAAAGTTTCTCTTTTTATCTCTTCACTAGTTACAGGAAGCGTAAGTACTTGTTGCAATTGGAAAATAGAATCATTACCGAAGGGCTCCGTTGTGGGAAGAATCAGTGGAAATCTTAAAAGATAATCGGTATTGCAGTGACTTTTCGTATGCCTGTACTGTATTTTACACTTAAATCCAGACATGAAGTTCGCGTAATGTAGCAATCGCGTTGCAGATGCAGCGGGTAGATCCTTATTAGGGTGCAAGATGCTGACTAATCGCTTGTGATCTGTAATAAGAGTGAAATCGTGTCCATTGCAATATTGAAAAAACTTGCGTATTCCCCAGACAATAGCTTCCTTATCGATCTGGGAGTAATTCATCTCGGTTTTTGAAAGCGTGCGAAATGCAAACGTAATAGGTCTTTCCGATCCGTCTGGTGTAATGTGAGAAATCACAGCTCCCAATCACGTAGGTGAAGCATCGGTTGCAAGTATCAGTGGCAGCTCATGTATGTATGGCATTAATGTTTTCGCGCTTATTATCTCTTTCTTCAGACGTTGAAGTATGTCTTCACATACTTTCGTCCAATTATATCGAGTCTCCTTTTTCAATAAATTGTTGAGAGGCTTCAGCTTAGTCGCTAAGTTCGGAATGAATTTCTGATAATATTTCACCAACCCTAGGAAGGTCCTCAGCTTTGAAATATTTGATGGCCGTTGACTTTTTGAAATTGCTTCCACTTTCTCAGGCATAGGGTGTATGCCATCTGCGTTTATTACATGTCCAAGGTACGAAATAAAATTTTTCAAAAACTGACATTTTTTTTTGTTCAAATGCAAATTAAATTTACGAAGTCGGTCCAAAACTTCCCTTAAATTTTGTAATAGTTCATTATATGTACTGCCTTGCACCATAATATCATCGAAAAAGCAAGACAATCTGTGCAAATCATGCATTATGCTATCCATATAGCGTTGCCACGTATTTGGGGCGATTTTTACCCCAAATATCAATCGTTTCACTAGATAGTTACCAACGTGTGTACTTACTTATTGCTTATATTTGCGCGCTGTTATCATCAACATTCATATATAAGTACGCCTTATAAAGATCTAATGTGCAAAAATATTTACCTCCACTCATCTGGGGTAATTATCGTCGCATATTACGCGATTAACCGTAACCTTGTAGTCGGCACACAAGCGTAGTCTGCCATCCTTCTTTATTATAGGCACGATTGGCGTTTTCCAAGGTGTGTGATCCGATTTACAGCAGCTTTCCAGACGATTCAGCTCTTCTTCGATTTTTATTTTTAATGAATAAGGTACTGGACGCGGTCTAAGAAATATTGGCGTATTTTCTTCATCTTTTAATTTAAAACAGCACTTATAATTAGGAATTTTACCAAACTTTTCTGTGAATATGTCACTGTAATCCGCGAAATTTGCTCAATTTCTCCTTTGCAGTCAATATAAACTTTATTATTTAAGATAAGTTTTCTAAGATGGTGCTGTGATGATGTGTCAGCCCGCTGGTCCAATACAGAGTGTTCTATTCCAGTTTTGAGGATGGCAGAGGGGATCGTTTGAGTGCGTTCGCTAGTTGCTTGGTGGTAGTGACTTAGAAAGACACAACAAAAAATATTTTTATTCTTGATAAGTGCTTAGAAATCACGGATCTTAGTTGGTCTAATTCAAATGACGAAGCCGCATCCTCTAAGTGCTGCCAATATTGGCCAGAAGGAACGGAGAGAAATCTTTAGGGAATTCAATTCCTTATCTTAAAAATATAAGTATCTAAGTGGGCCCGTAACCAGTGCAACGCCAACCAAATTCAAAAAATTATACTAATTTTCGAAAAGCCTTGTTCCAATACCGTATTCGATTGTTAAATCCGCTGCATAACGTGCAGGTACGTATGATACATTCCTGGCTATTTAAGGAATCACAGAGAGACCTGTAAATACGATTCGCACAGCAGTCATAATAAATGCCACTCCGCCATCTGACACAGTTACCGGCCGCATAAATTACCAGATAGTACAAAAAAAAAATCAATCTATGCATTTATAAAGACGATACATGGACAAAAGTCACATTAATCTTTAAAAGATTCGCAGAAGTCAGTATATCCCTTAGATACCAGCGTAAAGACATATGTAGCACCTGCGACAGAAAATCGGCTGATCTTTTAGTATTGCAGACGAAAATTACTGAGCTCGAAGGATTACAGAATCAAAGAGATGAAACCGAATAGAAATAATCGCGCAAAGAGATACAAACTATTCAAACTGAATTCACTTTGCACATCGATGACAAACCAAAGAATAATTTAAAAGCTTGAAAATTATTATCTTTTAAATATACAATATTTTTTAAGTGCGTTGCTGTTTTTCGAAAAATGTTATTCATATTTATCAATAAAATATTTGCCATTTTAAATTGAACGCTTAGAAGCTGACAGAATTGATTTTGAATAAGCTCATAATTTTCATATATTCTATTAAAGCAATGTATTTCCAATTCCTGCTAGGAAAAATATACACACACAATGCTTATAAAATAAAATTCCTTCAATATTAATACAGACGATAACATGAGTTAAAATAGGTAGAAAATAGGTCGGCGTTAAGGAAAATTTACGAAATTCGATGTGAAAGTTACGTGAAATTTACCAAATCAAAGAAATGTGTCCTCTACCATACAGCGAAATATTCCCTAATTTCCCTAATATTTACGTCGATACGATATGCTCTCATTCTCCACTTACGTAAATCGGACGTAATAATTTAGAAATCTCAACTTTACCACAATTATTCGCTACACTAATTTACGTCGAATAGACGTGAATTCGACCTGAAAAAGAGGGAAATGTTGCGTGGGTAATGCCTGCGAAGAGCTAAGGATACAATTGCAACATATTGATATTCCAAGAAGGGCCCAGATCTCCATAATGGAGCGCGTTAATCATATTGAAAGTTCATTATAAATTAATTTCAATACTTTGATAATTGTTTATTGTAACATGATTGAATACGTATAATAAAGTATTTTATAAAAAGTAATAAAAAAAAAGAAGAAAAACAAACTAAGTAAAACTTGTATTATTTGACATAAATTTGAGTTTTAAATTTTTAAGAAGTAAGTTCATGAAACTATCGAGAACAATTGTTGTATTCTTTATCAAAGATATAGGTGTTAGGTATCAGTATTAAGGTAATAATTTCTAAATTATTGACAAAAAATGCTACATTGGCGTAGCCAGCGTTTTGTTGTGGGGTGGGCAGTAGGGGGCAGACTGACACAATATTGAAGAAGAATATTCTTCAAGCAAGTATTATTTTTCAAAAATGTGTATAACTTTCTAAAACGTTAATCATTGTTACAACCAAGTTTCCTTATATGAAGCAAACTATTTCATAGATTACCGTTGTTTTTTTTCAACCAATGTATGTTTAAATTAAACAACAATAAGAATATTTCCTAAAAACAAGAATAAAATAAGAATAATTTACTAAAATATAATTATATGGTTTTCTAAAAAAAAGTTATTTCAAATTCATGGTTTTAATAAATTGTGAATGTATCCCAATAATAGCCCTGAAATTAGAAAATTTGATTTTTGAAGTAGTTTTTCGCATATATTTCTAGAACGGTTCGTCGGACAGTAAAATTTATTGTAACCAATTTCATAGGATTTCATAGTCTGAAGAACTTTTCAGTACAATAAAAACATCTCGGACTGATCGTCTTCACAGTACCTGTACATAAAAATCCTAAATTTTTATATGGCAACATCAAGAAGGGGTTGCGGGATTATTCCTATTTTTGAAATTATACTCATCATTTTTATGAAAATGCCGTGTACAAAATTTCAGCTCTCTACGTCGGCTCGTTCACAAGCGGTGTCTAAATATATACTGGAAAACCAAAGTTTTGTATGGCAAGGCAATTCAACGAAGAAGTTGCCTGATTTATTCCATTTCCGAACTTAAATTTGCTTTTTTCTCAAAAAGCTTGTGTGCAAAATTTCAGCTTTTCAAGTAAATCTGTTCTGGAGCTATCGTGAGGACGGACAGACATGAAAAATTAAAATAACTTTTAATATTATGATTGGGTGTCCAATCCATTTAGCTATACCTTCATTATTTCATTATTTCTATGTGTTACAAATGGAATGACAAACTCAGTTTACCCAATAGATTTCATTTAGAGTATAATATTCAGTAAACAGTCCAGAATAAAGCGATGCGAAGTACACTGTTGTGGTGTGCAAGATATTCGTCTCTTAAGTGGTTGTTAGATACGCTTAAGTGGATGAAGATACACCAGCGAATTGATTTAAATGTACTTTTACTCATTTTTAAAATAAAGAAGAAATATTATTAGAGATACATATTTACATATCCATTTTCTTTATATAAATGTCGTACAAAAAGAAAATTTTAAACAGATTTAAATTATTCTTGCAGAATCTATCGCTGTTCAAACATATTCAACAATTCTTCAATAAGTTAATAGTGCTAACCTCAAAGTTCAATTTCTTAAATTCATACAAAATTCGCAAATAATTAATATTCCCAGTGAGATAGACGATATTTAAGCAGATCTGTATTAACACTAGAACGACTGACATATGTTACCCTCCTAGAACGACGGCAAGCGGTCAAAATAACCGCTGAAATTGTGCAAAAGGTTTTCATGCAATTACAGGTGTCAATGGCAAGATAAATGATTTTGAAAGGCTGTATATATTTTATAAATTATTTATTGAACACTTAGTAAAACAAAAATTTAAAATAAACATATGTAAACAAAAACATATAAATTTATTGCTGAAAACAATCAACACAAATACTTTTTTTCTAATTTTCCTGTACATTGTCCACATACTGCTTTTTTACATGTTTCACATATTTCATGTGTTTTATTGCCTTTACATTTGGCCACTTGACACTGTCGTCTCTTGCGAGATGATTCAACTCTTGCTGAACTACTTGTAGAAGCAGGAAGAGATGCCATCAGCCGTCCACGATGTTCCTGGCGAAGCTCTTCAGCCAATTGCAGAATGAAGTCTCTTCTACTGATTTTTTTTCCGGTGACTGTTTTATAAAGAATCCAGGCATTTATGGCTGCGAAATCGAGGATGTTGAAAAAACTTGTAGGGGCCAGCGTCGCGCCGCAGTTTTAGTTGAATATTTACGGGCCATTTGATCTAAAACGTCGACGCCGTACTTAGTCGAGTTATAGTAACTCACAGTTTCAGGGAGTTTTTTCCTATCTGACCCAATGCTAATGCTTCGGTGAAGGGTACTTAGCACTATCACATTTTTGTTTACTTTACCCTGATACACCGTAATAGTGCAGACTTCGTTTCTCAACAGCACTGTATTGTAGAGATTATTTCGAGAAACTTTTACAACATTGGGTACCTCCTTTCTAGCCCTATTTAGAGTGCCGATGAGACTTATTTGTCTGGATTTTAGTTTTTCCGCAAGCTTCAAGGATGTGAAAAAATTATCGTCAGAAGTTTTGTCTTTCCCGATTCTGTCTTTTAATTTACTAAAATTATTACCCACGGTCTTACTGTTTTTAAATGCTAAATTGACGTTCTGATTATAATTTTTGATCATTTTATTGAATTTTTCGGAGACTCCGGCGATGTAACGAGTTGCCTTGTAAATTATTGGTTGTCTATTATTTGTATCGATAGCTTTGTTATTGCTGATAATGTTGTATTTTTTTATATATGTCCTTTTATAAGTGACCGTATGACGTTTATGGGAAAGCTGTTAGATTCAAGTATTTTAGTAATTATTCCGATATTTTTGGAATGGTATTTCGGGCTGCTCAAGTCTAAGACTGAGTTAATAAAGTTTCTCGAAGTATTCATTTTTTGAGACATAGGTTGGCATGAATGGTAATTGATTAATCTTCCCGATGAAGTCAGTTTTTGATGCCAGTCAGTGATCAGTTTTTTTCCTTCTCTTATCACTCTGACATCTAGGTATGGGATCGATCCTTCGTGTTCTAATACGGCCGTAAATTGAAGTCTGCCATGGTATTTATTAAGAATCTCTAATGTGTTATCAACCTGTGTCTTGGGAATAATGGGAAAAAGATCATCCACATATTTACTTATAATTTTAGGTCGGAAATTTAGGTTAAGGATACTTTTATCAAGAAGATCTTCCATAACCATATCCACCAGTATTGGTGAGAGAGGGCTCCCCATGGGAATACCAATGGACTGCTTGTATGTCTGTTTATTAAATATAAAATAACTGCCATCAATGACGCAAAACCTAAATAATTCCAAGAATTTGTTTTTTGGTTTGTTGGTATGATCCTTAATAATATCCCATTTTTCATTTACCAATCTAAGACATAGTTGCACAGGGATATTGGTGAACAAAGAAACAACATCAAAAGAAACCATTGTGTCCGTGTTATCTTAATGGAGGATATTTGTGATTCTTTTTTTAAGCATCTTGGAATTCTTAACATTATATGCTGAATCTATTGTAATGTTCTTTCAGATTTTTGCTAAGAATTTGGATAGTTTGTAAGTAGGTGAGTTTAATGAAGAAACAATGGGTCTAAGAGGACAGTTATCTTTATGAATCTTTGGTAATCCATACAATATTGGTGGTTGAGATTTATACGCGATCAAACCAAATTTTTCTTGTTCAGTGATGTATTTATTTTTTGTTAATTGTTTGATAATTTCGTTATTTTTGGTCTGGAGTACCGCAGTTGGATCATTCCTAATCGCCCTAAACGTATTACGGTCTCCAATAATTGTTTTGATTTTTTCTACATATTGTTCTTTGTACATTGCAACTGTTACATTGCCTTTATCTGCCGAAACTATAATGATCTCGTTATGTTGTGATAGAAATTTAATTGAGGCTTTGTATATTTTATTTAAAAATTTATCATATATATTTTTCTTTAAATTGGAGTGAAGATTAGTAAGTAAATTACAGAATTTGGACCTGGATGTGTCTCTATTTGTTACGTTATCAATCGTTTGAATACGATGTTCATCATCGGCGATGATCTGTAAAATTGGAACGTCATTGTGGCTGTATGGGATTGCAAATTTCCTGCCGAGGGAAAGAAGTATATGTATGTCATTTGGAAATTCTACATTTGTGAGATTAACAAAACGTCTCTCCGATTTTGTTATATTTAATTCTGATAACACGCGTGATTTTAGTTTATCGACCTTTCGGATATGCCATTGTTTAAGTTTGTTACTGAAATTAACGAAAGCATTGTCTTGACTCTGCAAAAAACTGTGTATAATATCACTGGGAGTATTATTGATTATATCACGTTTTAATATTTTTTAGCTGCTTTCTACTCAGTTTGATTCCTACGCACACTTCTGCAATTTTTAGGTTGAGAATCTTAAGGCGGAAATTATGTGTACATGTGTTTACATCTTTAAGGATTTTTTGGTTGGAGTAGTGATCAAAAAGCTTACCTATACCTGTAGTACTATTTGACAAGAATTGGGAAATAATTCCATATTCGTGGCATTAGATCAAAAAAATTCTGGATTGAGTTAAAGATGCATTCTTCTTGTGTGTCCGACTATAGTTCTTATATTGACGACAAAGTTCGTCTCCGTATTGATGTCGTATATGTGTATAAGACGCTCTCATTTGCCCTCCGGTTCTATACTAATGTAGGGATATTAATTTAAATTAATTTGTATCTTTCTCTTTTTTTAAATAAGTTAGTAGTAGTACTTAGATTACTACTAAAATTTTATTATTATTTTTCTTTCCCGAATTTATAATAAATTGCACTTAAATATAAGACCATGAATCTTGTGTTAAATTTTAGAAGTATATGTATGATATGATATCACTTACGAAAGCCACTTTCGCCGTGTTAATGTAGCTTTATTTTCTGATACAATACTTTCATGTGCGCCGTTTTGGCCTCCAATAACGCTATAACACTCTAAAGAATTGCTAAGAAAAAGTTGAGGGCTTCCCAACATCAGACGGAGGCATAGTTGTTTTTAAATTGGAGCGAGGCATTGCTTGCTTACCATTTGTTTGTATCAGCAAGTTGAAGCATCGTCGATTTTATATTCGAGCGAGGCGTTGTAAGTTTTTATTCCATTTGTCCAGTTTCTGTGTGTTATTAGTTTGTCTATACAATTGCTTCAATGACAAGATTTCCAACGGCCAAGAACTGGTTTTTATTTTCATATCAAATATAAACGGCATAATGTGTCCTAGAATGGTTGATTTCAACATACAAAACATTATTATGAAAAAGGTTACCACATATCTACTGACACGGGTAACTTATTAGTTGAACCTCAGTTATAATGTCTACTCTTGACAAATATCACCCCCACTACTAATTACATATTGTTATGAAACCGAAAACTTTACAAATTGTGACGAAACAGAATACTTTTTCAATTTTAGAAAGGCTAACTTTTCGGAACTTTCCAGTAGACTTACATCTATTGACTTTAACACATTATTGTCTAGCAATAATGTTGACGAAGACGTTTCTAAATTTTACATAATTCTTTTCGATTCGTTTTCCTCTCACGTTCCCCGCGAGCGTCAGCGGCTCTCTAAAACGTCTCCACCATGGTTCAATAAAGAACTGAAGGGTCTTTAAAATAAAAAGAATAAATTGTGGAAAAGTTATATGAGGGACAAGGACATTATAAGTCACAACAACTTCCTCACATCATATAATGAGTTCAAGGATCTTTCCTCTTCACTCTATGACGAGTATATTCAAAATATGCGTGCGAAATAATTTAGTGACCCACGTAACTTTTTCAAGTTTATTAACATGAAGAAAAAAACTGACAACTACCCCAATACCATGAGGTACAAGGACTCTGCTAGTGATGATTCGTCTGAGATTTGCGATATGTTTGCTTTTTTTTTTTTGACAATGCCTTTGTCTCGTCAAATTTTCAACTTCAAAGTAGCAACTTCAGTCATATGAACGACTCTCATAACGTTTCATTCACTATCCCTCCAATTTCAGAAGAGGATATACTTGATCATATTAATGGGCTTCCAAATGACTTTACAACGGGTCCTGATTTGATCCCTCCAGCCTTTTTTAAGTCATGTTGCCTCTCCCTGGCAACCATGCTGATAATTATTTTCCAAAAATCGCTCGATAGTGGTTGTTTTCCTCAGATATGGAAAAAAAATTTTATCATACCTGTCTACAAAAAAGACAGTAAAAAAGAAATCTCTAACTATAGACCTATTGCAAAATTATCTTGCATGCCCAAGTTATTCGAATCTATCATCTACTCTCCGTTATCAATAATCTGGAAGAATTTGCTCTCTTCAAACCAACATGGGTTTGTTTCGGGACCGTCTACAACCACTAACTTATTGGAATTTGTCTCTGATACCATTCACGGGTTTGTAAAAGGCAACCAGACAGATTGTATTTATACAGACTTTAGTAAAGCTTTCGACAAGCTATCTCACTCCGTGATACTATTCAAAATGGCAAAATATGGGTTTCCCACAACGTTCCTAAAATGGACGGAGTCATATCTAGATAACAGAACATACCAAATTTATTTACGCCATTCCATCTCTAGAGTCTTGAAAGCTTCGTCTGGCGTACCTGAAGGGAGTCATTTGGGCCAGTTGCTATTTATTCTATCTATTGACGACATTGTCTCCGTAGTGAAGCACTGCAAAGTCTTACTGATACAGGATGACCTCCACAAATTTTATGATTGGTGCAAAAGCAATAATTTGGTACTCAATATCGACAAATGTGAGGTGATGACTTTCGACAGGAATCTGAATCCTATCTCTTATATCTATGGGTTCTCGGCTTCCTCGATTCGCCGCGTTAGTTCTGTCTGTGGCTTGGGTGTCAAATGTGACCATAGATTGAATTTTAACTACCACATAAACCGCATGGCATCTAAGAGTAGCTCTATGCTGGGCTTTATAAAACGTTGGTCCCGAGAGTTCTCGAATCCCTCCATAACATTACGTTTATATACTTGCTTTGTGAGACCACTTCTTGAATACGCTACCCAGGTCTGGTCTCCTTTTTACGGTACACACATCGTCCGTATCGAGTCTGTTCAGCGAAACTTCCTGCGCTTTGCTCTTAGGGACCTACCCTGGAATAAATCATTGATTCTTCCACCCTATGAGGATCGCATGCAGCTCTTGAATATGCACTCGCTTGGGAAACGTCGCATGGTTGCCGATGTAATTTTTGTTCACCAACTCTTAAACGCGAATGTTGATTCCCCGCTATTACTTGATGAAATCTCTTTCCGTGATAATAGGCAAAATTTGAGAAGGCTACCTCTGTTGCATGTCAACTCTTCAAGGTCTAACTTTGGCATGTATGAACCTATTAGTCGCATGTGAATTACTGTTTATAATTTGGCTGAGTATTTTGTTGTTGACGACTCTAAGCAAGTCTTAAAGAAACGTTTATATAATATTTAATCTTCTGTTAGATTTAATTTGGTTTTGTAACTTTTTGTTCTATGTCGCATTGCATGACATTTCATCTGGTGTTTGGTCTATGTTTAGGGTAACATACTAATACTAACACCGACTAAGGGATGAAACGCATGTATTGTTGACTGTTTATTTATTAAACGTGTCCATGCAGCGAGCTTGTGTTAGGCTGGTTCTGATAGTAAAAAAAAAAATATAAATAAATATGAGTGTCCCAATATCAAGGTTTTAAGATAAATTTTGAAATTACTTGACTCAAATTAATTACTGTAATTGTTGCTGGAGTATGAGTATTGGTTCAACCAGTCTTGGGTCTTTAAAATATATTATCGTGATTAGCCAGCATGAGAGGATTTCTGTACAAAAAAATATACTGGATGATTTACATAATGCCAGAACGTGATGTGAGTAATACAAGAAATGGCGGTAAATCGTAATTATCTTTCACTGAGGGGCATTCGTCTATTTTTCCTAAAATTCATTGATGTTGAAAACTAGAAATTTTCCTTATGCTTTGGGACTTGACTACTTTTCGTTTTTTTCACTTCCTAGAACACTCCTGTACTTTTTTCTTATTTTTTTTTTTATTTTCATAATTGAGAGCTTGGATAACTTGGATGACATAATTCGGGATGAAACTTTTTTGTGTATCCCAAAACTTAAGGAGTTTGCTCTAAATTCACTTAGCCCGAGGGGAAAATCTTTCACTTTTCCTTCAAGTTTTCTTTTATAGGTATATGCAAATTTCATGAGCCCACAAGCACACATTTTCCAAAGAGCTTACAGCAACAAAAGGAGTCAAAAATTCTTAAAACAAGGGAAGTAAAACAACTTTCGCCAGCTGGCATAGCTTTAAAATGTAAAATTGTGTATGTTGGTAATCAGTTTCTCGAAGGGAACGCGCTTCGTATACTTTCATGATTGCTATACTTTGAAGTTATGTGCAAATCTTGAGGAAAATTATTGGCATGCTGTCATGTTCCTCTTTTAACATGCATTAATATTACACATTTTTACTTTTATGTCTATCATTTTTTATGTCTTTATCCTATTCGTAGATTTATTATTTCTTTGTCAGAACACGTGCCCAGTCCTTATTAAGAATTTTGTTTCTTGCCATAGTCAATACATAGTTTCCTTCAGAATATAAATATCCCATCGTTGAATAAAAAATCTTTTTCATCCACTGATGGAATTTTTCCTTGACTGGGAATTGACTGAGGATACCTGGATGGTATTATTCCAACAAACGAAATAATCAGCCAGGGATCTGTTCAAAATAATCATTTTCGGGATCGTAAAAACTTAATAAACGTAAGATATATGTATTATGGGGAGTGTTTTTAGCTTACTTGTACAAGGAATAATAAACATTCTATAATTGAGTTTTACGTGAAATAAATTTTTTTCATATATTGCTAAAACAGGGAAAGTGGAAAAAATAAGATATCCTTCCAAATTCATATTTTTCCTGGCATCATGCCTTGGTTGAATTAAACGTAATATTGCGTTAAATATTGGGGGTCAGTACAGACGTTCAAGAAAGTAAATCTCGAACTGATATAGGAATCTTAGTGCCGCACGGAATACTGACTTCATCAAGTTTTTGGCATAATACTAGAGAGCGTCTCCCAGTAACTAGTTCCTTAGTTTTGCTAAATTACAATATATTGGCAGTTGATGGAATATTTAGTGAATAATAGTTTGTCGAGTATATGCAAATCCGATTTCCACCTTAAATACGAAGTAGAGACTTTGAGCAGTTTTAAAGGTGGAAAGCCTCTCTCGGGGTGGTTTCTATCAGGGCTCACTAAGCGTAATTATTTGTCTAATTATATTTAGGGATATATAGGATTTCTAAATCATCAATTTGGATGTTTGAGGTTTTACTAACGAATAACGATTGTAATAAGAAGTTAAAAAATATGAAATAGATGCATCTTCAAAAAGAAAAGAAAATGTCAAAAACTATCCACATTTGGAAAGGGCAGCAAATTTGTTCAATAAAATTTGCATGTAAAACTGAAAGAGAGAAGTAGTTATTCATTGTACGTTACATGTGCAAAACATTTTCGTATAACTGATCATAAGTGCACGGTTAGAAAAAAAGGTATCAATTTAATAAAAGAATGATATGTATTTGAGTCCATAAATAATTTCTCATGAAAATTATAAATATGAAATATATAAAAATCATAAGTTTACCTATACGTTATATAGCAGCCTTTTATGAAACCGATCAATAAATTTATAATATCAAATGTATAAAAAAATTTATAAATTTTCTTGAATAAAAGCAATAAAAATGTCTTATTAAGTGCTTCTATATCAAGTCGTATATTAATGTATCACCTCATTTATGAACCAAATAAATATATTTCTTGTATAAAAGCAATAGCAGTTTCTTATTATTTCCATATCAATTACGTTTATTATCAAATTCATTATTGATAAATGAATATGTATAAAAAAAAAAAATATGTTGCAATTTGTTTATGGTATTTTATACCGTTTATTTATAAACTACATTGAGAGCTGAAATAAAACATTGTCGTTATGACTGAAATTCATTAGAAAATTAGATTCTAATGAACTAACAAAAACAAAAAAGTACTTACGCTTTCGACTCTCGCAGGTATGGGTATTACCGTTATTATTGGATCTTAAAGTTCAACTACTGTTTTTGAAATATAATTTTATGTTTATTGTCCGATAAATTATTGAATAAAACATAAACTTTTTAAAAATGTGGTACCTAAGTCTTTTATTTAGTTATAAACATTAAGGCTTACAAACAATATACATTTTATTGGTTCTACGAGATATATCGCAGTTATACGTCTTTTCATTATTTTTACAGCAATTAGAAAATTCTAGGCAAATAAAACCATTTTCATTTGTAACTTCCTCAATTTCAAAGCACGAAAATAGGCTTACGAAGGCTTCACAAGCTGCAATCTGCTCTTCCCTAGAGGGTTTGAAACCAAAACTTTCTTGAACGTAATTAGCCAAATATGAAATTATTCTTCTTTTTCACTGTCTGTTAAGTTATCCTTTAAATTGTAGTTTTGCAGAATAACTTTTCCACACGCTTTTTGGCAGAAGTATTGTTTTAAAGCCTAGTATGAAAGGTACTTCGAGAATATTTAAATTGATTAAAGAACTTTACCTCTGGTGTAATGATTACATTTGATCCCAAGCAAGCATTTAATCTTCTCACAATTCCAACTTCTTCAATATTTTCTTCTTTATTTTGAACTGTTTGTCCCGGAAGATTATTCAGAAATACTTCTGTACTTGGAGAGTTCAAGTTTAAAAGTGTCCTCGTTTTCAAACAAATCATAAATGCAGGATGCAGAATAAAATGACTGACGTAATTTATGAAATTATCTTCATATATAACTGCACCATTGCAATTTTCAAAACAGGAAATATGTTCTTATTCTCCAAAGCTATAGAAGTGAGTTTAATATTACCAGGTAATTAAGTATTTATTAGAAAAGTGGAATAATTAAGTGCAACCCATTTAATTCGACCTCGCGCTAATCCTAACAAATAAATTCGAAGTGGTGCCCCTCTTCTTATACCGGGAGGAGAAAAGGGAAAGGGACAGTTTTATATTATGACACATCTTGCAACTTTCAAAATAAAAAAAATAAATTTATTTTTGCTACTCCCGTGTTTGAAAGAGAGCACCAACACTGCCTTTTCCTAAATGAACTTTGTTGTTTTCTTAAAACACGTTATTATTATTATTTATTCAGTAGTATTATTTAGCAACGTAACACCCTGTATAATAAATTTTCTAACCAATTGCGGAACTTTTTCTGCAATATGCACTATTTTTTATGCATCCGCTAAATAAGATAACTTGTTAGAATCAGCACGCCCTTTCATATCTATGAATAAATAAAGTTTTGTTGCAACTGATTTTTAATAATTTCCATTAAGAATTCACTAGAAAATTAAGCGACTTGATTGCAATTTATTTTAAAATTTATTTCACTTTCACTTTACTGCCCTTTACACTCCAAAATCTACGTAAAGACTGATCACTAAAATACTCCGATCTAATACGTATGAACACTTGCTGAAAATATTCCAAATTCTAAGAACGGTACTTTACGTCTACAAACAAATTTAATATAGAGTGGGTGCTAAATTGGGTACCGTTACGAATGAAGATTTTGCCATATATACTGTTCGTATTGATATTATAGAATACTTTTATAAAAAATCCTGTAATTTATATGTTTTATACCTTATTTGCATAGAAATGATATATTACTGTTTATATAAATATTTGATATCGTATGAAATATAAAAATGTATACAGTAAAAATTATCCACTTATGTAATAAAAAATTGTTATAGGATAATATCTGGTTATTTTTAACCGTGTGCATAGAACGATTTAAGCTATTGATCCATAAAAACTCTTTCGGTACCCAAATGTACACAGCTTATGCAAAGAGACTACTTCCGCTCAAAAATAAGAAGCCTAGTGAGAGCAATTATTGTCCATTTCACTTACTAAGTGTCGGATTTGTTTGAAGTATACTGGCCGGAAGTTCAGATAAGGACGCCTTTCATATAAAAGCTAAGGTAGGTGTTACCGTTGACCCTCAATTAAGTTTAAAAAGTGATAAATTGCGAAAGAAAATCAACAATCGAAGTTTATAAAATGAAAGCGCACACGAGAAACATATACACGAAAAATCAGGAGTGCTGAATAAGAACGGCGAATGCGTTCGTGGAGAATTTTCAACTATCACGAGATTACAATAGCAAAAGCAAAAAGATAAACTATTTCCGTCAAAAATGAGTCAGGCTCGCGCAATGATGGTTCCGTACCAAAACTTTATCGATCGAATTTAAGTATTCTTTGTTACGCTTCTTCTATAGTAACGCAATATAAAAAGGGTCGCTTCTGTAAAACAAGTTTATTAGCTTTATAAGATTTTCTTATAAATTTCTGTTGCCCTTGCACTTTCGGGCAATTTAATACTTTTGCAAACACTTTTGGGCTCTTTAAAGACTCATTACTTTTTAGTTAACGTTACTTTGGACTCTGGAGTACGGTTTCTGGAAAGTCGGGTTTTCAAGACTCGGCGAGTATGAGTCTCAAATTTTGATAACTAGTCGAGTCCGAGTCCACCCCGGTCTAAAGCTAAACTCACATCAATCGCTTTTGATTTTTCTCCATACGCTGAACGACGATAGTATGTTTGAAAAATGTGCTTCATCTTTCGTCGTTAAACAGTGAAATAACAGTTAATGTTGAGTAAATAAACTGAAAATAAAATGCTCTAAATGGTTGACTTAAGAAGGTTTTGAAGAGAATTTCTGACAGAATATACAGGGGGGTGTCCCGTAAGTGGTGTGATACACCCGAAGGCTATGGATGGGTCATACTTGGACGAAAAAAAAATTTTATTGGTTGGGAGGGAGGGGGGGGGGGGGAATCTTAGTGGTTTCCGGGATAACGGGACTTAAAGATATTTGGGTATGTTTTTATAGATCACCCTATAATTTGTGAGCGTTACACCATATGATGATGATTTAAAAAATTAACATTTTCGAATTCCGGTGTTTTTGTTTAGAATTTAGTTGTCATTTTTTTAATTACTAACCTGAAGTTATATCAGCCATATAAAAGCAACGCCAAGAAATATTATCAGATAATAAATGGGGAACAAGAAAATTCTTAGATATTTAAAAAATAATGTTCAAGAAAGAATTTTTTGGAATTCTCCGGTATATGGCAAAAGCTAAAAAATGTTCTAATTTGTTATTTCATCACACAACCCATTAATTTTTGGTGACAAGCTTCAAGTCTTGGTTTGACTCATCAACAGGTCACAAATAGTGAAATTGTGTGATTTGAAAAACAAATGAATGAATATTTTTCAGCCCACTGCGTGGCTTCGAATGAATCTGTTTCTTTAAAATTTTTTAAATTTTTTTAATAAATAAAAAAAATTGTTTTTTTCTATTTTTCTCAAACTTTTCATTTCTTTCTTCTTTTTGTCATTTTTTTCATTTGTTTTTCAAATCACACAATTTCGCTATTTGTGACCTGTTGATGAGTCAAACCAAGACTTGAAACTTGTCACCAAAAATTAATGGGTTGTGTGATGAAATAACAAATTAGAACATTTTTTAGCTTTTGCTATATACCGGAGAATCCAAAAAAATTCTTTCTTGAACAAAATTAAGTTTAACCCGGTAAAAAGTCCAAACGTAATCTTTTTAAAAAATAATAAAAAATTATATTATTATAAAATTAAAAATTAGTTTAAAAATGTTCAGATATACCAAATGGAATTTCTTATATTGAATTTGTTCAATTCTTAAAAAAGTTTCAACCACTAAACTATGTACCGGCTCTGAAAATTTCGTGGTTTACTACATCCTTAACTAAACAAATGCATCGATGCGGTTCTACTACATGAAGAACATGCTTAAGTTTTTCTTCAAAATCTACGCAATGAATTAAATTGCTTGAAAATGTCTGCGAATTTTTTGTTTCGAAAAATGCATTAATATAAAGTCTATTCCAAATATATGCGACAATTATCATAACCATCAATGGCTCAGTAAACAAGCGATTTGGGCTGCTGAAAATCAACTTCAAAATATGTACACATTGCACGCCGAATTTCTTTTAAATCAGCTAACACAGTGGTAGATGAAAATGAAAGCATAAATTATCCCACTAAATTCTTTAACTCATTCGATTTACCAGAATTTCCACCACATATCTTATGTTGGAAAATTTCCAAATTTCAAATTCCCACATTAGGTCATTTTCGAGAATACCGTCTCTGGGACAGATAGAAGGACGCAGAAGTGATCTTGTGAGGGTTTTTCCTTTTGAGGTAATGAATCCTAAAAGAACACAAAGACAAAATTCGAACAATTCAATGTGAGCACAAAACTATCGAATTTTAAATCGGTCGAAGTGGAAATAGCTCTTCGGTTTTTTCCCAGGTAGTCCAATGAATGAAAGCAATTTCGGAAAATATGTGAAGAACATTTGTTGCAGATGATATGCGTCACCACATTAATGTAACAATAGCCAAGACTCTGTCTGTAATAAAGCAACACAAAATTGAAGAGAGAATCCCGTTCTAAACACTTTAGCTGGTCCATATACAATAGAATAATTTTTTGATACAGAAATTAATATCTTCTAGTGTACTATGGAATGTAGCAGTCATGCAAACGTGACAACAAAAAGTTTTCACCTTCCCCACAATTTTTTTATGTACTATATATACGTAGGTAAAGCTAGTGTTTTGAGTTTATCCTCATTTCTTTGACTAAATTTAAGTAGTAGACTACTGCATTATTATCCTAGTATTGTGGGTCAAAAAGCAGCGTAACTCAAAATCAGTGAGAGTATGGAGCAATTCCAAGCATGCCCCATTGCTGTGGAGTTTATTACGAAAGAATAACTAACTAGAACTATAAAATAAACGTTGAAAATATATTTCATTGACGAATTTCCAAATTAGCATCCAAACTGTCCCACTGTTCACAATCTAACAATTCATCAAATAATCAGAAGGCAACAGGCTGACTTTGGACAAGTGCGCTACTGCATAGCTCATAATATTAACATCATGTGGATCGTTGTGAAGAAAAGACCACAATCCTGATCCAAAAAATAGCAGCCTTGAGTATGAAAACATCTTCGTCTCAGTAATCAGTTGTTAAGGTAGCATGGTGAATGAGTCCGGCCTGGACGTGAAGTCCAGATTATCACCCGAAGCTGATAGCTCATCTGCCTACCAAACACGAGGTTGCGTAGTTTGCAACGAGATGATCGATGTAAGCCTAACGAAGCTCTGCAGTCCAAGTTTTGTACACCCAAGAGGTTGAAAGTCACTTGATTAGCGGTTCTGGAATTTCACCACATACAGAGATATATTTGAAAAATTCTCTAGGTCAAGTGCATGCGGGTAATTGGCTGTAATTTTGCAAAGTGGTAGAGAATGGCTCGGGCAACGTTCCGTTTTTGGACAGTCTCGCGGAATTCTCCCGTTTAATCGTTCAAATCCGCGCTCAAAGTTCGGTATTTTTTTATTTTGAAATTGTCTCATTTGGAAAATCAGCAAAAATAGTAAGCATGAGAAATTTTTTCTCAGGGTCCTCTATCCTCTATATAAATTTCATCTCGATCACACTATTTACCTGTGAACTATGAATAATATACCTGTCGTGGGTGAAATTTCACCCCTTTGGCACCAGGTGTTCTGGAAATGATTGAAATTTGAATGTAAAACAGATGACTTCATTTCAGATAATAAATCGTTTTATTGACAAATCTAATTAATTGCAATTAATGGATACTAAAATCAACGAGCGGCCGTTTTGGTAGGAACCTCACCATTGTGATAGCTTTGGAAGCAATTTTTGGGATGAAGACAAACCCAACACTTCGTGCAAGTATACGAGTATGTAATAAATTTGGCCTCCGAATTGCTTAGATCGACGATAATTATCACCATGTTGTAAAATGTGACGAATTCTCTTTTCGGGAATTCGTTTTTGCTGCAGTGTCGGTACTAAATGACCTGGCGTTCAATCGGTGGCAACTGGTTTTAACAACCTCCCGTCAAAACTTGAACTGTCCCATTGGCTTCCTCTTTTCAATCTTGCAGAACATCACGTTCAGTTTACAGGCGTTTACCATCGATGCATGTGGCAGGTTCGTTATCAGTGCCAGGACTATTTTCTTCCGCGCATTCGAATTTTGTAACTCTGTAACGAAGACTGCAAATAAAAAAAAAAAAAACATAACTTTGAATGTGTCGATCCGCTGGTACACGAGTGATTGAGCCTATACACAGGCAAAAACCGGTTTCGAATTTAAACAGTATTTCGTTCCATGATAGAGGAATAGACACGATTGAGGATAGAGACAGACGAAAACCGGTTTCGGTTTATAGTGTATAGTGTATCTCACCGCATGATGAACGTCGATCGGACACGTTCGGAAAATTTGAATAAGTCATGCACCCGAAATACAAGCAAATTAGGGATTCAATTCCATCTGAGGCGAACACCCTTCACTCAATACCTCACTTCATCACCAAGCGAAAATATTGGTCACAGGTATACGGTTTTTACAGAAAAATTCCGTTTCATACTTATTCTATATTTTTAACCTTATAGATACAATATAACATCTGGCGTCGGACGGGTAAAATTTCGCTCGATAATTATCTCAGGTCTTAGTACAGGTAGACTCATTAGCTTTCTATACGTTGTGTTAAAGAATTCCTGGATAACCTCCCACCCAGCCCATGAAGTCCCAAGAGCTATGTCTGCCGCCAAAAATCTATAAATTCTGAGATTAATTAGTTGAAGAATGGTTCGAAGAAGCAGTCCATCATTTTAGATGTAATTTAGATTTAAAAGGAATATTGTGAAATTCGCTGTAATCCAGTGTTGTTACACACTTTAAAATCATGCCTACTTTTTTTTTTCTTGCAATCATTCTTACATAACTATTAATTCATATTGTAATCGTACAGCATTGTGAATGGAAACATTAAATTAAAATTGGAGATCAAGTCTTTATCATTTGCTCTCACAAATGTATGCAAAAAATGGTTTCCTGAAAGCCGTATGAATCCTTATTAAATTAAATAAAAATAACTTTAATGAAAGGTATACCTAACGCGAATTATCTCCCATCAAAATTTCTCTGGCCTTAATCCATGAAAAGTTCAACAAAGAGATATGGTCAGATGAGGCCAAGAACGAAGACCACTAGAATATTTAACCAGACCAAAAAGAGGTTAAAAATGTTCGTTTATTATTTAATCGTGTTATATTTCACTTAGAGTCGAGTTTTTTCCTCCTGTGTTCCACTATTCTGGCTGTTGAACAATTTTGACTTTGTCGCGAATTCTTCCTTTAAAACTTTAATCACACTAAAAACGGAAAAGAATTTAATGTAAAAAGTTAATTCCATTAAAAGAATCTGAAACAGTACAATACGGACAAGGCTCTTTGAAACTAGAAGACAGACGGATTCTCTATATATAATGCACATACAGTGGTGGATCGCAGATCCTAGCGGCAACCACAAAGGAGAAGTAATTAAACTTAATCTGAATGTCGTCATGCTTCAACTTCATGACATTTTAAATTCTCTTTCCATTCCATTATTTCATTACAGCTTGGCTGGAAATTTTATTACTTATGCAGAGAATGTACCCGGTAAAGTAGTAGCAAACCTCACAATTTCCTTCTAACATCACCAGCTGCAATAAATTTTCGTCGAATTTTTCTTATATATTTTTTCGTAGAAAACTGTAGAGGAGGCAATACCAAGATTTGCAAGTTTCGTACATTTTTCAATGCGAATTTCTGGCAAACTATTTGTAGCAGAATAATTAAATTAAAGGTAACGAAGAAGTCTAGTAAATACCGTCGGCAAAAATTTAAAAAATTATATTGGAATGGAGATGTTAGCTCGGAAACTTCTAATAAATGGTAAAAATTTTAAATGAAATTCCTGTATTCTCATTTCGTTAGATTGTGACTATTTCAGAAATAATAAAGCCTAGATCTAGTGAATAACGTCGAATTTTTTTATATTTAGTAGGGTAAATGCACCAATTCGCGTCCACTTCATTTTATAACATAAATCGACGTATTTTCCTTAATATGCAGATATTTCTATATCCTCATGTTCGTGTATATGTCTGCTACCCCTAAAATAAGCAATGGGATGGTTGAGTCAAATCTGATTCATCAGAGCTTAGTTCATTAGGAGTCGGCATGTAAATAATGCAAAAATGCACAAAAAAATGTTTCTTTTAACGTAATGCTATCGATTTTAAAATGTAAGAGACTGGGATTTTTATGCCATTTTTATTTCATAAGAAAGTTTTTGAAGCACATAGTTATATTTCAAATAAATATAATATTGTATGAAATTTAAGATAATTTTCGGAAAAACCACATTAATTTTATGAGTCGCGACATGGATCAATGATTAGTGTTGCATTTTCGTTTACTTGCTCCAAATTGCGGCCTACAAGCATCTCTTCAATAATAAGTCTGATTTAATGCATTGCATATAAGGAAACATGGAAGGATATACTGCTACAACACTAAATGAAGTATTGTCAGGCATTCGATAAGGAAAGTTTTCTATTAGAACAGCATCTAGCATCAAATAAAGTATTCCAAAAAATATTACAGGATAAATTGTCTGAAAGATATTTTGAAGGCATAGAAAATTTTGGATCATGAAGTCTTTTAACTGAAACCGAAAAACTAAACTAGTTAAGTGATGTCAGTCGTTAGGCAAATGTGGGTTTCCATTAAGTCCTGATAGCCTTTAAAGCACAGTTCAAAAAAACCGCCGGCCAAGTGCGAGTCAAACTCGCACACGAAGAGTTCCGTACTATCGTGCAAGATTTAACACTATCTACTTTTTTCTCTACTTTTTATTTTATTATTACTTTTTTATTTTCATTATTTGTTATTATAGAAGCTATAATATTACTCACTCTTTGAAAATTTCATGTGTCTAACTATTACGGTGTTTGTTAAGGTCGAGAAAAAGGCCGCAAAAATCGCATTTCTAGTATTGGGGGCCACCGTTAATTTTATTTTATTTTTATTATTTATTATTATAGTAGCAATAAAAATACACGCCCTGTGAAAATTGCAACTGTCTACCTGTTACGGTTCATGAGATAGAGCCTGCTGACAGACAGATGGATAGCGGCGGCTTAGTATGGGTACGAAATCTAAAAAAATGACCAGGGCGATGGCAAGAGTACATCCCTGAAAAATGGACGACCTTGGCAAAAATGATATCACCTTTTCCTAAAATGCAATCCAGAGCTAGGACATCGAATTCCTGAAGGCCTAACCAAAGCGAGAGATTCGTTTTCTGAATAGGTTATTCGAAAATTGTATAAAGAAGATGAATTTAGGAGATATATTTGAAGAAAATTTGTTTTTTCCTAGAGATGTAGTCAATAGCCATGCCAGAAGACTGGTTTTTAGTCGGTTCTGGGTCAGGCTGCATGAAAATATGTCGCGAATGTGGTTAAAGGTTACATGGTTAATTATTGAAATATGTCGCGAATGTGGTTAAAAGTTACATCGTTAATTACTGAACAAATTACAAACATCTGAAGTTTTTTCTTGCCTGCCACAAGTCCCACTTACATTGGAGCTCTGCAAATTCATCAGGCAAACGAGATAATTTTATTCGCACTTCCTCCTAGTACAACACACATGATGTGAATGTTTTACAATAATGCTGCATCAAAAGAAACGGGAGTGGTTAAGTGATGATCTTGTTTTAAATGTTTTAAAGAGGTGATTTAGCTATGGATCTTAGGTGCATGACATTAGACGCGATCACTTTGCACAACCAAGGATATTGTCAAGGTTTTTATTCAATGATTTCCTAATCATTCAATCCAGTTTTACACAGTTGACATTCCCTCGAAATCCGAAGAATATCAAAGGAATAAGTGAAATATGGATGGGATTGCAAATAAGCGAAAGCAGATCATTAAGAGGAAAGTTGGAGAGATAATAGAGCCCTGCGGCACACCGGCATTTATAGGGTAAGATCCCGATGTAACACCACCTAGGCGCGCAGATCAGAAACTTTCAATCCATATAAAAGTGGAGAGGAGAGACCAAGAGCTTGAAGTTTGGCTGAAAAGTACACTGTAAAAAATATTAGGATTATTCCGTAAAATATTGCCTACATTTTCATTAAAACGTAGTTAATAGTTCCTATATTTTAGGGAATATTCCTCACATTTTAGATAATATTCTCTACTTAATGACAAATACCTAAACTTTGTGCCAACAATTTGTGCAAATTTATTACTATGTACTTTCAACTAAATATAGCTTTAAGGCAAAAATTTGCCTTATTATTCTAATATAAAACGTTGAATTCCATTTTGTTATATAACTCCTACTTGATTCGTTCCTATTAATTTAGTGAAATTTTAAAGATGATGTTATGTAAAACAACTCAGTTTGAATTGAATTACAGAATGTTAATCTCAACTTACTAATTACTATTTTTTAATGGCTTTTGAATTCAGGAATAATGCAAACGTAATAAAGTCGTATCTTTCAAAACAACATTTATTTAACATCCCATATAAAATATTTTTATAACTTTTCTTAAACTGGGTACCTTGGTGGACGCAATATGGCTTAAACTGGACGAAAACTGTTGATTTCTGCATATACTGATACTTTCTAATAATTATTCAGACTAGATAAATGTTTTGAATTTTTAATTTAAATTAAATATTCAGCTTACTATTGTACTTCGAAAGTTGAATTACCAACATTAAGTAAATTCTAATAAAAACCCTTCTTGTACGGATCGCATTTCCTTAAATGGGCGCGAATTGGTTCGTTTACCCTAGCGTTCTTTTTCAAAATTTTTGACTGTAATAGTATTTGTTTTTTCTCCCGATATTTTGCAATGTCCCCTATGGACAGATGCAAAGGTGTGGAGGCTTGCTCAGGAGAAGGTGTGGGTCAATAATGATACCTTCGAATTGAAATTTAGGGCGCCACGTGTTTTTGCAAAGCGGTTTAACCACGAAACCTATATTTATATATACATATAACTATATAAATGGAAGAAATAAAAGCTCCAAAAATCAAATTTTATTATATAATTTTATTTTGGCAAAGCACCAAGAAAAAGATGAAAGTATGCACCGCAATAATAAAAAAATACTTTTCTGTACTCATCCACCTTCCATGTGCTTCTATCAAATGCTTAATATCCTGGCTGTATCTGCCACTTTCCTTCTGCCGACCACTATTCCAATAGTCCCTCTTTTCTTTTCTTTTTAGCTTTTTTTTATAGATTACTTGTTTCTTTTGTTTTAACTCTTCTCTCTTTTTTTTCTTTAATTGTTTTAATTTTTTTATGTTCGACACTTTTGTAACTTGTTCTACACTCTCCTACGTCTCAGCCCGAAGTCCCGGCCTGCCCAAAAAAGGTACCGCTTCCTTCCTGCATAATACCTCATAATTTTTGGTTATTACAGCGCCAAACTCGCCAAATTATATGGATGGTTTGGTCAATTGGCTCTCATGCTAATCTCGCCTGTTTACACCGGCGATTTTAATTATTATTTTAATAGGTTTTAACCATTTACTTGTTAGTTCGATAGTTCATTTCAAATGTTATTTATAATTATTATTTTAGCAGCACTTAACCATTTTGTCCTCCTTTATTTTCTTTTTATTAATTTATTTTAATGGTAAGTTATAGATATTATTTTCGCAGGTTAAGCCATTTCTTACTAGTTAAATATTCCATTTTAACCGTAGGTTATAATTATTATCTGAGCATTTAGCTGAAATGTCCTTTAAACTTACGATACACATATGTACATATTAGTGTGGTCCCTTGTGAGATTAAGCGTTCTATTGTACTGTCTTTTATTTATTTATCGATTTATTTATTTAGCTGGTTGTATTTTTCTTTCTTTTTGTTATATCATTTGTATTTGTTTTTTTTTGTTTTTCAGTTATTATTTAATTACCATATTTTGTCACCCTGTCTACGTGAGGAAAGCTTTAGATATGACAGAACTATTTTCCTTCTACGAGTTACGTCATACGATTCGAACCTTTCTTTCGCAAGAACACATGAAAGGCATCTTCGGTACAAATATGCTATGCCCGGTACACTTCAAAATAGAAAATACGCGTAGCAGATTGGCAAAAGCGAATATGGTACAAGTGCAAAATGAGCAGAATTACTATTAGGTAGGTACATATTAACTACTGGTGTGTGACAAAAAAATTACCGTTCATTACTCTTAATATAAGTACTAAAACTAGTATTACTGAGGTGAAGCAATATTTCCTACTAATTAAAATACAACATTAGTGATTACAAGTACCAATGATTAAATTGCTATAGGAATTCAAAGCGAAATTATCTTGACATCGGAAGCAAAGTCAGCTACTATAATGCTAATGCCCATAATTTTGAATATATGTACATATATCTTGGAAGGAATCACCACTGACTACTATTGACACTAGGTGAAACTGAACATTTCAAAGATAATAACTATTATTGTGGATATATGTACATATATTTTACAAAACGTTCGAATGATAATCATCCTCCGCTGGCATCAGCATCTCTGGCTAGTTATTCCGCTTTAGAACAATTTTATTGTGGAGAGATATGTCCCAATCTTTGGTAATATTCCGTGAACTTCAGCTATCGCAACGGAGTTCGGCATGGTTATGAGTAGAGACCTTCGTCAGTCAGGCCATCGATGAAATGTGACAGAACGGAGCTCCCCAGCTCCACGATATACCTTAACCGTAAGGATGAGGCATACTTTAACAGTACGGATAAAAATTGTCGTTACCACCGGTAACGGCTAGCGTATCCCCGACTCAAATGTTATCTCCGAAGCGATTTATTATGAAAATAAGATCTAAAAGCATCAAAAGCTCTAAAGAAGGTGGCCTATAAAAAGAAACTAATGATATCTTTCCCCAAATTTCTCCAGGGACTATTACAATTTCACCGACGAGAAATTGCGATATTTCGCCGAAAGTTGTTGAAATACAAACCACGCTAGTATATTTAACAATTATGTGCAAACAAAATTTAAAAGAGTTAATTCTCGTTAAAGATTTTCAATTTATTTGAACTGCAAATTTCCATTTTTCGTCTGAAATTGTGGCAAGTTGGGTTTCTGTTTTTTACGCTAGATATTTCTAATGTGGTCTGTGGTCTAGGTCTATGCAAATTTTATATGAATTTTCTCATTTTGAGGACACAAACCTTCGTATATTAAATTTAATTGCCTACAGTCTCGCTGGTATCCAGATTGAAACTTTTGCTGAATAGGGTAGAGTGGGATACATTCATCACTTTCAGTTTTAAACATTATTACACCAAAACTATAAGATCAAGTGAAAAACTCTGTAGCTCATATTAAACTTTACGATATATGTATAACTGCTATTAATATATCCGCGCATCGCATTTGAAATATACGTATTTCTTCAAATTCGTCAAAAGAAGTTGCAGGTCAGTTTTGGACGTGTTAATGAACGACTAAAGACTAAGAAATTATATATGTGAGTACTTTATTTAATTAAATAAAAAAATAAAAATAAAACGAATTCAATTAAGAAAAACTTAAGCTATAAAACAAATAAATCACATGTTCAGTATCTACCTACGTACATGGTTATGAAACATTAGGACTTCTACCTAATATAATATGTCGATAAGTCAGTATCAAAGTCGTATTAAATAGCACATTGAGATGTGTCTGCAGGATGTTTGGGAATCGGTAATTTTAATTTCTACGCACTTCTCAGCATCATTGAAACATCAATTACGTTCGGCTCAACAAATTTCCAACTGTTAGGCGATTTCCTTAAAAATCTCACATTGAATGTGGAATCGCAAAACTTTTAAAATATTCTGGCAACAAAATTGAGTGATTGTTTTCCAATTAACTTGAAAAGAACGTAATCACCAACATCCAGCATGTCATCGTCGGTCAGTTTGTTTAATGCAACACAACACCATTTTCAAAGTCATAACAAAGTTTGTAAAAGTTTCAAGGAAAATTTCGAGGTATTCCAGTTTTCCTTTGTTGCACCTTGTTCTTATAAATATCTGCACCTTGATATTCGTATCTTCCTTTATCTTGTGAATATCGGCACTTAGATATTCACTTCGATGTTTAATATCGTACAATCTTCCACACGTTGAAGATTAATATGTATAAATAAAAAAAAGACTGAATGACTTCTGCTAAATTCAATTTATTGCCGCTTCGTACAAAGACTTGATTGGAAGTGAGTAAAAAATTTGTCGGCACAAGAACTCGTTATCAGCAAAACAAAACAATAGCGGATTACTAATACATACATATATATATCCACATTTTAAGCAATTACATTTCGTTTGGTTTTTACTTGATATTTTAACATACAGGGTGGCAATTATTTTATGGATAAAATTATGGATAGGAAATTGAATTATAAAATCGATTGCAATTATTATTATAAATAAGAATAATGAAAAAAAATGATATTCTGATTGTAGTTCTAAACATCCTCCCCGGGTTGAGAAAATAATTTCTTAACATACTGGTAATTTGAAGATTTTGTTTATTGCTCGCTTGAAGGTTCCCCTTTGGGATCGAACAGTTACCATTCGGACGAGACCATCATTTCCAGGATGAGTAGCTACAATGCGCGCCAGCAGCCATCTAGAAGGTGGGAGGTTATCCTCACCAACAATAACGAGTTCACCTTCCTTAAGTGAATTGTACTCTCTTCGCCATTTGGGACGTTCCTGAATAGCTGAGAGATATTCGTGATGCCAGCGTTTCCAAAATCCTTGTACCATTTGCTGTAAATGCTGCCATCGCCCCAGTCTTGACGTTTTTAGCTCGGTGACATCGGCCTCAGGTAAGGCGGTCAATGGTTCTCCAATTAAAAAATGGCTAGGAGTCAACGCGTCATACTCTTCTGGATTTGATGATAATTCAGCGTACGGACGAGAGTTCAACACTGCTTCAATTTGTGTCAACAGCGTAGTCATTTCTTCTAAAGTGAGCACAGTTTCCCCAATTACTCTTTTAAGATGCCACTTGACAGATTTCACACCTGCCTCCCACAATCCTCCGAAGTGGGGAGCTCCTGGTGGATTGAAGTTCCATGATATTCTATGTTGGGAGAGAAAATGAGCAATTAGTGGGTCTCTAGTACTAGACAAGGCTAAATTATGCATTTCATTAATATATTTCTTTGCACCCACAAAATTGGTGCCATTATCGCAAAATATGTCTGATGGAATTCCGCGCCGAGGCACGAATCGACGAAGGGTGGCTACAGACGCCTCTGAAGTAAGACTGCTAACCACTTCCAGGTGCATAGCCTTAGTAGCCATGCAAATAAAAAGAGCTATGTAGCCTTTAAAATGTTTAGCACCGCGACCTGTTTTGGTGCAAAGGGTCAGCGGTCCAGCGTAGTCTACACCGACCTTCGAGAATGGTCTTGAAGCTATTACTCGAGCTTTAGGTAAGTTTCCCATCAGCTGTGATGTTCTAGTCGCTCGTTGTTTGAAGCATATGATACATTTACGACAAATTCTATTGACTACATCGCGAATACCTATAATCCAGTATCTTTGTCTGATAATTGCTGTAAGAAGTGAGGCCCCTGGGTGAAGATTTAGCTTGTGAGCTTCTGAAACTAGCAACTCTGTAACGTGGTGATCCTTTGGCATGATGATGGGATGCTTTGAACTAAAGCTTCTTGCAGAATTTTGAATACGACCTCCAACTCTTAAAATTCCGGACTCGTCAAGGAAGGGTGTTAGATTAGTTATTCGACTATTTTTGGTGATAGCATTGTTCGAAGTAGGTTCTTCGATTTCCCTTTTAAAGGCAAACTTCTGTATGAACTTGATGCAAAGAGTTGTGGCGTTGTTTATTTCGTGTGCGGATAATTGTTCGAGCTGTCTATTAGATTCTGATTTTTCCTTACAATTGTTGCAAAATCGCAAACAGTATGCTAGTACCCGTGTAAGCTTGGAAAAGGACGAAAAACGGTTGAGTATTTCAGAAAATGTGTCGTCAGCGATTTTTTGAAAATGTGATATTATGTTTTTCCTCATTTCTTCCTGATAGTTATCCGATTTGTTATTTGTGGGATCAATTGACGGCCAATTGCTTGGGTCTTCTGATAACCATGCCGGTCCATGCCACCATATATCTAATGTGGGAAGTTCTTTGGGTGCAGTTCCTCTAGATGCTATGTCGGCAGGATTTTCTTTGGATGGGACATGTTTCCATTGGCTACGAGGTATGACATCCAGAATTTCAGCTACCCTATTCGCCACAAAAGTTTTCCATTTTCGGGGAGTATCAGATAACCAAGCAAGCACCACTGTGGAATCAGTCCAGGCAAAGGTAGTTACATCCTCCAACTGTAAGGATTTCAATACCTTACTCATCAAGTTTGTAAGGAGCAGGGCTCCACAAAGCTCTAATCGCGGGAGGGAAATTTGTTTTAAAGGTGCAACCTTTGTTTTAGAAGCAATAATTCGAACAACGGGTTGGTTTTCCGAGTTCAGGCTTCTACAGTACACCACGGCAGCATAAGCTGCTTCAGATGCGTCTGCGAACCCGTGTAATTGCATGCTAGTCTGTGAGTCATAAATACACCTTGGAATTTTAATTTCTGTTAATGCTGGCAATTGTGTTTGAAGAGTTTGCCATTTTTCTAGCACATGTTGAGGAACGGGATCATCCCAACTGCAACTTAGGAGCCATAGTTGTTGAAATAATATTTTTATTGTTATTAGTGCTGGTGCAAGCCAACCCATGGGATCAAAGATCTTTGATGATTCTGATAAAATTATCCTCTTAGTAATGTCAAGAGATTTCATTGGTGACATTGTAAATGAAAATGCATCTTCATTTGGATTCCATTGTATTCCCAGGACTTTAGTTATTCCCGAATTGTCATCAATTGCCCGGCAGCCTTTCTCGACATTCCCTGATATGGTGAGGGAATTTGTTTTCCATTTAGTCAAGTTGAATCCGTATGTTCCTAAGATCTGTAGAAGTTCCTCCTGTAATTTTGTTGCTTCACTCACAGACTCCGCACCAGTTAGAAGATCATCAACATAAAAATCGTTTTGTATAATATCAGCTACTCGCGGATTTGTTGTTTTATGCTCTTCTCCAATTTGATGTAGAGCCCGTGTTGCTAAAAAGGAAGCAGAAGCTGTCCCATATGTGACGGTTTTGAGTTTAAAGTGCTTCAATGGTAGATACGAGTTTTCTCTCCACAGAATTCGCTGATAATCTTGGTCATCAGAATTTACAAGAATCTGCCTATACATTTTTTCTATGTCGGCTGATAAACCAATTTTATGTTTTCGGAAGCTCATTAAAATCGCTAATAAATCTCGCTGCATTGTCGGACCCACCATTAGAGTTTCATTCAGTGATATCCCAGAAGAAGTTCTGCACGAGCCGTCAAAGACAACACGAATCCTGGGCACAGGAGAGTTCTTATAGACGGCGTGATGAGGCATATAGAAACATTTGCCAGTATTATCCTCGTTTTCTGGAATGAGCTCCATGTGGTTAAGCGCTTCATATTCACGCATGAACGTAGTGTATTCTTTCTTGAAGTTGGGGTCTTTTAGAAAACGACGTTCCATAGCATATAAACGGGCAGTAGCATTTCCCTTTGATTCGCCAAGCAAACAGGTGGATTTCTTGAAAGGTAGAGAGACGACGAATCGACCAGTGGTAATATCACGGGAGGTATTTTGGTTAAAATGAGATGAGCACCTTTTTTCTTCTTCATTCCATTCAGATTCTGTGCGCTTGCTCGTAATTTCTTCTGTTTCCCAAAAACGTTGAAGCATCTGATCTAGGTCTGTTGAGATGCCTGAATGTAAGTTAATTGCTGAGTGCTTTGACCTTCTCTCAGCAACATTCCCGGATAGTACCCATCCAAATATAGTGTCTTGCGCTATGGGATATCCGACCTCAGTGTATAACCTTTTTTCACACAAAACTTCAAAAAAATGATCAGCTCCTAATATGATGTCTATATGAGAAGGTTTATCGAACCCTGGATCTGCCAGTTGAAGAGATTTAACTAATGTCCAGTCAGGCACAGTAAGGGTTTCTGATGGAATTACAGATGTCAACTTGCTCATCACAAATGCTACAATTTCTAACACTTTGGACTTGTCCCAGCGAGAGGACAGATTAAGCGAGATTTTTCCCTTTGTACTTCCAGCTGCAGAAGCTGATAAACCAGATATAATTATTCGGGCATTTTCTCTTTTTAATGCCAAGCGTTGAGCACACGCCTCTGAGATTAACGAAACTTGGGATCCTGAATCTAATAAAACTCGACAAGGTTGAACTCTTCCATGTATGTCTAGGACATTTACTACTGCAGTGGGAAGAACGGAAATCATTGCATCTACAGGAGTATCATTGGCTTGAACTGAAATTACTTCTTGGATGCATTTGTTGAGTGAAGATAACAATGAGTTGGCAGTAGATGGGTTGGTTGAAGCGTCAGCTGAATGAACAGGGTTGATTGATGATTGTGTTTGGCTGAGGGGGTTGATTGAAGATTCTTGATGGAATGTTGTTTGGTTGATAGAAGAAATATTAGATGAGCGATTCTGAGAACAGGGGTGTAGGGTGGGTGAAGCTGCTTTATTGGATTCTTGATGGATATGCAGTAATGGGTGATGATTTCCTTTACAATTATTGCATCGTGTTTTTGAATAACATCTCTTAATGGAATGATTGGCACCTAAGCATTTGAAGCACAATGACCTTGCAACTACTAACGCTTTACGAGTGGTTGGAGAATCAGCTTTAAACCTTTCACATTGATGTAAATTATGATCAGCATTGCACTTGGGACATATGAGCTGCTTAGATGTAGCGTGTAATGCTTTTACGGACGAAGTGCGTTTTGAAATAACACCACAAGCTTCTAATGCATTGCAACGTGTATTTAAAAATTCAAGAAATTCTGTAAAACTTGAAAATTCTTTATCAGCAACAAGTTGGGACCACTGTTCTCGAGTATCTGAATCTAATTTAGTTAGAGCGAGGTATATAATCCAAGGGTCTCTGGCTTCAGCACTTGTCCCCAATCCCTTTAAGCCGCGTATTGTCTCATCAAAGGTGTCGTGCAGGCTTCGTAATGATTTGACTGTTGCTTGATTTATAGAAGTCTGATCCAAGAACGTCTTGATAAAAGATGTTGCTATGTGTGCTTTCTTATCGAAACGTTTTTTCAATTTAGCCCACGCTTCTTCATAATTTGCATCACTGATTGTCAGGTGTCGTATGATCCCCGCAGCACTTCCCTTTAGTAAGCCCTTTAGGTGCTGGAATTTTTGCGAAGGTGTTAAATAGTCTTTAGAATGGATAGAAGCTTCATAAAGGTCTTTAAAGGAGGGCCATTCTTTATACTCGCCTGAGAAGCACGGCACGTTTAATTTGGGCAAGCGCGTGGTATTCAGATTACCTTGACTACGATCAAATGTTTGAAATAAAGATTGTTGTTGCGATAAGAACTGGTTCATAGTTGAATTAAACTGGTCGACAGCAGTTGCACCCTCTTGGGAACTGCGAGAAACTCGAGCTTCTATAGCACGTTTGAAGATTGATTTTGTTTCGTAGAATCTCTTCTCAAATTCTTCAAGCTCAGAGGTTTGATTATCAAATAATAATAAATTGTCCTCAATTTCTATCAACTCATTCCACGCTTCATTTAATTTTTCAAGTCGCGTAATTATATCTTCGATTAGAGTGCTGTCTGCATAAGTTTTTAAGCGAGTCACTGTACCCTTTACCCTACCCCTTTTTTGTACTAATTTCTCTGCCATAATTCTGTGCGATACTTGACCCGCAGCGCATTGTAAAAAGAGTCTATATATGTATGTGAATATTAGTCTATATATATAAATATTTTATTGAAATGTACACACACAATTTGTTTTACGACTGAAATTGTTATCATAAACTAACTGTATTCACAATCCCAATGTGATGTCTGTATATTATGGTCCAATTTCATACACCATGTATAACTGTTAGCACAATTATTGTATGCACCTAAGTTGAATAATTGTTTCACACAAGAGTTATCTTTATTAAAGGAATTCAATAAATCTTGGCACTCGCATCTATTATATGCTCACAAAGTAATGCAGGTATAACAGTTCAGTTTTTATGAAATTCACTTCTCAATATATTTGGTAAATTTGTTTTAGAGCATATATTAAAATGAAATATGAATATAAAAAACAAAATGTTCATGCAATGTACATATGTGAGTAAGTTACCCAATTAATTTGTACTTATCTCAAATTTCCATGCATATGTAGCTGCTGTAATTGCTGTTGATTGCTGTTCTTTGTTCAATTTGGCTTTGAAGGACCATGTAAAAGTTTCAAGGAAAATTTCGAGGTATTCCAGTTTTCCTTTGTTGCACCTTGTTCTTATAAATATCCGCACCTTGATATTCGTATCTTCCTTTATCTTGTGAATATCGGCACTTAGATATTCACTTCGATGTTTAATATCGTACAATCTTCCACACGTTGAAGATTAATATGTATAAATAAAAAAAAGACTGAATGACTTCTGCTAAATTCAATTTATTGCCGCTTCGTACAAAGACTTGATTGGAAGTGAGTAAAAAATTTGTCGGCACAAGAACTCGTTATCAGCAAAACAAAACAATAGCGGATTACTGATACATACATATATATATCCACATTTTAAGCAATTACATTTCGTTTGGTTTTTACTTGATATTTTAACATACAGGGTGGCAATTATTTTATGGATAAAATTATGGATAGGAAATTGAATTATAAAATCGATTGCAATTATTATTATAAATAAGAATAATGAAAAAAAATGAAATTCTGATTGTAGTTTTAAACAAAGTTCATCTTGGCTAAACGAACCAGCTGATTGAACAAATTGCCCGTTAGTTGGATTGATGTCACTTTCATCGGAGGACGAAAACGGCTTGCATCTTATTTAGTTTCCTTTTTTCTATAGGTTTTTTTTTATTCATTTTTTCTTGTGTTTTCCTCTATTCGTTTTTTCTCCGCTGAAAATGTAAGGATAAGTGATTTTGCACTTATTGATGACTTTTTAGGAGTAGCGGGATGTGATATTGGTTGGATAACTTCTGGTGATAGGTGATCTATACCATTCTTGCTCACGCGTACGCGATGACGAATTATCTGGACTTTTCGGACAGTTCTCCTCCTAATTTGGTAAAGCATCATGGTTTGTCACGTCTTTTAGTAGTAAAAAGTCATCGTCTTTAAAAATCTGGGAGTTGTATAGGAAACTTCCTGCCGACTTAAAACCTTTGATTATATTTTCCCGTGAAAATGCTCTTTGGAATCGATGATTGGTCAAGTTTGTTACATCATGTAATGTTATAACCTTACCAGGCTTAGTTACCATACAGTCATTAAATTATGTTCAGCAGATTTTCTTAAAAGGACCAAAAATAGATATGTCAGGTGACTACAAACGATTTGAAGTATGCGGCGGGAAGGAAAGAAGAGCTATACCGTTTTTTTTTTTCGGCAAAAATTAATAGATCCAATGCTACAACAGGAGCAGTGGTTATTTCATAAGACGAGAATCGCCTGCCCTTGTGAGCAAGAGGTATTTTGTTTAATATGCCTTAGCACGTCTACAAAAATCTTCGAAAACATCCAACCGCACTGCTGTTGACCAAACCAAGTGAGCCAGAAAAACATCCGTTCCAAAGCCTCTCTGTATAACGCAGCCGTGGAAAATCAAATATGATTGCTGACACCAGTTCAGAAACTGTTCGACGCCCTTTTGTAGAAAGAACCTAGCAGAAAAATGGTTAGTGTTTACTTTATTTGAGTTACAAATGAAATATTTACTTTTGGAGTTTCTATAACGATTGTTATTCCCAATTTAGCAAAATTCTAGATATGCTTTGCACGAATTATTCTCATATAGTTCCTTTAACTGCTTCTCTATTGAATCCTGCTATTCTAGATAAGCTCATTCGTCCCGGTTTGCGCAAAGAAAGGGATGGATTCCTCTTTATAAAACTATATAGGCAATTGGAACCAGCTGCTTTATTTAAATCCCAACCAGAAGGATGATCAGGTTATTAATTCCTGCATAATCATATGCAAATTGGCGTGACGTAAAAAACATGCGAAACATTTTTTACATACTCAACTATTTCGAGTTCTTGCACTTTGGTGAATGTTTGTTTCGCAGTATATGTCGATTGAAATAAGGTTGTCGCCCCCTCATCTTCGCTGCTATTGCCGGACTCTGAATAAACTCGGAATTCGGGAATTCAAATTCGTCCGCTTTATATTTTATTTTAGAACTGCTGTACTAGGTGTTACTCTTTTACATAGAATATTGGAGATAGTCATCCTCATTTTCTCTTCACTTATTTTGGATCTCTCGGTTTTTTTTTTTTATAATTTCGCACCATCTTCAAAGTTGAAAATTAAACTATTTAAAGGTTAATAATCCTACGTGCATTTGCACACATATTATGGGGCACATTTATCGCTTGGGGTGAATTCGTCAAGTGACGAATATACCATTCAACCGCCGGTTTCAAACCCCTGACGAGGCGGTTGTGTTTCTTCTTGTATTTATGATTTAATTTAGAATCATTAAAAAATAAAAGTTCTTCAACATTTTTCTGTTCTCTACATTATTTTAGTTCCTTTTTTCTAATAATTTGCATATATGTAAAATTTTATATACTCATTGCTAGTTTTGTAACACCATTTCGGAAAGCAAAAAGAACAAAAGAATTTTCAATTCAAAGATGGAGAAAACCTAAAATTGGTCTAAGACCAATTTTTCTGATACCTACCTTAGATGAATTCCCGTATGTAAATTCGTATGGTGACCGCTCTATGCAAATTTGAATGTTTAACTCTTTGAGGAGGCTCGCTCGACAAATTTTAAAGATTATTTAGGGACAGCATTACACATATAAAGAAAATCAGTAGATAACTATTTTTTCACATTTTTTATATTTGGGTATTAGAAAAATCGTTTGGGATAATATTTCCGAATAGTTTTTAGCTTAGGTCTATATATCCCAACTATTTAATCTTAAGTATTTCTCAAGATTAGTTTTCATTCAATTAATAAAATAATCAACTTGTATGCATTTCGTAAATCATTCACCTTCTTTAGAAAGCATAAAGGCATTTGCAACAACACATAAATTGTCTTGCAACACAAGATATATTCGGCGCCAGCAAAGGTAATTCGCATTAATAATAATTTGTAAATGCAGCTAATTCTGTATATTTCTGCAATGCACTTGATCGTTAATTCGTTGATGAAATCATTATTGACCCTAGCTTTAATGAACCCTATTAAGTATAGCATAAACTTTGTATATAAATATCTTGCTAAATAATTTAAATGACTTAGCTGACTATTCAATTCAAGGTGTTGCATTTCATTACGTTTTTTTATTATTGAGTAACGTTTTTTTACTATAAGAATAAGCTTATGGTACAGGTATCGTAATCGTAATCATTATTACCATCATCTTCACTGCGACGATTTTCAAGTTACTTGCTGTGTCAGTACAAGAACCGGACCCATCCCAACAAGCTCGCTCACGATTACTTACTTCGTGAGCTTCATATATATTTCCATTAGATTAAAGGAACTCTGATTTTCACCAACAGTCACCTTCGCTGGGAGTATATGTGAATTGCAAGGTCGCAAAATCCTCCAACTATTACACACATCGGATGAAAATAATACTGAATAAAGGGAGAAAAAAACATTTGCGGTAGAATAAAGCAAAAAGTATTGTTGGGACATATAATCCCAGTTACGAAAATCGGCTTCCACAAAAGAATACACAACTAGATTCACTGAATTCCGCCAAAATAACAGGTACTTTTGGATCCAAAGCAATCCTAATATTTTCAGCCAACTCAATAAAATTAGCAAAGTAATCTATATATGTCACGCGTCATTCCGAGAATTGGGCGCCTGTAACATATTATCTCGTTTCACCTGTTTTAGAGGACAGAAATGATAGTATACTATGTCTTTTTCAATTCCAATCTAATATTTATTGTGTATGGAATGTACGTGTCTGCGAAGTTTCAATTAATACCAAAATATCCCTGGTAGTTAACGTTCATCAGTTCACCAAATTTTGGTACCTGTGCCGGCGGGGGTCTATCTACATATCTATCTATCTAAAACAACTTTTTATTCAAGTATGACAATGTGAGTATACTTTATGTGGTTGTACGACAAGTAAATCTTTTACTGAGCTCCTCAACGAGTTTCTTCACTAACTCATCTATCTGCTCATCAATAAATTGGTATGGATACTGATTTGTAGGCCTTGTGCATCTAATACACAAGTGAAAGAAAAATAAATGGTATTGAGCAATTATTGAATTGCGAAGTATATAAATGAGTTTAGTCCCGGTACTAGAACAACCAATCATCATGAGCTCAATGATTATGATGATTGGGCTACCAGGAATGTTACCAATTAGAAATCTGTCAATGATATATTTAAGAATTAATTTGATTTCCTATTTATCTGAGCACAACAAGTAATGGGTTAAAGGCATTTAATATGCTTAATAGTAAATTGAATTTTCTGTTGATTGTATGGACTAAGGGCCTTGTTTGCAGTACCCTATTTTAGAAACACCAGATTTTAAATTATTTTGTGGGAAGTGGTAATGAGTTTTTTACTCTTTCGAGACCCGTATAAAATACGAGACTACAGGCAATTCTCAACATACTGCATATGAGCAGAGAAAATTGAAAAACAAGTACCGAGGTACTGTCAGTTTCTGGCCTAAAAGCCGAAGACCAAAAATTCAATAAAGAAATTTTTGGGAGTTTAGGTACTATGTGTAAAGTGTTTCGAGCAGCAGTAAAAGCCAAAACACAGTGAGAGCGACACAACAATGTTGGCAACTTAGTTGGCGATAATGTTGCATATAAAACACAGTGAACGCGACTCGACAAATGTTTTTGACAGCTATCTCTGTTTTATTTATTGTAAAAGAAATGGCAAAAAGAAAAAAAGTTAAGAAAACCGCTAGTATAGCTTATGCGGCTTACTTTAAATTGCAAAACATAAAGAAAAAACTAAAAAGAAGGCTAAGAGATTTCTATACATGGAATGACGTTTATTGCACAGCATAACTTTTCCCCTCAATTTATCTATTAATTCCTCCTCAAAAATAATTTCTGGAACTTGTCTTAGAATTCTGGTGTAACTCTATTCATGAAGACGATTAATCTTTTCTTCATTATTTTTTCCTTATTATACCCTCAATGAAATCTTCAGGGTTATACTAAGTGCGTCATTCCGTTTGTAACACCTAGAAATAACGATGGTAGAGCAAAATGTCCGTCCGTTGAGCACATCTTCATTTTGAGGGCTGAAATTTTGCACATAGGCTTTAAAAACAAAAACAAAAAATAACGTCGAAAATGGGCCGACTTGGGCAACTCATTCGTATGGTTGTAATACAAAAATTTCGTTTTTCACGACATATTTGGACCCTACCTAAGAGCGCATCAACACAGAGAGCTGAAACTGTGTATATGGTATTTTCAAAGCAATGGTAAATGAAATTTAGAGAATGGACTAAATCAGGCGTCTTCTTACTAAAATTATATAAGCATTTAAGTTCGAGCACAAATATGCGCCCATAAGTCACAATCTTCGTATTTTCTGAGCGCGTATATGCGTATATGTCCACTTCCGGATCCAAACTTGGTTGGGAAATGATTTTTAACCTGACGAATGGTGTTGGACTTTACAGAATGATCTTTTACAGCTGATAACGACGTTATTGACATCAACACCGGAAGAATTGTTGAATATGATATTTTGCAATTGCAAGAAATGCTGTGCTTTAAATTGTGGATGTAGAAAAGTAGTGTCACCATGTCCACAGTCTGTGGCCAGCGAAATGATCAAACATGTCTCAATGCCTCATCAATACCAAATGATTCCAATGGAGACAGCGTGCATGGAGTTCATGAGCTTGGCGAAGCAACTGCACGGATATCGAGAACGATGATAATGTTGCCTACATTGACCTTGGGCAATCTCATGACGAAGACGATGACGAACCGGAATAATTTTAAATACGCTATTTTGTATTTGGTTTTAATAATAAATAAATAAAAATAAAATTCTTGGCCCCGCGTTCACATATCGTTACAAACGCCACAAATTATTTCTTTCCACCCATATAGAAAATCCGAATATATTTCAGAGAGGCTTAGAGGCTACAAAGTTGAAAATTCCGAAGACGACAATTCAAAATGTTCTCGGTATACTTCCAGAAATGCTAATATGTCGTTGAGAAATATGGCTGATAATGCTGGAACGTCATATGCTAGGATCCATCGAATTAAAATAAGAAAAGGCCTACGAACTTTCCTTGCTCAGAAGGCACCGAACAGAACACCAGAAAAGAACCAACTTGCAAGATTCAAGAGCGGAGTTTTGTACGAAAATTTTCTAAGGAACTTATACTTAGGTGAAAATGAACTTCAACCAGTTTCTAGGATAGAAATTTTATGTACCAAAAGAGGGGTGTTGCAGATCCCAAGTTTAAGAATCGTCGGTGCACCAAATTTCCCGGTAAATAACTAATTTGGCAAGCAATATATACGTGTACCCAGAAATAATCAACTTTTTTGGCAACAGTCACAATCAACAAGGATGTGTAGGCTAAGGAGTGTCTTTAGAAGCGCTTTCTTTCATTCCTTAGAAAGCATGATGCATCAGCTTTGTTTCAGCTGGATTTAGCAACTTGCCACTACGACAGAAGAGTGAGAGATTCCTGCGATGCCCAATGCATACCGGTAGTAACCAAGGAAGCGAATACTCCAAATTGTCCAAAACCAAGACCAAGCGACAAACATTAGTCTACTATTGACAGAAAAAACTACATGGAGCAAACCAATATTTGGGAATTTTGATGTACTCTACCTGCCAGTGTTCTTAGCTATAAGGAGCAATCCAATTTTAAATACAGTTTTGAATTTCCGCACGTGTATCACAAAAATATTTAAAAAAATATTTTAAATTACTTAGTGTACGAGTATTTCATGCCCCAGGTAGAAAAATATTTGATTTGGGGTAAACCAATACTAACTTTGTGGCAAAAATATGATATGCGACAAATATGACATGATTTATATCGATTCGAAAACTGATTAAAGCATTTAATTCATCTTCAGTAATAATCGCAAAAATCGTATTTAACTCAAAGTATCAAATTTGGCATATGGGGCAAACCAATATTCAGGGGACTAAATTAAATTGTCTAACTGCAACTCATGTCCTAAGTTTTAAGATTTACTCTGAGTTGTAGCATTTCTTATTTTGGAATTAAACATTTTTTGTGTATATCACTGAGACAGAAAAAAATTATTTGTTACTTTTTAGTGCATTTTATTTACAAAAGTTATTTAATAAAAATTTGTATAATATATTTTATTTTCTACTTTTTAGTCATAAATTTTATACACTCTGTCGACTCACAAATCTCGACAATTTTATATCTCGATACTTGACTCACGAATCTCAACTCTCGAACCTTGACTCTCGAAGTCCGACTTTTGGATCTCAGTTATCGAATCTAGAATCTTGACTCTGGAATCTCCACTCTCGAATTTCCAATCTGGAATTTCGTATCTCATGACTCTCGAATATCGAGTCTCGTAAAACGACTTTTGAATCTCGACTCTCGACTCATATCATACACGGACCAATTTATAAAGCCCAAATCACCACCCCCACTCCAAAACCCCCAACACGTAAAAAAATTTTATTCCATCGGAAAGCTCCCCATTCACCCATTCTAAATATAAAAAACACATCCACGTTTACTACCGTAAAACACTTCCTTTCGTCACGATCGGCACTCTCAGGCGCTCGGGCGCACAGACATAAACTTTGTGAGTCAGGGGTCTGTAAGTTTATAGAACGTTATTAAGAAGAAAGAGGAAAAACAAAGCCGTACTGAAGAGTAAAAAGTTTCTGCCAATAAGAAGCGCATTTTTTTCATTTTGTGTTTGCAGCCAACTATTGGCTTAAGCAGGTTCAATTCTTTGAAATCAATTTGGGTTTTTAATTTTTTCTATTTTTCTCAATTTTTCATTTTATCATTTCTTTCCATTATTCTACATTTAATGTTTTTCGAGTCACTTATTCGATATTTGGAATCTTTTGAGGAGTCAAAACGAATGCGTGTAGATTGTCACAGAAAATTCAATGGGCTGTGTGATGAAATAACAAAAACAAAAAACAAGAACTATCCTTCTTGAACTAGTATTAATTAATAATGTATGTTTTTTTACCTTAAGTTTTGTACTGCTGCATTATCTTGTTGGAAAATTTAATTTTTTCCGAAAATACTCTCCGCATTGTTTGGTATTTTTTCCGCCAATAATTTAATGTATTTTTTGCTGTTAATTTTCCCCATTGTAAACCGTATATTCGTTTTTCTGTTGCAGGCAATAGCAGCCCAAATCACTACTCTACCACCTCCCATTTCTCTTCGTTTATTATTGAGTTTATGTTTCCGTGGAAATGATAACTCCATCCATCTGGCCATCCAGATGATGTTTATTCTAATTGTTGTTATTTCGTAAAATGGAAGAAATGCAGGGGAATTTATCTCCCTTATTTACTTGAATTTGTAATTTCCGAAAGCCTCCTTTATAATTTATTTGCAACATTTAGCAAAGCTCCTTTCAAAGGTTAAGAGCATCAAGATTATACTAAATCCAACGTGAAACAACAAAATGATTTACAGAGCAACATTTCCAAAAGTCTCTACTAGAATACGTTCGAAGAAATCTTTCCAAAAGAAAGATTTAACAAAGAAAGAACCAGAAGACGCCTTTAGATAAGTTAATTTCCAAAAGTCATGGTTACCAGAGATTCTAGATATTTTCGAACGAAACAAGAGACACACAAAGTCACAAACATCCCCCTCTATTTAGGATGTTTTATTCGTCCTCTGTACTCTATTATCAGAATTGTGGGCTTATACGTTTGCTGGTATTTCTAGAGTCAAAGGATCGGAGTCATCGTGATTCCATTTAGTGCTTGAGCTTTTGCCCTTTTCAGGCCGAACCGAGATGTCACATTTCTACAGTCCAAGTAAAGAAAAGGCGCGAGAAGGATGTTATTTATTTGTCACGTTTCAACTCAATAAATGCTTGGATGTGCTCCTTTGCTAGTCCCCATATAAGCGCGACACTACTGGAATCTGGATGCGTGCGAATTGCTTTTTTTCAAGGATTTGGTAGATTTCTCTAGAAAATTCAGTGCGATTAGTTTATGTTTAGGTGTGTACATATATGAGCACATCAATGAAGGCGTCTAATGGTAGATATGGGAAACGACATAAAATTCTAGTAATTGTCTTCTTCTTTTCAGCACATTAAGGACTTGATTATATTAAACGTATATAGATGTGTATGTTTATTCTAGAAGACAGACGCTTAGCTCCTACATTACTGAATTAAGATTCAACTAGAATAATTTCAGACATATAAATGCAAATCAAATTACTTCTTTGCCGTACCTTATTGCAGAACAAGGTTACACTTTTCTTTCATTGAAAACTCATATAGGTATTCTGAAGGATTGGAGCTCAATAAATCGAAACATTACAAATGGGAATTCGAAATTCGCTATTTGTGAGGAAGCACAACAGGAAGTTATTTCGTGCAAAGATTTTCTTTCAGCCAGCTTAAAATATCCCACTTTTTCCATTTTCCCTGCATTTCCTGTCGAAGATTAATACCACAGAAAATATGGTGAAAAGCTGAGGTGTCTAATTATTACATGAAAATAACTTTGGATTGTATAGCTTCAGATAGTCATTACTACATCCTCTTAAAAATTTATTGAAGAATAGTAGGTTAGAATTGAAAACAAAAACGGTTATGTCCCGTAGGTACATAAACAAAACTTAATACAAAATGAAAGAAAAAGTTTGGTAAGAAATTAATCCCAAGTCGGATTTGTGTGCGAGTGCTCAAGATGAATATGTATGTGAAGTGAGAAGATAGTATTCCCTTACTTTTATCGTCAAAACAAATCAAGAATAGTCAAAACCAATCCTTCAAAATTTGCCGTGAGGGAAAAAGAAGACATTTGCTTAAAGTATGTAGGTATACAGGGTGTCCCGTTGAGATGATAAAAAATTTTAAGGGACGAAAGTACAGCTTATGTGCGATTGAAAATATTATATAACATTTTTTCGAGCCCGCATTATTTTCGAAGGTTTTCGATTTTTCGAAATCTTGAACATTAAGTCACCTTTTGGCTTAGATCTCCGTTCAGACTTTACATCATTACAGGCTCTCATTAGGTGTAACTAAGTTTTGAAAACGTTCACACATAATGGAAAAATTGCCAATTTGTTGTCCAAGTCATAATTCTCGAAAAGTAGCCATGCCAACAGAGGATCCGGTTTTCATAGAAATCATCCCTCAATTACTAACTTTTATAAAAGTCCAACACGATAAGTCCATCTATAGTGTTGCCAGAGATACAGTAAAACTTGCCTGCAACATACCTCTCATAACTAGAGCAAAATTAATTCGAATTGCAAGGGATCTTTTATGGATGGAAGAAACAATGTACCTGAGACAAAAACTCTCACGATTCTTTAATTGCAATACACAAAATTCATTTCTGAGACGGTTGGGAATTTAATTTCCATCATAAACCCTTAACGGTATTTGTCAAACTAATGTTGATCTTACCCGCGAGTACGTCTACTAGAACCTCCAGTGAAGGTGAAATATGATGAAGAATATTTGGAAAAGGAAACAAAAGTGAACATTTTTTGAATTTAACAAATCCGGGTAATAACTACATTGAAAGTAAAACTCAAAGGCAACGAGGGTTTTCAAGAGTGTGTGTGCATAGTGTCAGTCTGCATTGAGGGTCTTAGGGATCAGTTTTCCCACAGAGAGACGCCTCCTTTCAGATAGCGGGAGAACATTGCTCTTCGCTTCCAGGGACAAGATGTGGATTGAACAAGAGAGAGAGAGATGATGGAGTCTGGCGGGAGCTTCAAAGATAATTCGGGGCATGTAGTCCAAGGCAGAGATTATCAAGCCTTTATATATATTCAACAGATAATGTTGGTCTGTACCTCATCTGACTCCGTACAAGGAGGTGAGGAAGTTGGTTATCTGGAAACACTTCTTTCTAGTGGCTATGATATGAGAGGACCCATTATGGATTGATTTGTTCAAGAAGGATATTTTTTGGATTTTATGGCACAACAGCAAGGCGAAAAAAATTTGATTCGTTATTCCAGCACACAACCCAGTTGATTTTGGGTGGCAAGTTTAATGTCTTGGTTTTGAAAAGAGCAAGTTCAAGATGCTACCAGAGAAAGCTTAGAAAAAGATGAAAATAAGAGCATTATTTTGGAAGATGAAAAATTGATAGTTACTAAAAGTGATACTGTAAAAACGTGTATAAGAAATTTGAGGATAACGACAATCCCGGAAACAGCAGATATACTTCCTTGCCAGGTTCCTTCGACTAAAAAGCTCTTTCTTCAGATAACAGTTGGAGAAAGTATTGGAAGTAAGGCAAATACATTCTTTCCAACAAATCATAAAATTAGTACTGACTATTCCACCCAGACTTTAAAAGAGCCACTTACTATAGAAGTTAAAGAAAAAAATAAATTTCTTAGGTCAAATTAATACAAGTTTTTCACAAAGCAAGTAATCATTGGTCTGACACCGAAAAGGAACTTTTCCCAAAATTTTATTATAAAGGTGTTCCTAATAATTTTGGCAAAATACCTGATATCTGCCAATTGTTGTGGGCAGATATCTGTCCTACTGATTACATACGGAGCAGACATTCGGGCAGATTTTATCTGCGCAAAGCTGTCAGATAGTTTTCGGTCAGTTATCTGGCATGCGTTTTTCTTTATTGATTACATGACCTGCTAGTTTTCATCTGGTAAAGTACTGCTTTTATCTGACAAAGACAACATAAACTAATGTGAAGTTCATTGTTCAAAATTGACTTCTAGCGAAAGGTACGTGGCTGCTTTTATTATGTATAGTGCATTTTGTACAAGTGAAAAAGTGAATGTTGTTCGATTTCGGTGATCAAGCGCGTTGTTTCACCACTGGTCCATGTTGACTGCGACATGTTTTCATGCCATTCTGTTAATTATGTATATTTATGCTATTTATATACTGTATACTCCTGGTAGATATAGTATTATATACATAATTATATAATATAACACAAACCTTGTATAAACTTGTCTCCTGTAGTCTATTCTATACTCTTATCACTACGTGCACAAAACGATTTTTTTTAACAGGTAAACTGGACAGATATCTGTTCAATTCGAAAATTTACTGGGCAGATTGGCAGACTATGTTCCAAAATAGAAAAAGGGTTGATTAAACGTGCGGCAGACGTCTGGACATTTTTGCGTGCCAGACGTAGTAGCCAGATATCTGTCTATATCTACCACCGTGAATACCTACTACCTACAAAAATGGGTAGATATCTGGCATTCTGCCAGATAGTTTAGGAACACCTTTAGTCTCCTGCCTTATACAAAGAAATGCTAAATTTTGATTTCATTTTGCCTTCTGTGAGGTGCATTTGCTGGTGGCATACTTTGCTAAGATTTGGTATCGGTCTTTCTGAGAGTATTATAAATTTACTTAGAGCAAAATAAATGAAATGAGTATTTTGGACAAAAAATGCATACTCTTATTTGATCGGATGTCAACAAAAAGTCAGCCTGAATTGGAAGACCGGTATTGGTTTTTTCGCTGGTTCTCTGAGAGGAAATGACCTCAGCTTTATAATAAGTGATATTTTAGAAAAGCTTTTGCGTATTGGATTTGAAGTCATTGGAATGAGATGAGATCAAGGGTATAACAACCGATCTTGTATATAAATTTTCGGTTGTACTATAGAAAAACCTTTTTTTTTTTATATATCAACGACAGAAACGTTTGTTTATTTTACGATATTTGTCATTTAATGAAATACATATTTTCCAGAAAACCCATTTTTTGGAATTCCCCGTTATAATATGTAGTAAAAGCGAAAAAAATTTATGTGAATAACCATCACGTACCTCATTTGATCTTGGATGGCAACTTTCAAGTTTTCGTTTTGACTCATCAACAAGTCGCAAATAACGAAATTGAGTGACTCGAGACAACAAATGAAAAATAGAAAAATAGTAAGAAATAAATAAATGAAAAGTTGAGAAAATAATAGATTTTTTTTTTATTTAAGTAGTTTTTTTTTTTTTAACCAAATTAATTCGAAAGAATTAAATCTGTGTATGCCCGCAGTGGGCTGAAAAAAGAAAAAGAAAAAATAAGCGTTTCGTATTAGCTGAAAACCTTACACTCATCGGTACGGCTTAGTTTTCTGTTTGCCATAGATGCTTGAAACAAATAAAACTGCCATCTCATATCAACTTAAAATAAATTCTCATGTGAATTACATGAGGAAAAAACTCCTATATTCCACCAAGCAGGAAGAAACAAGAATAGACTATATATACACAAGAACAAAATTCATAGAATAGAATTAGTGGCGTAGAAGTTGGAAAATAATAAAAACTATTATGAATTCGACATTGATGATATTCGTGCAATGTCCTTATTATGTTTTTTGAAGATTTATGGAACAAGCAATCGTACATCATAACTTCACACTTGACCCCCTTGAAAATATGATTTCCATGTTAAGAACCTTAAAGGGGTCATATGAAAGACATCCTTCGGTATACAGGGTATACCGTAATTTAAAACAAATTATGTTTCAAAATTGTTTAAATTTTCGAGTTTTCAAATTATTGCCATTCCGGTTCGTCTAATTTATTAGATTTTGGGTCCTCATTCAAAGTGTGGAAGAATTAGATAACTTGTCCTGCAAATACGAAGGACATGAAAATAATTTTGAAATAATTGATGTTTTATGGAAAGCTTTTTAATTGGTCCAGATCTAGAAAAAGATAAATTATTTGAAAAAGAAACATTAGCAGGTGATGCCTTGATTTATATTTTCGACTATGAGTATGGCCCCTTACTGTAACAAGTGATGCACTTGAGCGTAATTTACGTCTTGTCAGTAGCTATTTTTACAGCGGATTTGAAACATCAAGGCATGAAAAATATTTAACTTTATCGGTAGTGCCTTTCTAATATAAAAAAATGTATTCCACAATGGGAAGGATGTTAACATAAAGCTGTGGTCGTAAAGCTTGTTGTGATTATGTTAACCCGATTTTCAATAAAAAGAATTTATATTACTTTAAATAAAGAAGGCTTTACAAGGTGGATCAATGTTTTAAAGGGGATTGAATAAATAATAAACTTCAAGTAGAAAGTGATGAAGATAATGGTGATGAATTGCTTTTAATGGAAAATGAAGATACATAGTTTTCAGTTTTTAAATGGTTCGAATACATGCATTAGGCTTACAGGGGATTCCATGTTAAAAAGACGCGCCTTGCACTCTACCTCGAAGGTGGTGTGGAATTGTTTGCATTAGTAATATGCACATGACTATACGATCAATTCATTGTTAAAAGCAAATTTTCTTACACTTCACCTGTTTTTCATTTTAGAAAGAGTTGAGTCTTGGGAAAATTAAATTAGGGAACATGCATTTGATTGACGTGACGTATGAGTCGCTTTCAAATTTGGAAATATAATGTATAAATGAAAATCAATCAAATCAACCAATATGAATTGTCACAGCTTCCACAATTTGAATCATAAAAGAAAATCTAAATGTTGCAAGAAATTAGAAAAATGAATTGACATAAACCCTAAATGCATAAAAGTTTATCACATCGAAAAAAAAAGCAGTACACCAATCGATAGCATTCTTCCAGATTTTTCATTTGATATCAAACATGCCATGTTTCAACACCCCGCCCGGGGCGGATTACAATCCGTAACATAAACTGTACTCAAACAAAAAAATAAAAATGCGTAAACGCATGACGATATTATATGCGAGCATAAAAAAAAACATCAGTTAGAAAATAAAGTCGCAGACGGGAAAATTAAAAAAAGATTAGGTATGAATTACCCAAATAAGAAAATTCATAAGAATTCCTGATCGTTAGTAGTCAAGGGCAATTCCTCCGAGAATGTTGACGATGTAACTACATATGAAAATAAATTTATATGACATGGCAAGCTTCAAAAATATTCAATTGTAATAGTAAAACCATGAAACCCCCATCGAATGTGCGAAACTGCGCTAACTTAATAAACTAAAAACAAAGAATTCTAAAGAAAAAATTCTAGCATCTTATCTTTTTTCGCTTTGTCTTGCCGGGCCAGGCAGTAGACAGCCAGCCCAGGCAACCCCAATTCTAAGAAGAATGTCTCAGAAAACAAGTACCTGTCGCCAGAGATGAAAAACAAGCATGAAATGAATGCAGAGTTATTCCCTCACCCTTGGATCTATTACTCATTTCCAAGTTCCTAAAGTATACATCAGTACGACCCTTTATTGTCCCGAGCATGCCGATGTCGACGAAGTATCTACACATATCAACACATACAGGGTGTCCCGTAAGTCGACGTCAAGCCAGAATCGGGTGATAGACCAAATTATAATAGTTACCAGAAAAATATAAAAAAAATCTAAGTCATGTATTTTTTAAATTATATATACTTTTTTTGTTTTCGAGAAAATGTACACCCATGATTGTTTTTTAGCTCCTGTTGCTGCAAATCTTTACTTTTTTCCATTTTATTTTTCTTATGTAATCCCGAATAATTCTTATGTGACATCTTGCTTTAAATTCTAAGCCAACTGCTCCAGCTTTGAAGAAAATGTCACATCTTGCGGAACTAACAATAGAAAATTAATACTTCACCCAACTTTAACTAACTGTACTAAAAAAAAAAAAGTATTACGCCAGTTGTCAAGCAACTTTAAAAGTTGACGCATTTAATAAGAATTCGAAACTGGGGCCGGATTCTGTAGCGCGGAGAATTTGGGAATTTGGGAGATGAGAATTGCATTTTCTTAGAATTTTTAATTCCCTAATTCTCCATTCCCAATTCACTAACATGGTTGGAGAATTAGGGAAAACGTAAGAAATGTGAAAAAGTGCGAATCGCCTGGGACGATTAAGGGTATCAATTTTTGTTGTAGCGGGCTGCACTTTTTTTCATATGTGAGGTACATCTGCCTATTACCTTCCACTGTCGAAATAAATTTAAATTTCTTTTTTGTTGGGTTAGTTTTTGAGGGATGTAGGAGGGTAGGTTTTCTCGAGTTTTTCCGGGATAACGAGAGAATGGAGAGTAGAAGGAGAATGTATGTGGAGTCAATAAAAATGGGAGCTCAGCGCGAACAAGATAGGTTTAGGAAAAGGGGCGGGGAGAGTGCGAGGTAGAAATGGGAGCTGATTAAGGGAAATTAAAAAAATTAAGACAATATCAGGAGCTGCAATAATTCGCAGGGGTAAGCTCAGGATCTTTAAGCCCAATAAAAAAAAGTAAGAATTCACTTTGGTAATTAGGCATGCATGGGTATTATAGGCTATATTTTATTTCGATTAACGGTAATTTGAAGATTTGACCGGCCTCGGCGGTAAATTTTGCTATCGCAATATTCACGGGCACCTAACTCTATGTGGGAGGGCTGTAGAGTATTAGAATTTTTTTGATAGATTAAGGGTTTAGAGTACAAAAATATGGGTGAACAATTTTTGGGGCAGGGTGTTTTGGGGGTTGGGGGTCGTACCACCCCTCATAGGGGGTTGCTAAAACTACGTCATGTTTGGTACCAAATTAAAGAGGGAGGAGAGCGTAATCGAGTGGTGTAGTTTGTCTGTGATCGTTTTAACATGATAGCTGACTTTTGACCGCCGAAAAACTATTTTTTTACACTACTGTCATATACACCCCAGTTTCCATATTTTGCATATATTTCTTCCGTTCTTTGTTTCACATCCATTAGTACTCCGTTGTGAACATTTTTGTCATGGGAAGTAAATTTCCAGGACTTACCAGTTCTTCGCAATGATGAAATGAAATGTGTCAATTTTTGTACCAAAACCGGCCAATTTTTCACCTTAAAAAGGACTGCTACATTTCTTTTACAGTTATTTCCAAAACGGTTTAACGGATTCAAAAATTATTTACATATTTCATTAGGGGACAAAATGTAGATGCGATTTCATCCTACACACAAGCTTTACCGTGTATATTTAAAAATTTTACAGCATCTCTTCTGTACTGGACGACGACCAAATTGATCAATTTCGCGTGATTTGTAATTTTTAGCGGGTACTTTGAGAGACAAAATCCTTGTTCCTCTGTTAGTATTGCATGGATTTCCATAATTTGTTTTTACAATATAGCCAGGACACGCAGTGAATATATAACTAAATTTGACATTCCTAGGTACCTAGATACCTTCACAAAACGCAACAAAAGCAGACAATACAATTTTTCCACTTACTTTTCCACTTGCAAAACACCGGAGAATTAACAAGTGGAATGGAGAATTTGGGAATTAACAAGTGGAATGGAGAATTTGGGAATTCCGTACTCACTTCTCAAATTCTCTCTCAGTTCAAAAATTTTCGTCTTACTTTCACTTCTCAAATTCTCCGGTGTTTGCTTGTGGAAAAGTAAGACGAAAAGTAAGTAGAGAATTCCCAAATTCTCCATTCCACTTGTTAATTCCCAAATTCTCCATTCCACTTGTTAATTCCCAAATTCTCCATTCCACTTGTTAATTCTCCGGTGTTTTGCAAGTGGAAAAGTAAGTGGAAAAATTGTATTGTCTGCTTTTGTTGCGTTTTGTGAAGGTATCTAGGTACCTAGGAATGTCAAATTTAGTTATATATTCACTGCGTGTCCTGGCTATATTGTAAAAACAAATTATGGAAATCCATGCAATACTAACAGAGGAACAAGGATTTTGTCTCTCAAAGTACCCGCTAAAAATTACAAATCACGCGAAATTGATCAATTTGGTCGTCGTCCAGTACAGAAGAGATGCTGTAAAATTTTTAAATATACACGGTAAAGCTTGTGTGTAGGATGAAATCGCATCTACATTTTGTCCCCTAATGAAATATGTAAATAATTTTTGAATCCGTTAAACCGTTTTGGAAATAACTGTAAAAGAAATGTAGCAGTCCTTTTTAAGGTGAAAAATTGGCCGGTTTTGGTACAAAAATTGACACATTTCATTTCATCATTGCGAAGAACTGGTAAGTCCTGGAAATTTACTTCCCATGACAAAAATGTTCACAACGGAGTACTAATGGATGTGAAACAAAGAACGGAAGAAATATATGCAAAATATGGAAACTGGGGTGTATATGACAGTAGTGTAAAAAAATAGTTTTTCGGCGGTCAAAAGTCAGCTATCACGTTAAAACGATCAAAGACAAACTACACCACTCGATTACCCTCTCCTCCCTCTTTAATTTGGTACCTAACATGACGTAGTTTTAGCAACCCCCTATGAGGGGTGGTACGACCCCCAACCCCCAAAACACCCTGCCCCAAAAATTGTTCACCCATATTTTTGTACTCTAAACCCTTAATCTATCAAAAAAATTCTAATACTCTACAGCCCTCCCACATAGAGTTAGGTGCCCGTGAATATTGCGATAGCAAAATTTACCGCCGAGGCCGGTCAAATCTTCAAATTACCGTTAATCGAAATAAAATATAGCCTATAATACCCATGCATGCCTAATTACCAAAGTGAATTTTTACTTTTTTTTTATTGGGCTTAGAGATCCTGAGCTTACCCCTGCGAATTATTGCAGCTCCTGATATTGTCTTAATTTTTTTAATTTCCCTTAATCAGCTCCCATTTCTACCTCGCACTCTCCCCGCCCCTTTTCCTAAACCTATCTTGTTCGCGCTGAGCTCCCATTTTTTTTGACTCCACATACATTCTCCTTCTACTCTCCATTCTCTCGTTATCCCGGAAAAACTCGAGAAAACCTACCCTCCTACATCCCTCAAAAACTAACCCAACAAAAAAGAAATTTAAATTTATTTCGACAGTGGAAGGTAATAGGCAGATGTACCTCACATATGAAAAAAAGTGCAGCCCTCTACAACAAAAATTGATACCCTTAATCGTCCCAGGCGATTCGCACTTTTCACATTTCTTACGTTTTCCCTAATTCTCCAACCATGTTAGTGAATTGGGAATGGGGAATTAAGGAATTAAAAATTCTAAGAAAACGAAATTCTCGTCTCCCAAATTCCCAAATTCTCCGTGCTACAGAATCCGGCCCCTGGTATAACACTTGCTATATTACTTCTTAGATTATGGAAAAAAAAAATTTTTTCTTCAGTTTCGAAAAATTTCTTTCACTTACTAAAAATGATTCTAGTGTACCCAAAGCTTGCCGTAAGACGGTAACTTTAAGATTTTAGTTTGAGTGAGATGGAGAGTCATTACATGAAGTTGAGTGAGACAGATAGTGACGCTTTCAAGTTAGAGATCCTAACTTTTTGTTGAATTTATAATATAATACGGGCAAATCTTCCATTGTTGACAAACTCAACTGCTTCCGTAAGTCTGGTGCTCATGTTTTTGTAATATTTGGTGAGCTATAATTTAGGTACTCCTGTGTTTTCCTGGACTGCACGTATTGAAGTACTTGGGTCTTCTTCAACTGCTTGAAGTACTACGTCCTCGTAAGGTAAGGAACTTCTTCCTTCACCATGTACTTGGTTTGGAAATCGGCCCTCTAAAGGGAGTAGTTGGTCCACATTTGTAAAAATCCGAAGATTTGGCTCGCTGTAGCGTCAATATCTGGCTCACTATCACTTCATGCAATGGCTCTCCGTATCACTCAAACAAGAATTTTAAAGTTATGGTCTTACGGCAAGCTTTGGGTACACTATAATCATTTTTAGTAGGTAAAAATATATTTTCGAAACTGGGTTTCTTGAAGACATTTTTTTTGTTCGTAATCTAAGAAACAATGTAGCAAATGTTGTACCATTTTAGAATTCTTATTAAATGCGTCAACTTTTAAAGTTACTTGACAAACTGGCGTAGTACATTTTTGTTTTCAGTACAGTCAGTTAAAGTTGGGCGAGGTATTAATTTTCTATTCTTGGTTCGGTAAAATGTGACATTTTCTTCGAAGCTGGAGCAGTTGGCTTAGAATTTAAAGCAACATGTCACATAGGAACTATTCGGGATTAAATGAGAAAAATAAAATTGAAAAAAGTAAGGATTTGTAGCAGTAGGCGCTAAAAAACAATCACGGGTGTACATTTTCTGCAAAACAAAAGATATGTCTATAATTTAAAAAATACATGACTTAGATTTTTTTTAAATATTTTTCTGGTAACTATTATAATTTGGTCTATCACCCGATTCCGGCTTGACGTCGACTTACGGGACACCCTATATAAAGCTTTAAAATTATTAATTTGTATAGAAAAACTTAAAAAGAAAGAAATTTGTTCTATACGTATAATATATGTCGATATGCACAAAATAGTACAACTATGTCCATCTAGCGAGGTGAGCTATCACCAAACTGGTATATCTAAGTATATACTTTATAATCAATGGTTTTAGTCAATATGTTATCTCGTTTTACTTTGTAACTTAACTTTCGGGAAATTAATCGTTATAGTTAACGCCATGAAATATTTCACTTAACTTATGTTTATTAACATACAATGAACAAAGATCAATACATTTAAACGAAATTGGACTTAAAGTCAGTTTTACAACGATTTCCAACACAAACATGCATATACGTTGCCGTTTGAGCGAAAAAAAGTTGGGCAACCTACATGCCTCTAACCAACTTACAGACTTTTGACTTTTTGACAAATTAACCTTAAATTTTTTTCGCACGTCGAAATATGTTAGGAACTGCGTATTATAAAAGAGGGCGCGCAATACAACAAAATAGTGAATTGGATGGCAAATGAACACTTCACAGGCACTTAAACATATACATAAACATATATATATAGAGCGCATTCTATGACCTCTACGGCACGCTAAAAGTGTTGGGTGGATGTAGCTCTACAAACACCATTAAAACATCTGGGATACCAATATAATAAATCTGAGAAAGCATGCTGAGCCAACTTACAAACCTGCGCAACCTACGGCCATCTACCCTATATATACAGTAGACATGGATTTTGTTTTCAACAAATTTGAAAATTTTTTTTGGTGGTAGTGCTTTTTGAATTATTAATATAACCACAAAAAACTTAAAAAATACTCTGTACGATTGCAAAAGTAATTTTTTATTAATTTAGTTTAGTTAAATAGTTGAACGCATTTACTAGTTTTTTTCAAGTTCAAGTGAAGTTACGCGTTTGAATTGTAAACTCAAATAATAATAATATTACGTTCAAAAACTTCGATAGAAAACTTTAAAAACGTGACATAACTACTTTCAAATATAATATGTAAATATATATAAAAACGCCTTTGCAAACTGTAAGTAATTCAAATCAGGTGCAGATACATGAACGAATTGGTAGCCAAATGTATAACAAAGGCTCAAATCCAATGGTGACATTTGCTTCGGCTTCGAACTAGAAGGCGATATCTCTCAAAGCCAAAGTTCAGTATGCAATGTATATCATCCATTGGCGGGTTTCGTTTCAGTGCAGAAGTCTGTATCAATTGACCTTTGATACTAGAAAGGGAAGGATTGAAGATAAATTAATTTTAAAGAAAAGTTAGTGGAGTTTTTGTGTGAAAATCGCTGTTTTTCTTTTTATTTGAAATTCGAGAAGAATAATAAAAATTATTATAAAAATGAAAAATTATTGAAAAGGTTAAGTGCTGAAATGGGAACTTGAGCTATTTAAATTTAAAATTTGCATTTCTGTTGTTTTTTTTTTATGTATTTTATTTAACAGAATTTTATTAAGAGCTCAATAGAAAAACTTAAGGAACACGTTCAGAACTGAAATAAAAAATAAAATAAAAAAATCATAAAACTATTTTGAGCTAGTGAGCTCTCTGGAACGGATCATAACAATAACGTGAATTACAAATTTCGTTTAAGCTTTGAAAAGTATTTCTTTTTACTTCTTTTCTCTTGATTTTTTTGTGGTTTTCGAAATTCTTCATATTTTAGCTCTTTTAACTGTTTGTAATTGTTTACAATGTTAGTGCGTACTATCCAACTGTGAAAAAGAGCGCTCTAAGAGCTCTCCTGAACCGCTTCCCCGGAAGCTCGTAGCGCTTCTTTTGCCTATCCCGGTTCATTGCTTTTTAACATCGGCATGACCGCAGAGGCAAGCCCTTCAGTCCAGCTCTTAAGAAGGGCTCTAAGAGCGCTCTAAGAGCGCTCTAAATGAAGACCGAAGAAGTTTTTTAAATGTCTCTTTTCGAAAGCTTTAATGAGCTTTTTGGATAATCATTGCACTTTCCACAATCTTATAAAAGGCCTTCTATACAGAGAGCAGTAGTGAGGCGCTTATGTTTGCTCATAATTATTTTTGGTATTAAATCTTATGAAGTTGAATAAATAAGCCCATATTCTGCCCTTTATTCTTACTTGTATTAACTAAAATTTCTGATTACATACTTCTAACCACTCTGAACATCACATTGAAAATGAGAGATGCATTACTTTATCAATGGTAGAAAAATTCACAGTTTAGATTAGTAGAAAATTAGATGAAATCACCCCTTCTTGCACTTCAATCTGCTGGAGCTCATCAAATAATTTTCTATAGAGCTTCCAAGCAAAGGCCCTAGAACCACTTGAGTAACTTACTTGCGCCTTTGATTACTTTTCATGATAGATCAGTGAAAATGCTTCAGAAGAGCTGCCAAATGATGGTTAGAGAAGCGCTTAAATTGTGATCCTTTCAGAAGCGCTGGTTTTTCGTCCCAATAGGATATTTTTCATTGTCGTTGTATTAGACCAAAGAATTGATTTCGAAAGCAGTTTATCTGCACAGAGAGCGCACATTGATTTAAGACAATGCTTTTATTTTATAGTGCAACAGTGATGAATTACAACCTAGCTGCGCTAGTGGTTCTGATCGTAAGGAATAGATGACACATTCCATTGAGGACTCTGTGGAGCTTGAATGAGAAATAGCCGAATTTCGACTAACATTATCCTCAAATTTAGTATAATGCTCTGAGATGGTTCATGATTCAATGCAGTCTACATCTGTAGAATTTCAGATTACACTCTTACCAGCTTGTCACTTTCACGCAGCACAAAAAAAAAGTTATTTTATTCAACATTGGAAAGGAAATATGAGAAATTTATTGAAGACGCCAACGACATCTTGAAAGTGAATAAATGTATTCATGCATTCAGTGACCACTAAAATAGAAATGATAGATTCGTCCAAATTGATTATGTGCAAGAATCGATGATATATTTAATAATAAAAAGCTGAAAAGATATTACGCAGCAAGTAAATAATTCTTTTATATTTATTTCGTTTTAGTTTATTTATGTACTTCTAAGTTTTGAAAAATATAGATATATAATATCTCTTGAGAGGTTCTGCCTGCAATTGTCGACCATCTTCGCTTTAATATCCTTCTCAAATTGTTCACTGGTCACCGAAATTATGGGGATAGCCCTCACATATGGTAAATTTTGTTGTACGTGTTAAAATAAGGGTAATAGATTAAATAATAGACTGATGGCTACATATTAATTCTTTATTCGGTAAATTTTTCACGCAATTACTCTCGTTCAATGCACGTTCGACGAAATAAAGAGCGAAAGCGAGGTAGTATATTTAATGTCAGTCGTTTGACACATTTGTCAGCGTAGGATTGGCTATAAAAGTGGTTGTCTTCTCTGGTACCTATACTAATAGCGTTCCCATTGCTTGATTGCAATGCACTGGCATCGGCATCGGTCATTCTGAAAGTTGGAATGGTGCTAGATGTCGTCATCTAATGGATTATTGTATGAATCGTTCAAGTTGTCAAGCTTCCTGGAATCTCCTGTTAATATTTTAGGACTAAGTCTTCTATGACGTTGTTGCAATATTTGGAATGATGTGCATCGAAACGTTGCTTGTGTTTCTTCTGGGGTCCTTGAATGCAGTAAAGCGCTGCTTCTCGGAGAGTTTCTATGTCGAGACTGTTGTCAAGGTCATTGCTGTCATGTATTGCGAAGAGTAGCTTATTCGCTAAAGCGTTTCTAGGCTGGAATGCGAAGAGTAGCTTATGTGGAGATTTTTAGGTGTATCGTTCTTGCTGGAATTTATACATCGCTCTATTTCTTCCAGATAGCAATTTCAATTACTCGTATTGTATTGGCGAACGGCCTTAGATGGTCAAGGTGCAAGGTCTTTTGTACTATTCGCAGTCAATGTTAGAGGAAATATAATTCTTCACCTTTCTCCTCATTTTTAGGAACCAGTATTTTCGTTGAAGAGACTAGAGTGTTCGCTGTACTCCGTATTGACCACGTCGTGACAGGTTTGGAAAATTTTCTAGATAACATCTGTTGTACCTGCCACCCATAGTAATTTCTCACCAGTTTTATTAAACATCCGATGTCATTTTATTTAATAGGTGTTGTGGTTGTCTCTTTCTTCATGGTTTAGAGGTAATTTTCACCAAAATTTCCGTGATTATATCAAATTTAAGACATGAATTTGCATAATTGAAAGCCAACTTTTCAACCTTACTTGACTTCTTCCGTTGCATATCTACTGAAGACATCGACTTGGCCCATTTTCTTACCACGACGTAATTCTACCACGACGTAATTCTATGTCGTACTCGTACTCTATTAATCTAAAAAACGATCAATTCCTGGAACTATATTTTTTTTTCTCTAGCGTAGCCTGTAAAAATCTAATATGCTTCCCTAATAGATATACTCTGAATGCAGAAACTGATTCTACGACAACTATCGTCTCCAACTCGTAATTATGCTCGCATGCTGTTATTTAGGCCTAAGGTGGTTGTCCGAATCCTTTCATCAAAACTCCTGCTAGTCCTATTGAGCTAGCGTCAGTTGGGAGCGCGGGATCATTTGATGGATTAAGTAAGGTAAGTAGCGGATGCGTTGTTAAAATTTCTTTGAGCTTATCGAATGTCTCTTCCTGTTGATGGCCCCATGTAAACTTCGTGTTTTGCCTCGTTAATAACGTTAGATGTTGAGCTAAACTTATAGCTATACTTATAGCTGTAGCATGTACTTACATGGCCTGGTACACATTTTGGAAGGAAATAACATGTTACGCCTGAAAATAGTCGAAGTTGGTGTACGTTGTGGGACGGGGAAAATCTCTAACTGCTTCTATCTTCCTTTCATTCGGACGAATTCCCTGGGAAGTGATGTCATAGCACAGTTTTTAAAACTTTCATTTCGTATTTCGTACACGTTGAACACCGTTAATTTCTGGATACGTTTTACCTCCACTGACTGTCGATGGAAGTATTACGAGATTGGCGATATATTTATCTCCCACGACTAATGAATCTAAATTTGCTTCGACATTATCTATTTTTAATTGCACATTTTTCTTAGCAGACGTAAAGCATAATCCTTTTCCAAATCCATGTAATGGAGCTTGCCATGGTATGACTGAAAGGCGACAAGATTCAATTACACTCCTTTGCATCGCTGTCCGCATCGGTCATTGCAAACGAAGTGTACAATCGCATTCATAACAGTTCTTTTTCGTATACATCGGATTGAATTAAGAAAATTTCATTCTTTGCGTTGAACTGGAAGGCGGTTAATGCTTACATTTCCTTTCAGAGTGACTAAATTAGGCACTTATTTCAGCTAGACTTTCTTTGTGATTTCGGGAAATTTCTAGAAAGGTGGCCCAGAATATTACAATCTAAGCATTTAATGGTTGAACTGTTCAATTAGTACTTTGCTTATTATCACTTATCGTGCACTTTTACATTTCTTAGATATTTCTTAAGATATTTCAGTAATTAGTCTCACAGAAAAGGATTTTCGTAGCTCTATTCCGTTTAGCCCGTTGATGATATAGCAAGTAAGTAAGTAAATAAGTAAGTATGCTTTTATTCATCATAAGTACAATAAGATAAAATCCTTTTAATAATACTACTAAATTATATTAAGTCTAAAGAATCAAAGCGATGAAAGTTTCTATCGATATATATAAGTAGTGGTAAAAAGAAAAAGAAGGAAAAATTCATGATCCTATAAATATACCTATAAAAATAGGGATAAGAGAAAATAACAAACAAGAGTAGGAACACAAAAGACAAAAAAAAACATAATAAAAAAATAAAATATCAGAAAAATTAAAATATGAAAATAAGGATAACTAAATACGTAAATACAGTAGCAAAAAAATAGCATAAGAAAAAAGAAAAATGGATCCTTATGAAGGTACAGTCGATTGTTTCTAATTGATTAGAATATCGTCATCATGTGCTGCCAGAGTAACCATTTAAAGCTAGTGGTCGAACTGCGAATAGTTTGAACAAAGTAAGAAGGATTTAAAACAGAATATTTAAAGCGAGATAATAGCAAATAGCAACGTCTGTCACTACACAATAAGCTTAAAAATTCATACAGATAAACTGGTTTTTCGCGTGTTCATTATGTTATGTAGGCAAATTAATGCCTTGCATTGCGAATACGTTTCCAAGGATCAATTCAAAATCATATTGCGAAAAGGAGAGATGTGATCATGTCTACTTAGCCCAAACACGAACCTAGTGGAATCGTTATAGGCTACTTCAAGCTTAGCTTGCAGCGTGAATCAAGTCTGGGGAAGAAGATAGAACCATGCATTAGATGCGTCAATACCAGTGTCCTGACCAGCATTATGCGCAGGTTGGTGGAAAGCAGATCATCATACAGCCAAAGTCGGCGCAGATTCCCATTAGTGCTCCCCAGGATCAGTTTAATATGGTCAGAACATCCAATTTGAGAATTGACTATAACGCCTAAGTTTTTCACTTTCTGTACATATGGTATGGTTATGAGAGTGAGTTCTATCGGGGGGAAATAGGAAAGGTCACAACTTGCTTTACATACCGCTAGCGCTTGAGATTTGGGGGAGTTAGATTATCTGCAATTGAACAATTTAAGATATTATGAAGATCGTCGTTGATTCTGCTAACGCAGTCCTCTAAAAGACCAACGGGACAATCAAGGTATATTTGCACATCATCAGAGTACAAATAAACGGAGCTATTTTTAATGACAGTAGGCAAACCATTAATAAACAAACTAAAAAGCCGAAGTACTAATATTGATCATTTTGGTACACCGGCAGCCAAGGAGAGCCTGGAGGATGCGACTTCATTGACTTTAACTCGCTGCGAGCGATTCTCCAAAAACCTATTAATTAGCTTCAGCGCAGGCGAGTCAAAAGAAAAACGCCTCCTTAGTTTGCTATGAAGCATCATATGAGCAATACTTTATACTTTGCTAATGACTGTTGACTAAATTTGGTATCCTTGGAGATGCAAAACATGTGGGAAAAATAACGCTTGAAACGTTCACGTGATGATTTCTTGCGATTCATTAGGCGAATATGAATATCAAATGCGAATATCGATTCTTTAGGCCAATATAAATAACCGGTTGAAAAGTTCGGTACGATGCCGCCTGAAGATAGGCCTAAATGTGACGTACAAAGAAGTTATGCGCTCATATGCGCGATTCCACTACGAAATAAAATATGCGATTTTTGATTCCGTGGGTACTGTAGAAGGGTATGAATGAGACTGAGTCATTGTACAAAGAGTTTATGTGCTCACGCGAGTCGAATATAAATATAAACTCAAACATTGTCCTGATAAAGAACGGAGGATGTAGACAGCTGATCGATTCGAGAAATCGATGCATGAATGATGGTAGTTCATGTATATCGTACTGGTATGATTTCCGTAATATCTAAACTCTCCAGGCTTGATCCGACATATCCTAACCTTCTTGAGGTCCTCCCTGACACCTTGTGTGCCCATAAGACTGTAAGCGCGAATGAAGTAACCCGTTAATAAAAGGATATCTATATGTAAAAATAACACCAATTGGGTAATTGACATTCTACCTTGGTACCACGAGGTTGAGGAGCCTTGGGTAGTGGTACTATAGTAGTACTTCATAGAGTTTTGCTATGAAAATTCATATCGAAATAAGTCAATATAAAATTGACTTAGTTTGCTGCTAAGTCTGCAGCTCGAGAATTAAGCTGAAAAAACTCTTCAAACGAAAAATCTTTAAAAAAGAAATTTCATTGCAAAAAGAGGGCTAGGCATTCAAGTAAATACGTAGTATTTCGCCCCATATAAATCACACTTAAAATTTATTTTAAGTCTATATATGAGGTCAGCTTGGCTGTTTGCTTTGGTGTATTCGGCAGGCAGGAACCAAGCCGTACTGACGATTATACGGTTCCTGCTTATATGAAACGCCCTCTTTTTGCATTGAAATTTCTTTTTTAAAGATTTTTCGTTTGCATAAAGAGTTTTTTCAATTATAGTAGTACTGTTCACCTGAATATGCAGTAGGCCCGTTTATGGGAGCATCGTTTTGGTTGCAGTATTCCATATGCGGACAAAGAGATGTTATCTGAGTCGCATGACTTAGACGTACATTCAGAAGAGCGTAAACTTTGTATAATTGAATACTGCGTTCGAGGATGTGAAGGATAATTAATGTGTGCTTGCATATTTGGCTTTCGGCGTGGAGTTGCGCTAAATCAACCGGGTGCCGTGACTCAGGGATCTGCAGAGATTTTAAGATAGTCTCACGTCGACCAGTAAGTTAATCTCAAGCATGCACTGGCATAACTGGTAATGATTGGGACAGGATATACTCTCCCTCATGAGGGCGTTGATTAATTGATACTAATCCGTGCATTAAAATTGCCGTAGAAGTAAAACTATTCCCACGTTAAACCAAAAGATAAGTATTTTCAACGTTTTAACTTGCATATTTTAAAAACTTAAATTAAGTTAGCCTCTGATGTTACTAATATAATGAAAATGCCTAATAATAATTGAAAGACGTCCGTCCGCGATACATACGATTTAATGTACTGTAACTGAACTTTATAAAGCTCAGTGATTGTTATCATAGTTAGTCTGTCAATTTTGATATTGTTCGCCTTTTGCATCTTTTCAGCTGTACCAGATCAAAGTTTCTCTAGAAGATCTGCACACATTTTCAAGCCTATAGAGTACTTTCGTATACCTTATACCTCGATTCTTGGTGTTAGGGCGCGTAGGAAGGACATTTTACATATATTGCTTGCTTGTTAATATAGCTTAAATATTTCTATCGTCCGACACCTTATATCGCCTTCCAACACTACCGTTTTTGTGAGCAGTCTGAGCTTTGTTTATGATTATCGATTAAAAATTTCTTAAATTACAAGCGAAACAATTCATTTTTAGTCAGTATCTTAGTGATTTAATTAAAATAAGTAAAATAGCAAGCGAGTTTAAAATCATAATAAAAACTTTTAATTTTAATAAGTTGACACAAACATAAAGTAGTACTACTTCTCACTGATATAACAGATTACAATTCAAGAATTTTCTATTAAACCTAAATTACATATATATACCAGCTTGAAAAATTTGAAAGATCAACCCTTCCTGGGAGCAAAATGAAAAGAAAAAGTTAACTACATAAAGCACTGGCACTTGACTAAACCCACATTTCATTTTCCTTCAATTCAAAAATCGGAAATGGGTTTTCCTTTGCTCATTTCTTTTTTGCTTTTTATACTCACTTCTTTCAACTGCTTCAAGCTTCTCTTTTTCCACAGAAACTTACGGAATTTTCTGTGAATTCGACTGAAAAATATTGTTGCAATATAAATGACATAGAAAGAAGAAATTTAGGAGCGGGTTAGTTAGAGGCGGCGGCAAAAATCGTATACCATTTCATGAAAGAAACGACAGCCATCATTCCATTCACTCACTACCTGCATTGTAGGTATGTACAACACCATTCCAAACATCCAGAGGGATTTATCCTGACTGCGTATAGTCTTGTGACCAATCTCCTAAATGGTGATTTAGCTAGAAATCAATTTAATGAATCGGAAAGAAAATTTAAAGATTCTTTTCGATAACGAGGGTGCCTTACCTGTGCCTTAAATGTATTTCCCCTTTTCATTTTCATTATGTCGTCTTACTCACCTTCAGCCTTCCTTTTGCCTGTCATCCCTGACTTTTAAGGATATCTGCTCCTTCTACACAATCTTTATTAATGAGTTCCGTTTACATTGAAATTTCCTTTTTTAAATTTCTCCCTTTTATTGTGGTCTCTTTTAGTATTAAAATGACTGATACTCCATAACTATTTACTAGATCGGAGGGTGCTCGATTCATTCGATTGGAAATTGCATCCGTTCGATTTGGAATTAGTTAAATTAAGGAATTATTTTTTTGTTGATTCCATACTTATTTTATTCCGTTTCACAAAAACGCGCAAGTCACGCTCCCTATTTTTCCACAGTTCACTAAAAAATGCAAAAAGCTAATCTTATTGCTTCCAAGTGTTAAACTTTAAGGTAAATTTTTGTAGCATCTATTCTGTGAAAAAAAAATGGTATGCACGAAGAGAAAATGAAAGATAATTTTATCAGAATAGTATATTGAGTTTTAGACATCTACTAATAATTGATGACTCTCAGATGTTTTTCATCAGAAGAAAAAAATTAATTCAAATGTAACGAAAAAAGTGTGAAAAAAAACATGCAAGAAAATCACGAATAATGATGCTGCTTAAATTTATTTGCAAGAGAATTTCAGTAACTGATGACTTGTACAAAAAATATAACATTATAAAAAAAAATATACTTCATTTTTGAAAAAATCCAATTTTTGACATAAGTCGCCAGGTTTTTGTATGAGAATTAAATTTCATAAAACATCAATATCCGAAAATTAATATATCAGTAAAATAGACTCTTAAATCCTGACCCATTAAAGCAAATAGCGCAGTCAACTAATCCAAGTAATCCACAAATGTTAAGTAACCTATCATCAGCTGCAGTTAGGCTGGTTTAATGAAAGATTGTTGATAAAGATCGACAAATAGAGGCCGGCAAAAAATTGATTTGTGAGGAATGTCATTAAGAGCTTAAACTACATGTTAGTGTAGACGAATTAAAGGTAGAACGAAGTTTTATGACCAGTTTGGCATGACTAACTTTATAAAGTGCTTCAGGGAATGATAAATTTATAATTGTCCAGTAAGATTCATAATCATTGAACAAATGATTGATTCAGTAATTAGTTCATGCAAAACCATCTCAAAAACTTAGGTAATAGGTAGCAAAATAGATATAGGGCAATATTTCGAACCACTTTTGTTTTTACGAATAAGTATATGTATGTAAAATATTAAAATGATGCAGTTAAATATTTGTAAGAAAAGAAAGAATTACGGGAGAAAATATTTTCATAAATATAGGTTCTAAGCACATCATTTCAAATATATGCACAGGAGACACTTTGATTTCTATCGCCAGAAGAAATCTTGCAAATAAATTTTTCTACTGAAAAAATGTAGATACTTGCTCTTCGTACATAACTTTAATCAAGTAATATATAATTTCACTCACAAATTTGAATTAATTTACTCCGATTACTTTTCACTGTTCAGGATAATTTGTCATTTCAATTGCGGCCATCCATACGATAATAACATACTTAGCCTGTTTTTGGGAGGTAATGGGGAGTATATCTCAAAATATTGTTTAGGATTTTCTGGGATTGCAAAGATTTTTTATACCCAAGAACAGTATTTTCTAACACAAAAACATTTTTTTTATTTCTCTCTTCCTTCTTGTTCATTTTCTTCTTCATTTTACCCAATACATATTTGCAGCACACAGAATTTAACAAGTAAATTTTATGTTGTTTTTGATCGGGGTTTAGGAATATAAGAAACGATGTGATCTTTTTTGGGGATCTCCGATCATTGAGAAAAACTACGAAACTTTGCTTTAGTAGTTTATTGGAATTTTTCCGACGTTTCGACTCTGGGGTTTTAGAGTCCTTTTCAAGGGATCTGTAGAAATATAATTATTTAGACGTCTAGCGTATTGAAAAATGTTCTAATATGAATATATTAATTGTTTTGAATTACCTCTAATACTATATGCACAAAACTATTTATAAAAATGACGAAAAACACTACATTTATATAATAAATTAACTGACAAAAATAAATAAATTAACACAAAAAAACAGATAAAAACGTTTTACAATTAAAGCCTAGAGAGATACTGAGCTGTATCAGCTGTTTTTGAATGTTATGTTTGCTGTGGTGTCGTGTGTGCCGGTGTGTGTGCTTGTTGGTTTGTGTGAGTGGTGTTATTGTAGATTTGTTGGTTTTGATGTGTGTTTCTTTGATTGTTGTGTGTATGTCTGTTAATTTTATTTAGAATTGTGTAATAATCCTTGTGTATAAATTCCGTATCTTGTCTGATGTTGATTAAGTGTTTCCTATTGATGAAAATGTGACAAGCTTCTTTTGTCTCTCTCTTCCTTTTATTGTCTTCTGTGTCGATAATGGAAGCCTGGTCAACATATACTTTATTTATAAAAGATTTTTACAAACAAATGATATCAACGTATACACATATACATTTATAGCTTTTTTTGTCTTCTGATGGGTCCTCAGCCAATCCCCTATATAAATAAATACAACATCATAAACGTCATGCGAGCGGGTGGTGCACTACTTTCCACCATCGCGGGTGCATTTTATACTGGGCAGCTTCGTTGCTGGACGCATTAGAAGTAGCACACATACATCGATATATAATATTTCACGAAAACCGATAAGATCTAACTTTTAAGTAAAAATGGGGGCCGTATAGGCATATATTTGGCTATTCTGAAATGTTTTCGCTCCCAGCACGGAACTCATAAGCGGTATTCCTAGTGCACAATAAAAGTTTTATTACCTACTCGGTGCATCTAAATGCACAAATTTGTTAAATTATTTAACTATCTATTACGTCTAATATAAAGTGCACCCGCGATGCTGGAAAGTAGTGCATCGCCCGCTCGCAAGTCGTCTATCATGTTGTATGTATTTATATGTACAATATGGGGATAGCCTAAGCAGCCACTAAATCACAAAAATCGCAAGATTACCGTTCATTCTAAGAAAACGACGACTTAGATATGATACATGATACGTATAGAAGTAATGCAAGGATTAAATTGCGGTCCCTGCATAAATCATATCCCATACAACGCGTTGACCTATTGGGTAAATATCCCGGAAATAAAACAAAATCCGATAGTTCGAACCATCACATATGTACTGCTATAGATTCGTTGGTCGGAGATAATAGCTGGGCATATGTCTTTAACGTAATAGATAGTTAGAAATTTTAACAATTGTGTGTATTTAGATGCACTGAGTAGGTAAAAGAATATTATTATGTATTAGGAATACTAATAATGAGCTCCGTGGCGGGAACGAAAACGTTTCGGAATAGTCAAAAATAGATGCCCATATGGCCCCCAATTTAACTTGAATGTTAGATCTTATTTGTTTTTCGCGAAATATTATATATCGATATATGTATGTTTCTAATAACAATGGTTCGAGCAACGAAGCTGCCCACTATAAAATGCATCCGCGATGGTGGGAAGTAGTGCACCACCCGCTCGCACGACCTTTATCATGTTGTATGTAATTATATATACAATATGAGGATAAGCTGAGCACCCACTAAAACAACTCGAAAAAACAACAAAACAACTTTAAATAAAAACGCTTGAATTTCCTTAGCACATTACAAAACTTTATTTCACGCAGTAACTGACCTATTTTAATTGTACCGTAACTGTTCCAAACCGAATGAATCTTGATACCTTCTATCAAAAAGATACGACGCGACTGCTAATTGTACGGTACTCGGCAGACCAGTCATTGGTCTTTTATGCCCCAATATTTGGAAGTAAAATTTTACTCACAACGTGGATATGTAAAAAAATGACAACAACCAAAAGCGGAGGATAGTGAGAGATTTCGTATATAATCAAATTGAACAGCCTCGAGGTGCATCGCTACAGACAAAAGTCTGAGTTAAAGTGTGAAGGCGTCGTGAGTATGTAACTTGCAGATATCGACTGCAATAAAGATTCTCTTGGCAAATGTCGACTGTAATAGGAAAATTGCTAATACAAAACACCTTATTGTGGGTATCGACTGTAATAAAGATACTTATTGCTCGATTGTAATAAGAAAGTTCCGAACAAAAACACTTTATTGTGGGTATCGACTGCAATAAGGATTCTTTCTATTGGTATCGGCTGAAGTAAGAATTACTCACTTCACCTTATTCCGCGTATCGACCGGAAAAAAGAATGTACCAATCCTAAACCTTAATAAAACAGAAAGCCAAATAAATCAACTGCCAAACATTGAGCTGGTGAGATCAAAGACAATTGCAACAACATTTTTTCTCTAATTTTAAATTACTAATAGCTTTAGCTTTATCATTTATTGAATTGTGGTTTATCATTTATACATTACTAAAATATCATTTATTTTATATATATTAAGTCACAGTATTTATCAAATTGTGAAAATTTATTTTGAGTGTGAAGTGTATAATTTGTGAACAGAAGAATAAAACCACGGAACTTCAAATAATTTTCACTCACCATATGTTCCATATGTAGAAGCTAATTTTATACGGTATATGTACTTTTGGTTTTCGCTTGACTTCTGCGAAAGGAAGCGCGATTGCAAAAGAGTCTTTGTTTGTTACCTTGTGTAATGCAGGTCACCAAATGGCGTTTTATTCGCGTACTGTTTTTTTAATTATTATATTATTGGAACCAATAAAAGTATTAAAAAAAATTGCATTTTTATAGTTTTGTTTAGAAAGAGATGTTCAGTTTTTAGGTATTGGAATTTGGAATTAGTGGTGCCAATTGATTAATTACTAGCTTAACAGAAGCTCACTTCATGGACACGTTTAATAAATAAACGGTCAACAACACATGCGTTTCATCACTTAGTCGGTGTTAGTATTAATATATTAAACTAAACATAAACCAAACACCGGATGAAATAACATCCAATGCACAAAAACATTAAAAAAACAAAAAGATTAAATATTTTATAGACTTTTTTTAAAACATCCTTAGAAACGTCAAAAACAAAGTTTCCCGTTCGTAGATCGGGATTTTCTCTTAAGTTTGTAATTTTTTTTTATTTTTAGATTCATTTTAATTATTTTAATTTTCTTGCTTTTTTTATTTATCTTTTTATTTTTGTAGCTTATTTCGAAATTTTTTAATATATTTTTCATTAAAAAGATTATGCCGTGATTCGAACTCGTTACAAACAGTCTGGGCATTTCTTACGTGTTTTTACATTTTTTTTCGTTTAAAAAAAACATGCTGGAACTCGTCCGCGTTACAAACAGTGTCTGCAATTTCCTATATATTTATTATAGGAGCGCATTTGTCAGTCGCCACAGGTGCCATCCCAATTTCCCTATTATCGAATCGAATAAATCGATTAATCTCTTTGAGTCGATTCAAGGACATGGTTACTCTGTATAACGTATTCACGAAATTATTTCACATTTGGGGACGTGGCTCATTGGCAGCCCGTATAAATTATAAGACCGAAATATGCCAACAACTCTAGCTCTGACAATTCTTTCTAGGACGGTCCAGCTTTGTCAGGATCTTGCATGTACAATGTGCCAATTTCATGCGTCGTGCGTCTTACGAACTTTTCTATTTGTGCAGCGGCAGATGTTATTTTGAATGGTTTGGCTTATAAAACAATAAAACATTTTCACTGGCGTAAAATTCTTCATAGACGATATATTGCGTGATCAAACTCGATCTACTCGTGGATGAATTCTATTGCATTTATTACCATCACATCAAGTGAGATATTGTTTATATTCATCCGATTCCATTTCATCGTTCGAATTTATATTTGCGCTGATTTCATCAAATTGGTTATCTTCAGTCTCTACCTCCAATTCGTTAGTTTCCTCGTCATTATATTTGGTTTCCGTTTGAAGGTATATAAGCTTCGTTAAAATCGTTATTACCTTCAAGTTCATCCCAACTTTCATCTTCAATTACTAAAGTTGTCCTCCGATAGCAATCGCTCCTTTCGTCAACTGACAATTATACTGCACAACGAATTCAAAGCACCAGCAAAAATACGTTCTTCCTTCTTATTGCTCTGAGATTTTAGCAGTACATAAAAATAAAACAAAGTTTTCAGCACTCATTCATCAGATAACAAGAAATAGAAAGAATCGAAATAACAGAGCGGTGTTGGAAGTAGCACTATTGTTTCTGTTGTTAGTAAGAGCTATTTGTGTTTCCGCAGTTTTGAAAAATGCAAGTAACAAGTAATTAGCATTAGCGTCCTGCCCCGCCCCCTCCTCGGGAAAACATACAAATTCCTAAAAAACATTCAATAATTCGTACAACCATAGGCCTACTTAAATTCAATCCGTTCGGATCGGAATCGAAAAGACTTTATAAAGTTATTTTCTTTAGGAAAATCTATTGAAATCTTTTTACAATTTTTAAAAACTATTGTAAGACTGCTCTGATTCTACTGAATTTTGTGAATTTTGACAAAGACTTGTGAAGACGTATTCCATAGGTGAAATTAAGCGGATTTTGACAGTTTGTGCAGAAATTTTGATTGCTAACCTTTGATGTCAATGAAGTTTTGAAATTTTTGTAAAACTTTGTTTAATTTTCCGGAAAAAAATATTTTTTAAGTTTTTCGATTCCGATCCCAATCGATTCAATTAAAAATTGGGAGTGCTACATAGTATGTCTTTTGTCCTCTCACGTACATATTCTAGATATATCTACAGCGCTATGTACAGTGGGGACCGTTGGTTGGCGCAATGTGCAATCAGATGGTCTTCCATCATTGCATGGTGGTAGTTTATCCACCGTGGCATTCCAGTATATTACTAATATGTATCAGCATTGCCAATTTCAGATGCTGTTATTATTATTATTATTAAGTTGTTTCTCATTGTTTGCCTCAGGGCGTTGCGATAGCTAACCAAGGTTATGTTTTCCTCTGCAGTTAATGATTATAGCTCTGATGAATGCCTTCACAGTTCTCCGCTTACAAGATTTAAATTATGTAGCTAGACGGTGGCGCAGGCCGAAGGCCAAGCTAGCGCTTCCTCACTGTTATGCTACCCTATGTTTATCTATCCTATGTATTCTAATTTTTTCCCTAAGCTATGGCGAGGGGCGGAGACCGAGGCGGCGCTGACCGAAGGCCAAGCTAGCGCTTCCTCCCTGTTCTGCTACCCTATGTTTATTTCTGTTAAGTGTTCTAATTTTCTACTTAGGCAGTGGCGAGGGCCGGAGGCTGAGGCGGCGTAGGCTACCCTATGTTTATTTTTCTTAAGTGTTCCAATTTTCTACTTAGTAATAAAAACTTGAAAATTAAAAATCAAAAACATTAAAAATCAAAAATTAAAAATCCCTAAAATTTGAAAATTAAAAATTGAAAACTTAAAAACTGCAAACTTGAAAATAGAAAATTTAGGTGGCGTGGAGCGAAGCACGAGTGCTGGACGAAGGTCAAGCTAGCGCTTGCTCACTGTTATGCTATCCTATGTTTATTTATCCTGCGGGTTTTAATATCTAGCAAGGCGGATGCCAAGCTAGCGCTTCGTATATTCTCAATACAATTTATGTCTGCTATCCTATGTGTGTTAATTGTCTAAGTCGGTGGTGGGTGCGTGTGAGTGTGTGTTTGTGTTGTGTTGATGTGTTTTACTAAATTTTAGATGGAAGTGCGTGGGCTTCTGTATATCAATATATTTTATGTTTGTATTTGATATTATGTTGCAGTATTAGTATATACAATAAATAAATAGATAAATAAACGATATTGGCTTGCTTTCTTCTCTTTCTTCTTTCTATTTTTATTTTCATTTTCGTTTTTATTTTATTTTAATTTCTTATTTTACTATTCTTTTCTTGGGGGTGTGTATTTTCGTATCGCGAATCTACTCTTAAGTACTTTAGTATTTTTTGCTTTCTCCTTGTTACGTCCCGATAGATGTAACAATGGCGACTCTCAAAATGAGTTGGTTTGCAGCATGTTTAACGAATATGCCTCCACCGATTTTTACCCTATCTTTGCAATATGCTATATTGCATCTTTACCCATGTAGGCTGCTTTGTTGGCGTTACCGGAACATTTTCTGCTCTCGACACAGAGCGTCATCAACGGTTTTTTGTCTAAAAATTATCCAACGAGTGCATGGTCACTACCTAGTTTGCGCAATGAGCGCGAAAACTCTATATATATGCGTTGAATATTTCTTATTCTATGGAAATACATACTTATGTGTATCATTCGAGCTTTCTTTCACAGGTCCTTGGGACTGGCTGATCTTGAAAACTAAGTTAATAGTGAGGAGCTTAATATGGGCGAATTTAATTGCTCGTATTGTAAAGTATTGGGGTCTCAGCATTCTTATATATGTAGTTATTGCTATGCCTGGATCTTTAATCTTGGTTGTCTATGCTATATAGTAATTTCATATTTCTTAAGTTGCTCTATAATCATATTATTTATTACTTTATTCTACTGTTTTCAATGCTTTGTTCTCATGTATTCTATGCTTGCCGTGCTGCCATGCCTACTCATGTGATCAGCAAATCAATTCCGCCCTTTTCCGTCTCTCGTCTTCCTGAATATCGTGCTGAATTATGTATTCGTTCAGTTATGGTATAGTTTATGATATAGATGTTAAGGCTTAACCACAATGTGCATAACCTTGCATATGCAAGTCTTGAAAATATCACGAATGCTTCCTTATGCATCACTAACATTTGTATAGTATTTACACAAACTGTCAAATTTGCTTATGCAAAGTACGATCACGAGCGTACAGACAGAAGTTGACGAAAGGAATTAAAACTTGACGAACGGCTTCTTATTCCTATTGTGGGTTGTTATTATGAAAAGCAATTGCTCGTGGCTTTGCATGTGCTAGCATATGCACATTGTGGTTAGGCCTTTATCCGTCTCATCATTTCGTTGCATGCTGTTGGTATTCGCGTATTATATAACCTTCTTTCCATCCTTTTCCACCATCAGGATAGCGCTGAATAGTCAAATGACACCAATTTATCATTATTTGAACTGACCGTAAATCTTTTCCTGCTTCATAATATCGCGTGCCCCATTTGCTTTACGCATGTAGCTTCGCTTATTTAACTTGTATGTTACGTTGCTCACTAGATTCTTGCCCCTTTCTTTTTTATTTCTTTAGATAGAAGAAGATGGTTCGGATTTCTGCCATTTCTAATGTGCAATACGTATGGTGTTGTTGATTTTATTTTGTTATTTATTTATTTAGTGCATTCTTCTAAATTAGTTTTGATTTTCATGCTTCAATTAATTTATTTGCTTATTGTTCTTTCAGGTTTCTTGTATATTCTGCTTCCTTAGGATGTGCGCAAGGATTGCTTTTGGTTTTATTCTGTTAATGCAGCCTTCAACAGCTTTTGCCTGATTGCTTCGTGAGGACATCTAGCTTAGATAAGTGCATTTGCTATGGTATCTACTAGAACCTGACACTTTGTTAAAACCTTTTTATTATTTCCTTCCAGGTTCCTGCGTATGAAGACCACCCATATCATCAGGTGCTCTCATGATTGCTGCCATCCATAGTTGGATGGGGGTAGTATTGTTCCGCGTTCTACAAGATGTCTGCCTGGCTTCGGGTTCTATTATTTTCTTCCTTTGCTACTTAAATTTCTGATTTTTTCCTCTTTCCCACAAGTTTTACTGTTACTAATCTATGTTCTTCAATTTTATTTTACAGATCCTTCCTGCAATCTTATCTTATCTTTCATATGCAGTAGTGTGATTGGTGTATTGCATGCTTACCTCAGGTGTTTTCTGTATGGATTCGTGTGGATTGCTGGCTATGTTGGTGCTGATATTTCTCTTCCCCTTAGCTTGGTTTAGATGCTTCCTATTCTAAGCCTATTCAACCACTACTATTATTAAGTGTACCTGTGTTCTATAGTGATTAATATTATGTTTTAATATATAAAATTTTTATTGCGTTTTCCTATTTATTCTCGCTATTCCATTTCTATGCTTATTTGTGGTATATAACCTTATGGTTCTTTGTTTGTTATGTGTCACTTTAGATATCTAATATATGCTTTTCTGCCTTATTTCCTTTCTAGTCCATCATCCCATGTCCTTCATCGCAGTTGTGCCTCGTTATGCGAAGGGGTGGGAGATGGATCCTGAATATTTTAAATAATCTATTATTTTTTATGTATTCTGTAGCTTATTAAATGCCAGTGATTTAATTTTTATGTGTTGAATTATAAAAAATTTCATTTTTCGTGCGTTGAACTGGTATATCTTAAAATTGTTTCCTATACATGTGTTTTTTCTCTCTCTCTCTTCTTTCCCTACTTAGCAGTTTCACTATCTATTATCGCGGGATGCTTATATTAATGTTATAATGTGCTGTGTATGGTTCTTTAGCTGGGTTACACATGGTTTATTTTAATGTGTGATTGCAATTGAGATTCGTTGATTCGTATGCCGAAGTAGCTGTTTGATATTCGTTTAACCTATTAATTAGCTTATTTGATGGTAATGTATATACTATTATATATTATGCTGGTTCACTATCTACATTAGGAGTTATCTTAGCGGTACCTTTGGAGATGTGCGGTTTCTTGTTCCCCGTGGTTTATTGTACTTCCTTTTGCCTATTTTCTTTTTCTTTTATATTTATTTCCGATGTATCTATTTATGTTTTCTTCTATCTATGTTTAGATTATCTTTTCTTCGGCCTGCTTCATATATTTATTACTCCTTAGTTCTTGTCTATGGATTGAGGGTTTATTAATTTTATTTTGCGGGTACGTAGCTTGCCTTCGGATTCTCACCTTGGTTTGCTGCGCTGGAACTGCAGTATATCTTCTCATATTATTATTATCATGTGCTGGTTATTATTTATGCGGTCAGCTTATTTCCTATTCGTTAAGTAGTTAATTCGTTTATTATATTCTAATAGTGAAGCCATTACCTCTTCACCTTATACTTCCGCTGTGGGCTTGGGATATTACTTCTCACTAAACTTGGATTTTTACTACAATTATCTACTTCTGTCTCTTATATATTATACTTGATTTTATCAACAATTTTATTTATTTTAATTCTTGCTTTTTCAACAATATTAATAATTTTTATCACAAAAGAAAAAAAAAATTTATCTCAAAAGAAAAATTTTCTAGGTTCATCTACTCTTCGATTCTCTTACCTATAAAAGATACTTTCTTTCCTTGCAGTTTTTTAGTGCCAATTGTTGGTTCTGCCATTAGTGCGTAACATTCGTTTTGGTATGTTTCATAAAGTTGGCCATTTGTTATACATATATATTAATAAATGGTTTATGCATTTGCTTTTCCCCCACATTTCCCTTATATTGGGATTGTATTGGAACAGGGTGGTTTTTGCATTCAGTCGCGTGTTCTTATAATTATATCTGCTTTGCCCTTGCGTGTAATGATTTCTATTTGATTCTTACCTTTTGCTTTTTATATAAAATATATATATATTAATTTCAATGGTAGTCAAGATTGGTCTCATCTCTTTCTGCTCACCATTGTTGAGCTTAATTTATTGTGGTTTCATATGCTTGCATGAAATAAAGCAAAATGAAATAAAATAAAATAAAATCTTCCTGGTGGTTGCTATTATTATTTATATCTTGCAGAGCTATATACAGGGTGTTTCCCCTTAGGAGGTCCATAGAGCGGGAGGTGATAGTACTCACCTAGACGAACCAAAAATTGTATGGCAGGGGGGGGGGGGGCAATATCAACTGTTTAGGAGTTACAGGGTGATTCATAAAAAAAGCTATGTTTTCACAAAATACCCTGTATCTTAAAAACTAACCAGCCCCGTACCTAGCCTCAGAAGTTATGAAGGTCTAAACTAAAAATTTCGGATTTTCTTTCCTTTTTTTTTTACTTTGACCTCTATTATTTTTGCAAAACGGTCATTAATATAACTTTTTTTTATAAAAACTGTAAACTGTGGAGCCTCCTCTTTAATTTGACCTATTATACCCTATGTGCTATCTGTATCCGTTAAAGAGGCTAGGTACGGGGCTGGTTGAGCTGTCGTTGGAAAGGCCATGAAGTTCTGCATACAGTGAGCCCTCAACTGTGACCATACGTCCTTTAGTTTTTAAGATACAGGGTATTTTGTGAAAACATAGCTTTTTTTATGAATCACCCTGTAACTCCTAAACGGTTGATATTGCCCCCCCCCCCCTGCCATACAATTTTTGGTTCGTCTAGGTGAGTACAATCACCTCCCGCTCTATGGACCTCCTAAGGGGAAACACCCTGTATACATATCTCTATATATTTTCTTCTTTTTCACACATTCTTTTCATATATGTATATTTATTTATTTATAATTATTTTCCAAACTTTCTGCTATCTTTCTCATTTGTTTATCTTTATTATCTGCATATTTCCATTAAATCTTAATTTAGCATTTTTATAACTGCGGTTTGACGTGTTTTTGGTATTTTCTCTTCTCGTCCTCCTCTCTACTTTTCGTCTTTCTTAATATGTACTATATCTATTCTAACCGTTGCTTCATTATATCCCTTCTATGCATGTCTTCAGTGTTCCAGTTGTTGTTCGTTTTATGCTGTTATATATTTCGCTGCCTTCGCCCTGTCCATCACCTTGCCTATGATTGCGATTTGATTCTTCATGGTATGCTTAACTTCATTCATGTGGCGCATTCATTCATTCATGTAGGCTCTTGTTAGCTCTTCTATCTCTTTTCTCCCAGTGTGTGCTATGAATTTTAGATCACATTGCTCATATCCGTATAATACTGTGCTGTTCCATTCTTCCGGTATTGTCAGATGTTTAGTCTTGTTATTTGGGTTACAGCTGTGGATTCCTTGCTTAGTACCCTTGGCTTCCATATATTTGTTCCTAAGATTTGCTTTAGGTGGATTAGATTGTATCATTTTTACACCTTTCGTGATGTCTTTTTGTATTGGGAAGTTTTTTTAACAAGATATTGTATCTTAATGAACCGTTTGACCATTATTTCATTTTAATTGCTGCTTAGGTTATCTTCCTAGTTCGCCTTGGTCCTAGCATTTTTTGATGTATTTCTTGCTTCTGATTCAGTTGCTGTCGTTTCGGCTCCTTGTTCTGTATGGTTTAATCCGGTAAACATTCGCCTTATTGCTGACATTATGAAAGTGGTTTATATTCCGTGTATGGAGGAAAGATTCTATGCTAATGACGATTGTCAATTGTAAAATTGAAACTCAAAAATGGATTTGAAGAAGCGTTTCGTATTGGCAGAAATCTGAATATTCTTCAGTACGGCTAAGTTTCTGTCTCCCGTAGACGCTTGCGAAAATGTGAAAACAAATTCGAAAATTTTGAAAAGAGTTGCAAAAATTGAGAAGTATTGAAAAAAATATTCGTAGCTCTTGCAATCGTTATCCGGCAATAACCAAATATGGTGGAAAATCAAAGTATTACCCTCCCGATACTACCCTTCGCAAAACATGTCTTGATACGTTAGGGTACCTGTGAAGTGTACCATAATGGCAACACAGGTATGTCCTTACATAAAGCACATGGACTGCTGTGTGTCTCATATTAAAGGAGCTCACAGTTATTATCCGTGGATTTTGTATTTGCGGTCCCTCCAAACATTCCCAATTAAAACAATATTGTCCGAATCACTTGTAACATCATCTTTGTATTCCTGTTCTTCAATATTAACCAACATATTATTGATAGCTACTACTTTACACGTCTCTGCCATTTAGGAATTTTGATGTCTGCTGCTTCGTGTGCGCAAAAATATGAATCTGACACTTCTGAGTTAATGACTTTTTGACAAGGCTCTGACAAACCTCGAGATGTACCAGGTGTCACTTTCGGGTAGCAAATACAAACACCCTCTAAGTGAACGTATTCTAGAGTTATTGTTAGGATGGACTGTTTTTTCAATCAATTCAATTTCATTGGATCTAGGTATTATATCAACATACTATCTTGTAAGTGCATAGAGCAATGGATAATAAATGTCGGTCAATAGCTGCGAATACCCTCTTCGCAAACAAAATGTTTGTTAAAACTTATGTGTGAAAGTTGGAGGACTCTGGCGCCCGTAGACAAAAGTTCTAGTTACGCCAATTGGGAAGAGGGGGGTGGATATCAAAATTTTGGAAATCTTGGTAGATGTTTCTGTACTTCAATTTTGCTTTGACTTGAATTTAAAAAAATTGCTTCTGCATTACTGAAAGATTCACTACAAATGTACTTATGCATATATTTGCAAGATTGTTTAGATTAAACATAAGTTTTTATACATATTCAATGTATATGTATGTATGTATGTATATGTATTCTTACAAATCAATACTTGCACAGAAAATAATTGCTAATTTGTAGGGCGTGTGTGACATTTTCTAAAATATGCATATACTTATACTAGTAAATACAATCCATTTTAAAATAACTATTCAGAAAGTGACAAAAAATTGTATAAACAAAAGACAAAATCTAATTCCTTTTGCATATTTTTGTAGAATATAAAACAATATTCCATTATCTATTAGGAAATCATTTAGAAAGTGTCAGTACCCAAACCGTTCGAAAAAAAAAACATGAATAAATACTGAGCGTGCGAGGGTTAATCAAAATAGAAATGTCTGCAATCAATAAACTAAAAACTATTCCATAATATACTTCATCTACTAATACTAATGTTAATCAAAAATGTCCCCATTGAACACATCCTCAGACTGTTCATATTTTACCCTTCACATTTAATAACATGAGGAGATAAATTCGGGTGTATATAGATTTAAATCAATTCCAAAATACACACATGTGTATTATGTTCCGGAGAAGTCCCAATAATTCGTGGGAACAATTCCCTGAAGGACACCAGTCAATAATTTTGTAGAGCAACGACGACATGAATGTAATGGGGCCTTTGGGCGTGAAAATACCAATCAAGTCGGAATGTTAATTTCAAATATCTTTGGAGGTTATATTACGATGGTTAGATGGAAGGTTCCTTTATCCCACCACTGTGGTCTGAGATAAGAGATAACGAATGATTGAGCACACCAGGAGTTATAATATGTTTCGACCAAAGTATATATGTATTAACATTCCATTGAAATTGAAATATTTTTATATAGAAAGTGTGCAAACCGCAGTGAGACAAATTTATCAAGCAAATACATACAGGGTTTTTAGATATGAAATATCTATGTATACATAAAACTAATTAAGTCTTATAATCGTACAATACGCTCAATAGAATCATGAAAGTAATTATTCAGATGTTCATGCAGTCCCGGAACTGGGTAATTTGATACAAAATTGACTGTTTAGTACATCACATAGCGATAAAAGCTAAATTTTTTCCTGCAATCATATACATAGTTATACTAGTACGAGCAGAGTTAATTTAAGGCAGCTATTTCCTGTTGAACATTTCTGGAACAAGCTATTTCCTGCACAGAAATATCCATTTTTTACAGTTCCTCAGAGCATAATTAAAGCTAATTTAAGGTGATAACACAATGATGGCATCAGCATAAATTTGATGCCGATAGAGGCCCTCTTTTCAAGACATTGCATTCAATTCAATTCGTTTATTAATCAAATTAAGTATACAAGATGTAAATCTATATAAGTTAGTCAAGCTACTCGGGATTCAGTAAAAAAAAACGTAATGTTTGGAAAGTGTGTACTATAGCTAAGAAAAACTAAAGAAAAGCAACAAATATATTGAGGAAGGAAAAGAAAATTAAAACTAAATAAAATGATGTTAATAACAAATAATAGAAATAAGAAAATCTTGCAGAGTCATTTCCAACATCCCATAGCACTCAAAGGATACATTCATACAAATACCTTTGAATTCGTTGACAGAAGCCGCACACTGTGTATTGTGAAGGAGGGAATTCCATAGACGAACAATTTGGACAAATAATAAGAGAATAACTCAGGGTATATCACCGAAAACAGGAGGTGAGCTGCACAACACTAAACACTGTGAATTATTAGCTTACTATCAATTGACCATCTGTGAATTCCAGCAAGATTATCATTGCATCTGCAAATACAATCCTCAATCAACCCAAGAGGTTTGCTCAAGTACAATTGAGCATCATCGGCATATAGATGTAACTGTACATTATGTACGATATCACCGATATCATTAATTTATTGACTAAAGAGGAGAGGTCCTAATACGGATCCTTGCGGGACACCCTGAAATAAAGGTAAGAAGTAGGAGCGAATACCATTAACGTTTACTTGTTGAAAACGGTTTGTGCGGAAACTATTTATTAACTTGACCGCAGAAGAAGAAAAGCAATAGTTAACATACAATTTACGGAGTAGTGTAAAGTACACAAGGCTAACAAAAACTGCAGCAAAATCCAATAAGACAAGCATGATAATTTCGCCGGATACCTGTAGCAAGGCAGTCGCACAACTGTGCATTACACGGAAACCAGATTGATATCTCGTGACCAGGTTATTTTGATCTAAGAACTTCCAAGACCTTCCCTAGGAAGCTAAGAATGCTAATAGGTCTGAAGTCAGACAAGCTGACACTGGAAGTTTTCTTAGGTACAGCTTTGACCCTAGAAACTTTCCCAAAGCCACGGAAACAGGAGGAAGACGAACAAGTGTTCATAATGTGCAATGTATATATGGATATGTACGGAAACAAAAGCTTTACAAAGTGAGGATTGAGTTCATAAAAACCGACCTCACAGGACTTTACACAAAAGATAGTGTTGTAAAGCTCATGAAGCCCGACGCCCCGGAAGGACAAGCAATTTATGTCTTGCTCGCGCAAGGGATAGGTGTCAATACACGCAAGCTGTGAGAGAGAACCAACACTACCAGAACATGTAGTAAAGTGCATGTTAAAGGCTTCTGGTTCAAATGATCAATGGAAGTCAGGGCAAACACCAGCTTACCTCAGATTATCCATAAAATTCTGGGAGGCAGATTAGGATTTTTGTATCTATAATATAAACGCTTTGCTAACCGAATATCAGCAGTTACCTTGTTTCGAACACATTTGTATAGAGATCGAGCATATATAGAATTGTGTGACTAAACCAGGGAGAGCTACTAGCACTTACAAGCTTAACTTTAAGGAGAACATTCGATGTCAATGGTAATACATTTTTTTTTCATCTCTATAGCTTTTATAAAAGTTAAAGAATTCTCCCGAAATAACTCTATTAATTTTTCTTCGAGATTCATGATGAATATCAGATGATATCGGCATCGACATCGAATTCGACCCGGATGCCGCCATTTCACCCCTACAGGGACAATATGTCCCACCGCGTTTCAAAGAAGCATACATCTCATATAATTAAAGGAAATATCTATATCAGAAGTCGCAATAGACTTAATGAGTCTTGTCTATTGATCCGCAGGAAAAGGCCGTTATTCTCAGGAAATTTGTCGCCACATGATCCCATTTTGCAACGCTGAGTAGTCATATTGATTCACTTTTACACAGTTTTACATGCGAGCAGACCGAGTTTTTAAATGCTTTGTCTATTTAGGGTTTTGAATTGTTGTATGCTTGACTGGTGCATCCAGTATAATTGTAATTTTAAACAATTCAATTCGTGGTGCGTTATTTATAAAATTCAAATTGAAAATCTTCTTTTTATGATTTAAAATGGAGTTCTAACTTTGTATGAGATAATACACGTTTATGGTGTCTATATGACCGGCAATTCAAACAGAGTGATTGCTTCAGCATCGAATTAGCACCAAGCATCTCGAATGTACCAGCAGATGGACACGTTCCACTTAAATTAGCAGGATTTTCATTACATTGGTTCCCAGAACAGTATTGATTTACATTTAAAAGTATTCATTTAATTTTGATTGAAAATTAGAAATGGAAGTTGTACTATGACAGTTCTGGAGCACTTTTTGTACGGAAAAGGTGTTCCGTTTTGTGCGACTCGTTTTTCATCTTCTTCCGTTTTATGAAGGTTTGAAGGGGAAGAAGCTTCTCGCGAAAGGAGGGGAGGGAGCTTTCAGGCTTTAGCTCTGGTAAACGGGGGTTACCACCAAAGAAAAGCTCACGATTTCTGTTTTTAAAAGGATAGTGGAACATAGACGCATAAAAGTATGCAATTTGAAAACTGAAACAAATCACTATATGTACATGCAAAGCTATATGATGATTACACTCCAAAGCCTTTCAGGCATATGCACAGTAGTAAGATTGCATAAGCATGGCGAGATTTTAGATTTGTTGTCGGATTTTTGATAGAGGAGCAGGCAAGGGGCGAACGAAATGTGTGCACTCTGTGCTGTTGGTCAGACACTTTTCCTTGTAATTTGTGTGGCTTCATTTATTGCTTGGGCAAATTTTATTTTGCTGAAGCCGCTCATCAAATAAAACTCTTCCGAGAACTGGGAGTTGTAATCTTTCACTTAATTTTGGCAATGTTTACACTATGTCAGTTTTACCATTTTATTAACTTCTTAGCTTACTTTAAAGAGTTAGATTCTACTTTACCAACAACCATTTTCTCTTTCTTACAGCTTAACTAAGTGTCGAGCATATTATAGACCACTGTATGTTTATGCTCCACTTTTATACATTGCAGTTAACGGAAAATAATGTCCAGTCCAATAAAACTACACTTTTATAAAACCCACCCTTTCAATATATAAGTACCTGAAAATTATCGGGAATTATTAGGACTCACCACCTATCATCCACACAACCCTTAGTATCTTTAATAATAAGTTCTTGGAAATCCATTGAGATCACCCATATCAACAAATTTAGTTTCTTATGTATGAATGGGTCTGGCTCAGCCGTAGCCTCATCCTGCCTAAAAATTCGACATGAACGCGGATATGGATAATCGTGCACCATATATACCCCAATTATCATATATGCTTTCATCCGAAACATAGTATGTGTTTTAGACCTCTGCACCATTATCACATATAGATTATTTAAAAATATTGAATTTTCTTTATTTCGATTATTTTTTTCAAAACTTTTTCTTTTTGCATGCTTATTACTTTATTGAATTGATATAGTGAAATAACCCGTCTACTGAGTGAACTATTAAGAAACTCATTGAAGTAATCAAAATTAAAAAGTATTTATTATGCCTAAAAACGTCACAGTAACATTCTTATAAAATTAATTATGAAAAATGGGCTTACTAGTCCCGGTCTGCCCTACAGAGAATTATTAAAGATTGCGGATTTAGTCAGAAAGTAAATTAATTTACTAGAGTTACCAATACTTCTAAGAGGATTATTGACTATATAATATCAATCTCAGACAATGTAAAGGGAGAACAAATACTAATAACGTCAGTGACCATAAAACATTAGAAATGGAAATTTATAATCACAAATCTAATAAAAGTGAAAATAAGTGTTTCGATACAATAAGGATAACTTTCAGAATGAACTTAGAAATAGAGGGATTGAAAGAATCAATGAGTGTAATAATTTAACTGAATGTGCAGAGTGTTTAAGTGATAAAATTCAAGCATGTATAGAGAAATTTAAAGCAAGAAAGCATATAGTACAAAACAGAAATGAATGGCTTACAGATGTATTTAGAGTTCTCAAAAGTTGAAAAATTAATAAATATGTATGTGCTAAGTTTACAAACGAATTACGAGATTGGAATGAATATAAAGCAATTAGAAATAGGCATAAAAATAAAATATGTGAAGCTAAAGATAAATATGTAGGAATAAATATCGATGATGCAAGCTCACAAAAGGAAGAATGGAAAGTTATCAAATACACAGTATCAAAACAGACAAAGGACAAAATTAGTGAAGTGCAATTTGGTGATATTAGGTAAGCAATAGTCAAGAAATAGCAAATAAGTAGTTCAAATACAACTCGAAAAATATTTGGAAGATAATGAACTAATAATGACACAATAATCGGGTTTCAGAAAACAGCAGAGCTGTGAAACGGCATAAAATTTAATATTGATTGAGTGGAAAGAGTCTGTTAAGTCCCAATACGGGCTTAGCATAAAAAGGGGCAGGTGCAGGTTAAAAAAATGATAAGACAGGAATATTTTTCAAATGACAAAAATTCAGCCGTTTATTCTTCACAATATATTTCTTAAAGATAGGCAATTCAGGTATTTAAATTCAATTTAATTCAAAATTCCCTTTAATTTAATCCAACTTACTAATTAATATTAATTCAAAAAAAATAATGAGTTTCCACTGGCGAATTTTATTCCTTAATCTGTAATAGAAAAGAGGAATTATTATTAATTAACTCAAACTCAGGGGGTTAGAATTTTGGGTGACAGAGTGAGCGTCATACAGCTGCTCATAAAAATCTGGGGTCAATACTCCCAATTTAAGGTGCTGAAAATATTTAAATTAAATATTATAAATTTTAATTTGTTAGTATAAATTGGGTTTCATGTACCGCCCTTGATTTAATTTGTTAAACAAGACTTCAAATGGCTTCAATATCAACTGCCGATCTGTCTTGCTGGACGGTCAGAACTTGAGTGAGTTGCTACTTCCAGTAGCTCGAAATTTATAGGCAGAAACACAATAGAAATTGTGTCTGCCGGTGGCGTTGCCATGACGCTCGCGTAGTTTGTGAGATTTCACAAATTTCGCCACGATGTGACATCATGGTAGCCTACTGAGAATAATTTTTCTCTGTGCTATGAGCTGCCATTTTGAGTCTGTCAAAGTGGTTCATGGCAGCTGTTTTGGTTGGAGGTAAGTTGTTATTATTTGAATATTTATTTATAATTAATTATTTGTATTCCTTTTGTTTTTCAGAAAAATATGAATTGGTGAATTTCAGCATTGGACTGTCGGTACGTTGCGCGTAAGTTTATCATTTGGTTAAAGTCTCAGATCATGAAATGATCAGAAACTTTACCATTTATTTACATTTCTTTTTATGTTTATTTTGTTTTTAGGTGATTTCAGTCCACAATATTTGGTGAGGCCATTTCATCTGGAATTTATTTTCATCGTGGGACGTTATTGTATTTGTGAGTTTTTAGTTCATAAGTTTGTAGTTTCAATATTTTATGTTTCGCGACGGAACAGAGTCAACAGCATTTTTAGATTTTGAAACTATTAGCAGGCGCATCCTCATAAAAAAAATAAAGTAAAGAGCTTGACTGGTTTTAAAGTTACTTATCTGGGAGGTCACAGAAAACAAATCAACAGTGGAGGAAACTACGTTAGGTGTACCACACGGCTCAGTATTGGGGACACTGTTATTTCTCTTTTATATTAATGAAATGCGGAAATCCTGAGATCATACGACGACGGTTTGATTTATTTAACTGACTGTGCATATGTGGACTATATTTGTAAAAACAATAGGTAAAAAAAATTGGATTATTCAAGCGAATGCGTAGTAAGTTATCTACAATTACTGGTATTCTTATATATATAATGTCATAATTAGACCTAATTTTGAATATTGTTCGACGATTCTATTCTTATGTACACAAACAGTAATAGAAAGGCTTCAAGAATTGAAAAATAAGGCCATGCGATGTATACTCAAGTGCAATAGATTTACGTTCATAAGATGGATGTTGGAGGCATTGCAGTGGATAAGTATCAAAGAAAAGACAGAGTTAAACGTCGTAACTTTTACATTTAACATAAAGACGAAAAGACTTCCGAAATATTTGACTCAACCATTGAACATAGTGACGGATATGCAACCATATGCAATTAGAAGTACTGACGTAGCATATAGATTGTTTTTTTACTCTAACTGCAATCATGATTAAATTAACTTTCCAAACTTTGCTATCATACTCTGATATAAATTCTCGATTCTTAGAACAATAACTTTTTAGATCTATATGAAATTCTTACTTAGATTTTATTTAAACTTTCTTCAAACAACAATGAAATCCTCAATACTTTTTGAAAACCTCAGTGAGAGTGACATTACAATATTTTTCAAAAACAATTTAAAAATCTGGGCTACTCTAAAAAAATGTCGAACACATAACGCAGTGTTAACGAAGGAATTTATAATGAAAATAATTTTGATTGTGGAATGTGGAGTAGTGCCAAAGTAATCGGAGGCGCGTATAAACTAATTAAAGTGATAGATATGGAAGTCCCCACAAACTCTCTGTAAAAACAAGAGGAATGTTTACCTCCACCTCTCTGAGAATATGAATTGAATCGTTCTTTACAACCTTCCGGAGAATTCATTTTGACTGCTCTTTCCTATCTTCCTGAGATGGCATCATGAATGCTTCCACAGAATTGAAACGGAATTCTTCTTCTCACCTTCCAAAGAATTAATAAGGAATGCTTCTTCTCACCTACCAAATATTAAATAAGTAATGCTCATTTTAACCTTCAAAAGAATTAATAAGGAAGACTTCCTTTCATTTTAGAGGTTTTGCAGAGGTAAGGTGAGCAAGTGAATATGTATGTATAGCCACCATAATAATATTCTCGTCGTAGGACACAGGCGCGTATCCAGACCTGAAACCTAGGGGGGTCACAACCAAAATGTTTGAGGGGGGAGGAAAAAGTCAGAAGTAGTCGCTTTTAATTTTTTTTATCATATACCCAATTTTTGGTTTAATTTGGAAAACTTGTCGGTCATACATATTATCCACAACACTGTCGTTCACAGTGTTGTATACCTAAAAAGGGTTAACAATGATAATTGTAATTAACAATTATCATTGGGAAAAAACATGAAAAATATTTGAGTTTCATAAATGGAAATAAGCTAATCATGCTTAAAACATGGTTAGCTTATCGCCTAACAAGGCGAAGAAATTGCCATCAGCAATTTCTTCAAATTCCTTCGCATACAACCAAAATATTTTATCACAAAACGACTTGGGAAAAATAAAAGTTTTAAGTTACATCCCAAGTCGTTTCATTAGAAAAAAACAAAAGCCCCACGACAAATCGTACCTTCAGTAAGATTTGTCGTAAATACGATATGTATGTACATACATACAAACATACATATCGGGCGCATAAAATTTTACGTCGGTGAAGACTGAAATGATCAAGTCTTCACCGAAAAAAGCTCTTATCAGCGAATTGTCGCGAGCTGCATACATTGTGATCGCAACAATGTATGCACGATAGCACGACGATGGTTGGATATTTATGAAAATATCAAATTTCAATTCCAACCATCGTTCGTCGCGATAATTCTGGGCATGTTTAAACATGCCCAGCGGTAAATAATTTTCTCAGGATAGGAATGCTAATTAAGCACTTTCCTATCCTGAGCAACTAGACTTGCGATTACGAAAATCCAAGTCGAGTACAGTCGGTTTATTGGCATATTATCGGGCGGTCACGGAGTTTTAGCAATAACGAAAAGTTGTGAAATAGAAAGTTAGAAGTGAATAGAGAAAGTAATAAAGAATGGTTGTAAAAGGAAAAAAGTAGTGTTTTAACAATAACTAAAAGTTCTGAAATAGAAAGTTTGAACCTAACAGAGAAAGTGTCAGCACCCGAGGTTTTCGTGTGACAACAAAATTGGATAAGGTGCTGCTAAGGTATTGACACCTGAAGCAACGACTGATCAGTGAGTACCCCTATATATATAACAAATTGGCGCAGCCGGTAGGATAGTGGAAGCCTGCTTTCTAAAGTCAAAATAGAAAGGCATAAGAGCTTTAAAATCCGCTATCCTGCGAACCTAAGGGGTCCCATTGACTAAGCCACTTAGGCCAAGTCACCCCCAACACTCGGGTAGATACCATCTCTAGGCGCCTCTGCTCCAGGCGGGCAAGCGTTCACCCCAAATAGTGCACAGGCACCACCGAGGGATACTATCAAACACTCCAAAGAAGGAAGTGGAAAACCATCCAAAACCTCCCAGAAGGACGAGTACAGATCAGCAAGGACACAGCTCTAAAAACAGCCTGAAGCTCCAGCCAACCAGACGAACAAACGCTAGCAGTCAACGATCCGGAGTTGAAGAGGAAATCGAAGACGGCTTACAAGCCCCCTTTTCAACTAGATCCAGGGGAAGTTAAGACGGCCCAGGGCCCCCCCAGCTGCAAAAGTAAGGCGTAATCAACCGACCAAGAATTGAGAGGGAACTCGAAGGCGGTTAAAGAAACCCCCCTCTCAATTACAGCAAAGGGACCTAAGCAGGCAAGGAGCCCCCCTTTCACTGAACAGCGCATCATATGCCAGCCGACAATCCTGCTCTACCTCTGCAGGAACCAGAAACAGCAGCGAGGGAAAACTCTCCATCTTTAGCCGACGCGGGTTTAACCCCAGGTGCCGATACACAGCACCCCGGTGAAGGTACATCATCCGCTGCAGGAGAAAAACCTCCACAGTTACCCCCAACAGGACCTAGACTTCGAAGCGGAACCGTTCTGCCAGGTCTGAATAGTCAAGTAAGTTTAGCTAAGTTTTTAAATAAATTATACGAGAGAGCGCGGGAATCGGATAAACTGACGATTACCCATTGTGACGCCTTAGATCACAAATTAAAAACAGAGCGTGAGACCAGACTCGTCAAGTTAAAGACCTTAAAAGAAAAAACAATACAGTTCCGAAAGGAACTAGAACAGTTTTCCGAATCTCGGCGCTCACTCAGTTTAGATCTAGGGAAGAATAAGAGTGTTAGGTTAAGTGACAGTGATAGTGATAGCGACAGTGACGGTGAAGTAGCTGAACCAACTCCCGAAGACCTGCTAATCGATTGGCTCGAAGAATCCTTAACGGAAATCAGCCCAGAAACAAGCCCAGCTAGTCCACCCAAATTTCAATTTCCAGTCAATAGACTACACATAATGGTGGATTACGCTAAAGTAGCTAAGCTCACAGCTCAACTCGTTCCCTTATTTTCGGGTGAAAGTACCCCACAATTGGGACGAGAGTTACAAACCTTCATTGGCTGTTGCAAACAAACTATGCAGTGCTTTAATAATGAAGAAAAAGTGGCTTTCATTCAGGTCCTTCCTACAAGACTCAGAGGTGACGCATACCAATTATTCGCTTCAGACGTCCCTGCTTCATTTACTGAAGTAGAGGAACGTTTAAACAGAACGTATCTTCCCCGTGAGACATATCAGGAGCTGGTGAACAAACTAATTACCACCAGACAAAACCCGTTAGAATCTCTCACTGTGTTCATTACAAGATTGAAACAGTTGTTGACGATTTGCAACGAGGCAGCGACACAGAAGTACGGAGCTGAGGCAGTCCCTGCTGTGAAAACACAGCTGATGGATTTCGCCAAAAACGCTCTGAAAAGTGGAGTAACTAACCCACACCTGTGTCAATATTTGCTCACGCAGGGAGAAGGCGATCTAGAGTCACTAATTCAAAAAGCCTTGGACATGGAGAAATTACAACAAAGTGCTACATTCGTCCAGACTCCTCTGGTACAAGCTCCTCCAATGGCGCCAATAGACCCAGATCTACGAGTGCGAGCCTATTATAGAGCTCCGTATTATCAAATGCCATCAACACCTATGTTCGCATCACCTCGAGCTCCAAATCCAAACCAGTTTTCACGCAATGTGAATAACCCAGGTCCATCACAGGCACGGCAAAGACCATTTACAAACACTGATGCCAGAAACTCGGATACAGATGCACTGGTCCGTAACATCACGTGTAATTTCTGCCAGCGAAAGGGTCATACATATTCAGATTGCCTTAAGCGCAAAAACACCCCTTTCTGCTCAAACTGCAAAATCTATGGACATGACGTCCCTGATAGCAGAAAAACACAACAAACACAACAGATTGTTCCTCCACGCCTCTCCAACAGATCTACACAAGAGCAACACAACACAAAAAGTCCTCAAGTCTTCAATATAAGACTCAAATGCACCTTTTGTGGTCGCCGAGGACATGCAGACGAAGACTGCCGCCAGAAGAAAAAATGGGAAGCCCGGAGTCAGGGAAACGACATGCAGTCGACCCAAAACTCCCCGGCTCGACTATAAACCCAACTAAAAAATTAAAAGGGTCACCTCAAGCGCCCAAATCCGGTGTCCCTACAGTGAAACTTCCACTGGACATAAGCCTTAACGGCCATACAAAACTAGTAGTGGACACTGGCGCTGAGGTTAGTATTATTAAGAAAAGAGCAATTAAAGACCTCAAGATAATTAATTCCAATGAGGCATGCACTTTACAGACCCCTTTTGGAACCGGAAAGACATTGGGAAATTGCAAGGGCAACTTCAATTTTAAAAATAAAATTCCCTGCAAGTTTCAGGTGGTACAAAACCTGCCAGGTCTTTCCGATGACGGCCTTTTAGGAAACGATTTCCTATCAAACAATTGTAATGTTGAAGGCCCAAATAGAGCACTCAAGTTTCCTTGTACGGAAACAAATCCCGAAGAGTTTACTGTGCTCTTGTCATGCAAAACGGACAAGCTGTATTCCAGAAAAGCAGTCGAAGTGAGGTCACTTGCAGAAAAGATGGAACCTAAACAGGTTAAGCTATCTACATGCAGTGTCTCCAAGGCATCTCAAAAGAGTAATGCTGGCTGCCAGGTTCAACAAGAGCCGACGGAATGCGAAAAGAGCTGTCTGGGTGATCAAGAAACCAGCGATATGAGGCAGCATCTGGTTATTCTAGAGGAACCGATATGCATACCTGCTAGGTCACAAATTATCACCACAGTCCCGTTACGAGTGAAGGAAGAAATGCTCTGTTTATCTAAAGAGATAGGCGACGGAGTCTTCCTGGCCAACAGTTTACTCCCTACTGGGAAAGAAACAGTGCTAGTTGCCATACTCAACATTAACAATTTTAAAGTAGTCATCAACAGTTTATTATTACAACTTCTCCCTATACATGACTACGCCGTCATCCCAATAGGAGAAGCCACTGATACACAACACGTTCTCAAGCCGAATAAATCGCAAGCGAGTAACACAAACATCAGTGAGCCTCCCAAGGCAGAACAGAAGTCAAGCAAAACTTCTTTCTCCAGAATACCTAGATATAAGTTACTAACGCGGCCCAAGTAAGACCCGAACAGAGGCAGCAATGACTCCACCGTCCAATAGAGTAAATTATAAAAAAATTTCGAGGCCCAAGAGCCCTATAAAAGATGCGAGCGAGATCCAGAAGCCGATAAACAAGATGCCGAGGACTCCTCCGTCTAGTTTACCTAGATTTAAGATATATACGAGGCCAAAGAGCCCTATAACAGGTGCGTGTGAGCTCAGTAAGACCTATTCTCAGGCAAAGACGACTCCACCACCCAACCAAGTTAGTGTTAAGAAACAACAGTGGCCCAAGAGCCCTATCACAAGTGCGTGCGAGCTCAGTAAGACCTACTTAAAGGCAAAGTCGACTCCACCACTTAATAAAATTAGTATTAAGAATACAAGGTGCCCCCTGAGCCCGATAAAAGACGCGTGCGAGATCCGTAAGACCTCACTGAAGGCAAAGTTGGCTCCACCGTCAAATAGTATTAAGAGAACCAATTTTTCACGGCCTATTAGCCAAAATACGAATGCGTGCGAGTACTTGGACCAATGTAAAGTACCCCTAAATTACGGTACTCCACCAATAAAAGAGCAGGAAGCACATGCCCTGCCGACTAGTAAAGTAAGTAAAAACAATCACAAAAAAAGGTTACAACAACCTAAAACTAACATAAGCTTTTCGGAAAACACAGCTATCTTACAACACGTAAAATACTTATTTCCGGATCATGAAGATCCCACACATACTCCGCGAGTCAACAGGTTAGACCAAGAGCTCAGCCTAGACCCAAATCTAAATGCGGAAGAAAAAGCTTCGATATCCGAACTCTGCTACGAGTACAATGATATCTTCTTTCTAAAAGGTGATAAGCTCACATACACAAATGCTATCACCCACAATATCCCTTTAATACAAGATCAAGCGCCCATAAACCAAAAGGCCTACAGATTACCAGAGACCCAGAGACAAGTAATCAACGAGCAATTAAGAGAAATGCTAGACAACGGGATAGTCCAAACTAGCAAAAGCCCTTGGAATTCACCCTTATTAGTTGTCCCCAAAAAGGCGGGACCCGATGGTGAAAAAAGGTGGCGCGTCGTTGTCGATTTTCGTAAATTGAATGAAAAGACAATTGGCGACGCATTTCCGCTACCCCGAATCGAGGATATTCTTGACCAACTAGGTCATGCCAGGTACTTTACCACTCTCGATTTGGCCAACGGCTATCATCAAGTCTTAGTCGACAAAAAAGATCGACATAAGACCGCTTTTAGCACTAATTACGGGCACTACGAATTTAAGCGTATGCCATTCGGACTCAAAGGAGCTCCCGCTACATTCCAACGCCTCATGAACTTCGTTCTGACAGGCCTACAAGGCCTCGAATGTTTCGTTTATCTTGACGACATCGTCATTTACGGGAAAAACCTAAATGACCACAATGATAAACTTCGCAAAGTCTTCGACAAATTGAGAGAGAACAACCTCAAACTGCAGCCAGAGAAGTGCCAGTTCTTGAGAAGAGAAGTTGTTTACCTAGGTCACAAATGCTCTAGCGAAGGTGCATTACCAGACCCCAGCAAAACGGCCTGCGTCCAAACATTTCCTGTTCCCAGAACAGTAAGGCAAGTTCAGTCCTTTTTAGGACTCGCCAATTACTACAGGAAGTTCATTCCGGACTTCTCTAAAATCGTTCGTCCAATCACGAATTTACTCCGCAAGGACGTAAAATTCAATTGGACCGAGAAATGCCAAGAAGCATTTCAAAGCATTAAAAATGCTCTAATTTCCCCACCACTTTTAATCTATCCAGATTTCTCTAAACCCTTCAACCTCACAACGGACGCCAGTAACGAAGCATTAGGCGCTGTACTTTCCCAAGGAGAAGTGGGAAAAGACCAACCTATCGCCTATGCAAGCCGAACGCTGAACAAAGCCGAGAGAAATTACTCCACTATTGAAAAGGAGTTATTGGCTATAGTCTGGGCCACTAGGAATTTCCGATGCTACCTCCAAGGCAGGAAATTCACGGTCTATACTGACCACAAGCCTCTCAAAGGTGTCTTTAACGTTAAAGACCCGACTTCCCGTTTGGTGAGATTTCACCACAAATTATCAGAATTCGATTATACCATCGAATATAAACCAGGGAAGTATAATAACAATGCGGATGCATTAAGCCGCATTCCACAAGTATTAATCGAAGACAATACAGGCAACACTTCAACGGTACAAGCCCAAGTCCACCACACTATGGACTCAGATGTGGAGGAAAACATTTCCCCAAGTAAAAAGAAAACAAAGAAACCCGCTCATTGCTTCGCCGTGACCAGAGCTCAAAAACAAAGAGCCCAAGAGGCCAATACTAGCTCCAGCGCTGAAACACAGCCCACGGCAGCGGAAGATAAAGAAACTAAACTCCCAGAGGCGGAAATACAACCCCCTGCTACGCTTGAACAAGACATAAGTCCAGTTAAGGCACCTGAGATAATCACGAGTCCCAAGGAAGTTCAAACAATCCTAAAGGATTACCACGACTCTCCTTTCGGCGGCCATCAGGGTGTCATTAAGACTTATAAAAGAATCAGACGCAAGTATTGGTGGAGACACATGCTTAGCGATATAAAAAAGTACATAAAAAAATGCCCTAAGTGCCAAACAATGAAGGCATCGCCACAATTCAAGATGCCAATGGTAATAACGGACATCGCAGAACAACCTTTCGACAAGGTTTACCTCGATATAGTAGGTCCACTAGAAGAGACCATATCAGGTAATAAATATATCTTAACTTTCCAAGATAATCTCACCAAGTTTGTCGATTGGTATGCCATACCAAATGGAGAAGCAGTAACGGTGGCGCAAATCTTTTTCAATGAGATTGTCACGCGTTATCGCATTCCAAAGAGAATAGTCACCGATCAGGGAACTAATTTCCTGAGTGAGCTATTCAAGAAGGTCTGCAAACTGCTAAAGGTAAAGAAGTTACAAACTTCCGCATACCATCCACAGTCTAATGGAGCACTAGAACGTGCCCATAGACCATTAATCGAATATCTGCGTACAATCGTAGACGAAAATCCCAAAACATGGGATCAATTCCTACGAACCGCTGCATTCGTGTACAATAACAGTGTACACGAGGGTACTAAACTAACCCCGATGGATTGCCTTTACGGCTTCACAGCGGATGTCCCATCTAATTTAAAACGGGACCTTGAGCCCGTATATAACCACGAAAGTTATTACCATATGCTCAAATACAGATTACAAAAATCATATGCCACGGCTCGTAAAAATCTCTTAGCCAGCAAACAACGCTCAAAGGCATATTACGACAAAACAGTCAGACCTCTCACTTTCCACCTAGGAGACAAAGTCCTCCTCAAAAGTGAAAGCCGCAAACTCAAATTGTCTCAAATCTGGGTTGGCCCATATCTGGTAATCAACGTACCTAGTCCAACAAACACTACCATAAAAATAGGCAAACGGCAGGTTGTAGTACACAACAACCGTTTAAAGCCCTATTACGAGTAGTACACTGGTACATACACCTTTAGAAAATAAGTCCCACTGAAACAAATTTTCGCCAGTTAAACTAATAACTACCTACTTAAAGGTTCCGTACTCGGGATTACTCCCTATGACTCATGAAGTCAAACTTTACCTAAATTTTATTTAAATTAATAAAAAATACGCTACGTAAATAAAACTGAACATATAACAAATAAACCCTTACTCCCTGAGTGAATTAAATACTCTACCAATAAAATTTTTCTTGCTTGCCTTGACTTGCATCCTTCATACCTTGCCTTGAGAATTTCGTATTCCGCTTCATGAGTTACTTTTTACTCATTGTTGTAAATTAACCAATTCCCTAATTAAACTTTTGAAAGAATACAATGCTCATCTTTTGACGAGATTTAGCAGGAACCGGCTTACAGTCCTCCTATCCTGTTCTACCTCGTCTTTCTTTTAGCAAGTAAGCCCCCATTATACAAATTATCAACGATTTAATTAAGCAATACTATACCTAAATGTTATATGCTATTTAGTATAACTAACTGACTAAAGAAGCCTATCCTTCATTTTCTACAGAGCATGAAGCACATATTGGTGTTAATATGCTGCTTCCATCTGGCAATGGGACAAACTCAAACGGAAGCCTACACAATAAGTCCCCTGAACAATACAGGAATACTATATGAGGACTTAGGAAAATTACAAGTATACCAGAGTACATGGAATATACTAACGGAGATCAACCTAAGGGAACTGGACAACCAAACGCTTATGGCAGAACAGGCGGAGCACTTAGTTCACCGACTATGTTCGAATCGCTCTCAAACCGATGAGCTATGCCTGGTACAGCAAAAACACGTTCATTCTCTCTTAGAAAATATCAAGAGAAGAACAAGTGTCATTCGAGAAGTGGTCCCCAAATCAAGATCAACAAGATCCATCTTCGATGGAATAGGCAATGCAATGCACTACCTATTCGGGACCATGGACAGCACTAATGAACAAGAGGTATACAGTCGACTCGAGGAGCTCGAAACAAATACAAAAGCACTAGCCGACCTGGAAAGACAGCAGATCAGTGTAGTCAAAACTACACTACAACAAATTCAAAAGCCACTGACATCTCTGCAGGAAAGACAACGTCAAATAAATCTCCAGGTAAATAGAATGCAAAATATCACTGATGATTTACTAATGAGACAATTAAGGCAGGAGATAATTTCAAGCCTGACCTTACAAATTGTCGAGATTGAGTACAGGCAACAAGCCTTACTCGACATAATAATCTCCAGTAAAAATCACCAGTTGCATCCGCTAGTGGTGTCTCCCAAAAGTTTATTAGAGATATACCACAAGTCCCACGCTACTTGCCCAGATGCACAAAATTGTCTCTCCCTGTAATATCAGACAGCGGAAACAAAGGCTCGTATAGTCCAAGACAAATTAGTTATTAGAATACAACTTCCGATTTTCAATTTACCACGAATGAAGTTGTATAGGATACATAGTTTCCCTATCCATGTTAATAAAAAACAATCATTGGTACCCGAAATACAGTACTCGCACGTAGCGCACCAGGTACAGACACAGGATATTCTATTATTAAAAACAAAAGATCTTAAAATCTTCAAAAAGATCACTCAATCTTCCAAAGAGGACACTTACATCGCTAAGCTAGGCATTCCCATAACAAAGGCTACAATGTCCAAAGAATGCGTAGTGAAGCTGCTCTTTAATCCATTAAAGGAAGAGCCACAGTGTCAATTTAGAGCGCAAATAACTCCCAGAGACCTACTTATTAAATTAAGTAAACCAAATTCTTGGATATTCTCGTTGATAGAACCAACAATTGTACACCTTCAGTGTACCCAACAATTCCTAACTCCAAAAATAGAAGGCCTAGGAATAATTACTATCAACCATCCCTGTCAATTACAAGTAGGATCACAAATCCTACATTATGAGGCAGAGAATATCCAGCAATTGAGTCTCAAACAACCCAACTACTTCCCAAATATCGCTCCATTAGAGCAAATGGTAGAAAAATATCTTAATGAAACCAAAGAAAAAATACCGTCGGAAGAAATACAGACAGAACTATATTCAGGAGATGACACTAACAGCATCATCCTAGAAGGTACCCAGTCATTAAAAGAACTGGACAAAAAATTAGAAAAAATAGTTCCAAATATCAGTCACCACCCTACACATGTCCTAGCTGCAACATCAGTATCTTTAACTGGTGTTGTCATCACATGTATGGTACTGTACCTGGTCGCCAAATGGCTAGTCCCATTCATAAAAAATTATCGTTCACGCAAGCCTAAGAAAACCCCAGAGGCGGAGGAACAAAGCAAACAATTCGAAATAATCGAACCTACCCCTCTAAAAAGGACCCGCACCCTACAACCTACTAGGTCAGTGCAAGTGGTATAGTATCACCACTTCAAATGGTCATCAGCATTATCACTGGTACTAAAATACAGACAAATGTAAGTGGTTTCTATTAACCACAAATAAATCAGTTAATCATAAAAACGAAAGGGGAGAGGACATACGTATATAAGTACTAAAGCATAGATTTAAGGAAAACTAGTGTAATAAAAACATATGTATATCCAAACTAAAAACAAGGGCAAAACGAAACCCTCCCCCGCTAGTGTTTAATAAATAATATAAAAATATAAATATTATCATTATTAACCCAGAATAAAAATTAAATAACCACTAACTTTAGATCATAACAAATATACAAGTGTAACAAAAACATAACATACATATGCATAACACACAGAACAAAAAAAAAAAACAGTAGAAAATAGTAAGATAATAAAGCAATAGAATAGAATAGGATTAGATATTTAAAAACAATTTTAGAAAATAAGATAACAAAAATTTTTTTAATAAAATATAAATAAGAAAATATGTAAAAACGAAAACCCGTGCCAAACCGACCAATAGCCGGACAAATGAAAAAGCCCCAAAAACAACTTCCCCTGAGAATTATTCCTCTTCAAAGAATAATCCTCTTTTTCGCAGGGGGAAGGATTGTTGTATACCTAAAAAGGGTTAACAATGATAATTGTAATTAACAATTATCATTGGGAAAAAACATGAAAAATATTTGAGTTTCATAAATGGAAATAAGCTAATCATGCTTAAAACATGGTTAGCTTATCGCCTAACAAGGCGAAGAAATTGCCATCAGCAATTTCTTCAAATTCCTTCGCATACAACCAAAATATTTTATCACAAAACGACTTGGGAAAAATAAAAGTTTTAAGTTACATCCCAAGTCGTTTCATTAGAAAAAAACAAAAGCCCCACGACAAATCGTACCTTCAGTAAGATTTGTCGTAAATACGATATGTATGTACATACATACAAACATACATATCGGGCGCATAAAATTTTACGTCGGTGAAGACTGAAATGATCAAGTCTTCACCGAAAAAAGCTCTTATCAGCGAATTGTCGCGAGCTGCATACATTGTGATCGCAACAATGTATGCACGATAGCACGACGATGGTTGGATATTTATGAAAATATCAAATTTCAATTCCAACCATCGTTCGTCGCGATAATTCTGGGCATGTTTAAACATGCCCAGCGGTAAATAATTTTCTCAGGATAGGAATGCTAATTAAGCACTTTCCTATCCTGAGCAACTAGACTTGCGATTACGAAAATCCAAGTCGAGTACAGTCGGTTTATTGGCATATTATCGGTCGGTCACGGAGTTTTAGCAATAACGAAAAGTTGTGAAATAGAAAGTTAGAAGTGAATAGAGAAAGTAATAAAGAATGGTTGTAAAAGGAAAAAAGTAGTGTTTTAACAATAACGAAAAGTTCTGAAATAGAAAGTTTGAACCTAACAGAGAAAGTGTCAGCACCCGAGGTTTTCGTGTGACAACAAAATTGGATAAGGTGCTGCTAAGGTATTGACACCTGAAGCACCGACTGATCAGTGAGTACCCACATATCTATAACAACAGAGTGGACAGACAATAAGGACTCATATACAGATACTCTTTCTCGTGCAAGGATTGTAGAAATAGATGTCACGCAACCGATTCTGTCATAGGTGAAGTAAATGACTGAGATTGACCTCTCATCTTGATTCACATTCAAAGGAATAGGAGTAGAAGTGCATGATATGTCACTGACTATTTCTTTTGATGCGAACTTAGCTAATCTTGCTTTCCTCCGAAAAAAGTTATCAATTGTCCTTTTTAGATCTATCTGAGAAAACTAAATACTTGTGCCCCTGTCCGAAAGAGTGAACCACCAGAATCAATACACTAATTCATTTGGACCGTTGTCAGTGAATACTTATTCATTCAAATTCTTAAGGACAATTTGCAACTGTATTTCTAAGAAAAATTTATTGTTTCCTACGAACGTAAAAATTTTTGAATAACTCAGGCGTGAATCAACGTCGCTATGAAAAATCAACGGGTGGCTAGGCGTTAATTGCATGGAACCAGGGGGGTTCTAGTGGAAGAACCATAAAACAAAATTTGTTAAGTCAAGGATAAAATACAATTGCGACGGGTAACGGGAAACGATGAAAAAATGCCGCTGTTAAGCTTCTAAAACCACAGCGTCTTATGCGAGTGCCCAAATTACGACGGGTGATGATCAGTGGTCGACGAAGTAGCCGTCGAGATTGACCAATTTCTAATTTTGTCGTCGTCGCTGCAGTACTACCATCAAAATCAAACAAATGAAATTGTTGTTGAATTTATTTTTGTCAAGGTGGTAAGACGTCGCGTCAATTTCAAAACAATGGATTTTGATGAAAAATTGATTGAGGAAGGCGAAATCATAAAATAATTTATGATGTACAATACAATACAACTAGCATAGACTAGTTGACAAAAAAGACATGTTTGGATGGATCTTTCGAAGCGCTTAAATACAAATGGTAAAGTTGTGCTATTTTTGGCATTTTGTTTGGTTTTCCTTTAGTTCATTTCTGTATTTTAAATTTTTCCTTTCCACACTTGGTCCATTGCAATTCTTTCAAAATAATAAAAAATATTCTCGATAAAAATCTGTTTCAAAACGCTCAAAACTAATAACAAATGAAATTGCAGCCGCTCACTACCTGTTGTTGCAATTGTACTCCGAATTTTCGAATACCTGCTTTGACAGCGAATTTGCAGCTGCCGTCTGCCGTCGGAAAATTAGATAGGTAAAAAAAATGTATAATCCCTGACCAATTTCTTAGAAGCAATCACACCTTTTAAACTCGAAATTGTGTGCTTTTTCGTACATATAAGTAATCGGCGCAAGAAAAATATAAAAGCATCTTTATAACTGGGCTGCTAAGCCATTCTCTAAACAATATGCATTCCAAAATTACTTACTATCATGTGATAGGTATGATAGATGACTTTTCGACACTATATAAAAACGCAAGAAAATTCTAAAGAGTTTGTACACGTTTAAGAGACCAAGAGTTACGAGCAAATGGCTATTATACCCAATCCACTATTACTACTTATAAGAAGACAAATAAACCATACCAACCAAATCGTACTATCCTGTTAAACTCTTACAGCTCGCTCTGCAGTCTAGCGCCCCACTCAAATCACCGATAAGGTTAGGTGGCGGTTTGGGGTGGTCATGACCCCGTAACCCCCCCCCCCTCCCATGTATACTTAGTAGGACATGAATTCATTAAAATAAATTAACCGGTTATCTGAAAGTATTGATTCCATACTTTTCATAGAATGCTTACGGGAAATCGGCTTCGTACATTGCCATTATCACATCTCAACTTTAAAAGTTTCAAGGTAATCAGCTTATCAAAGCAGCGTTTTTGTAATAATTATAATATATAATTAAAATAAGAAGTAATATGTGAATTTGTTATCAAGAAAAAAGGATGTGTCTTATTTGTGAAACATATCAAAGAAAAATATGGGTTCCCCCAATATTTCTAAAATCAACGGAGTCTTAATTAGATAACAGAACATACCAAACCTTATTCCGCCATTCCATCTCTAGAGTATTGAAGGCTTCGTCTGGCGTACCAGAAGGGAGTCACTTGGGCCCGTTGTTCTTTATTCTGTCTATTGACGACATTGTCTCCGTTGTGAGATACTGTAAGGTCTTGATTTATGCTGACGATGTTAAGCTTTTCGCTCAGATTAAATCTGTTAACGATTGTGAACAGGTACAGGGTGACCTTCAAAAATTTTACAATTGGTGCAAGAGCAATAATTTGGTACTCAATATCAACAAATGTGAGGTTATGACTTTCCATAGGAATCAGACACCAATCACTTATGATTATGAGTTCTCGGATACCTCGCTTCGCCGTGTGGACTCTGTCTGTGACTTGGGTGTCAAATGTGACCACAGATTGAATTTTATCTCCCATATAAACTATATGGTATCAAAGAGTAGCTCTATGCTGGGTTTTATAAAACGTTGGTCCCGAGAGTTTTCAAATCCTACCATAACATTGTGTTTGAACACTTGCTTTGTAAGACCACTTCTTGAATACGCTAGCCAGGTCTGGTCTCCATTTTACGGTATACACATCGACCGTATCGAGTCTGCTTCTTATGATTTGTCTCAGGCACCTACCCTGGAATAATTCATTAAGTCTTCCACCCTACGAGGATCGCTTGAAGCTTTTAAATATGCACTCGCTTGAGAAACGTCGTACGGTTGCCGATATAACGTTTGTGCATCGACTCTTAAACGAGAATATTGATTCTCCATTTTTACTTAACAAAATCTCTTTCCGTGATAGTAGGCACAATTTAAGAGGGCTACCTTTGTTGCGTGTTAACTCCCCAAGGTCTAACTTTAGCAAGTATGAACCTGTTAATCGCATGTGTATTACTGTTAATAATACCGCTGAGCATTTTGTTCTCGACGTTTCTAAGCATGTTTTAAAAAAACGTCTATATAATATTTAATCTATTTTGTTTAATGTTTCTGCATGTTGGTGTTTGGTTTATCTTTAGTGTAACATACTAGTACTACCACCGACTAAATGACGAAACGCATGTATTGTTGACCGTTTATTTATTAAACGTGTCCATGCAGCGAGCTTGTGTTAAGCTGGTTCTGATAGTCAATAAAATATGAAATCAAATAAGGTTATTATTAAAGTGTTTGATAGAAAAGATGGTAAAGAGCAGTCGTATTAAGTATTTCTATGTACTAGAGTGGGAAAATTAGCAGCATCTCGAAAAGAATTTCACTATACTCTGAGATTTATTTTCCTCCGCATATTTATTACTATCCTATCTATCAAAGGTTGTCTTACTCCTCAATATATATACTATAGGCAAGGGAAGCGTAGAAACATTTCAGATATTAAAACTTTTGTGGAACATTTGATAACAACTATAGACTACCGATTAAAACCAAATAACTTTTTTTCTGCTAGATTTTATTGTGGAAAAAACTACTTGGTTTTAATCACTACTCTATAGCTATTATAAATATCAGAACTGATGACATTCAGAAGTGGCAATGATGTAATCTCACACCATCAATCAATTATGGTTTTTCCTTCAATTTAGATCTTAAGTAGGCGCACTAGCAAAATCACACAATTGAGCGCATGGGGTCAGCAATGACCCCAATTTCTTTCTAGAAATTTAAGTAGACCACAAAATATTTAAAAACAAAATGATGCAGTTCGATAACTAAATCTTATTGCTTTAAAAAAAAAACTGAAAGCAAATAACTTCTGTTTAAGTTAACACAATAACAATTATTTTATATTACATACTGAGGAACTTGTTGCCAGTTTTTATAGAAAAGTGAAAAAATAAGAACCACTATTGGGAGTAGAGTAGAAAGCTGCACTATTCACTCAAAGCTATAATCTATACGATTTGTTTATTTTCTCTAGAAATCATCCGAAAATATTATAAAGTGTCGAAATTTCCAAAGATATACCTAACAAAACTTACCTCACGAATAAATTACGCAAGTGAGCGCATGGGGTCACATTTCACTACAGTACAAAGGCATGCGTACGTTGTAGCGGCTCTAGTAAGACGTTTATAAAAATAGTGTTCTAAGATGAAAAGCTACTGGAAGACACAGGGTAGAGATAGAATGCGTTCTACATTTTTTTTTTTCGGTTAATATTGCTCTGACCCATGCCCCTGCTTAAGGGTTAAAGATTTTCCCATCAATGTAAAAAAAAATTCTCTTGAAATTGTTATTAAAGAGCATCCAAAACATTAGTGACCGTGTTTATATGAGTAAAATTAGCAGAGCTAAATTGGCAGGCTGTTGTAAGTTTGTGCACATAAACACTTGTTATAGTAACAGAGCCGTCCAAATTAGCCTGCTACTTTAGCTGAGAAATAACACTGTAACAAGTACATAAACTGCACCTAAATGCCACAAACTGTATTAAATTTATTTTAATCAGTTATAACCTCAATGCTTAGGCAATTAGGCCTATACAGGTCTAAGTGAAATAATAAGGGAAGGTGACGGGTCAATGAATGAGAGGACCGATTCTTTAATATGTCTAATCAAAACTTACTTTTTACAATTTTTGGCTTTTATGTCTATTTTTATAATTCAATGTCTACGAATATAAGCAATAATAAAATAGTAATATTCAGAGCTCAAAACAAAAATAAGAAATAGTAATTCTACAGAAAAAGATAACAAACTCAAACATAAAAAATAATAATTAATAAAAATAATAAAATAATAAGATAACTCCAACCAAATAATCCAAAAATTATCGGTTTAATCTGTAGAGATGAAATTTTATTAGTTTTCTGCTTATGAAAAATGCAAATAATTTAATAGGCCTAACTGCTGCCTATATAAATTTTTGGCAAGATTAAAAAGACCTTCCGGTGTGAAATAAGCTGAAAATACAAAATTTAAATTTATATAGACTTTTTCAGTGGCCTGCTACTGATCCATTTTGTGGGAATAAATTGAGATGTAATTATTTATTTGTGCTGTGGGTTCGAAACGCCTGCAAATTTTTTAAAACTTGGTCAGTTTCAATACCTCCGATCCGTTCTAAAACACTGCACATATCGCAATGAATTTCAGCTCGAGCCTCCGCTTTATGTACACTCTGAAAATGTACAGAGTAAATTGTGGCGAAGAAAAAAATTACGGAGCGTTGTTTTGGGCTTCAGCTGTGCACATCAAAGCTTTGAATGATGCGAGACGTCCGAGCTTAGAATAGAGAGACCACAGGAAGTGTTGATACCTGTACAATTCGTATGGGCGGGCGTGGATTTTTTCAGGGTTCCGTGAAGTAGGTCAGCATTATATTAAAGAAAGAGACAAATGTATTTTCAGCTGTCAAACGAAGTTTCCTAATTTGCAACAATTTAAATCTAATTTACAACTTGTGAAAAGTCAAAGACATTTTATTTAAAAGTAGTGTTAAATAAAGTAAATAGTGTAAGTATAGTTATAAAATAATATTTCGTGTACTTTGCACACCTTTTTATATTAAACTAAATTACAAATACATAACCAAAACAATGAAATATTGAAAAATTCCTTCATCCAGCGAACTTTGTTTACGTTAGTAACAGCTGCGAAACTCCCAGGGTATGTAGGCATAGTGAGAACGAATAAGAACATTTTCGATGGGAGCAACCGTAATATTTTCAACCACATATCTTGTTGCTTGTTGCTCTATATTGATACTACTACAAGGCTGTACTGAGCTTTCACTACAGCGGCAACAGATAATAACACAACCAGGATTTGACTACACTTAATTTGGCTTATCACACTTCCTGTACTCTCTATATTCTAAGCGTCCAAGTATCTGATTGTGTTGACGTACGTCAGATGTGCAAACGGTGATTTTCTTTGCTTTTTAATTGGTTAATAAGTTGCATTTTGCAGAAAAACAACAATGCGGGAACTCCAGCGCATCTCAGGAGATGGATTCAGGAATTCTAAATTTATTTTCAAGTTGAAATTTTTGTAATTTTATTTGATTACATTTATAGATCAAATGTTTTATTTTATTTTGAGATTTTTATTGGAGTAAATTTTGAGGACTCATTGCTCTACGTAGGATGTTGTAATACATTTTTTTGGTTTGTTTAGTTTTAGTTCCGCGACGGAACACTCACTTTTCGTCCAGTGGGCAGTGGTACAAATGAAAGATTATTTCAATATTATTGTGTAAGAGTTAAAAAATGTAGTCAGCAAAACAGAAAGCCAAAATTGGGGTCATGCAAAAATCCATACTTTTTTAGATATCAATATATCGTGAACAGGGGCGCACCGAGAGGGGTGACGAACGGGACCTTTCACCCTCCAGAATGGCAGTTTTCTGAACATAATTTACAAATTACGTATAAAGTGTGTGTCCGATAAAATAGAATAAAACCTTTTAATCTACAATAGCAGTCCTTAAGTGCTCAGATGGGTGCAGAACGCGACTTTACAACCCTATTTTTCTGACTTTTTAGGACTTGGGACACCTATGGTCCCCCCCCCCCCAAGCCAAATCCGGGGTACGTTACTGATCGAGAAGATGCGTATTTTTTTAGATGATCGTCCCCGTTCGGAATTACCACAAATTGTTTCTGGAGGAATTCAAAAATTTTTAGACCCAAAGTCAGGAGTGGGAGGAACGAATAAAAGAACGTGATGGAGAGTTTCTTTCAAATTTATCATATTCGTCGCAGAACCAGAGTGTTGCTCCTTTTTATTCATATGCTTATTCCGACGAGTGAAAAAAGACAATATTACGCAAATATTTTCCCTAGTTAAGAATAAAATTTATGTTTTATCTATTTTTGTTGTATTTTATAGAATTCTTATATATTTTATTATAATGTAAATGGATTCGAACAAGACGCCGGAGGGCAAGGAATAAAGAGTAACCAATATTTTAAAATAAGTAAGACTGCAACTAGAAGTGCCATTAAATTATTATATTTTGTTTAAAATAAAAATACTCCTTCATTGCCGCTAATAATAGTCTATTTTGATGAAATATGAATAAAATTTTAATTTTCTAATGTATCATTGCTGTTTTGAAACGACAAGTCATCATTTAGAGCAAGTTTATGAAGCTGCAACTACTTTCGGAATGAATTAATAATTTCTATCGGATTCCTTCAAAAGCATTTTCCATTTATTATTCAGCATTCCAAATTCTTGCTATACTTTTACACGAGCACAGTTTAAGGACTTATTGAACATAAAATGCATAGGATCCAAGTTCAGCCCTGAGAATTTCTTCATAATCCAATAGAGCATCGGACGGGCAGGACTTCTACTTTTAAAAAATATGGAACAATAGTTTCATTGATATAGTATTTGGAGTGAAAAATGGTCATGGTCATCCAAGTTTGCGTATAAGTTTTCCCAAACATCCTTGTTCCGCAAATGAGCCCATATGTTTCTTTCTCTGGATATAAAATTATAAATTACCGAAGTCATTGCTTCGCAAGTCCCAAATTTTAACATTTTATTGGTGCTTTGTTATAATTAACCTAAAAAATAAACATATAAATCGTTAAAACTTCTTAAAATACGTTAAATATTTTATCTTAATTTTTTCATATTTTGTTTTTTATTGCAATAGTTAACAATAATCTGCTTCACTATTTCCATACTTGCTTGATGTCAAATTTAAGTGACGAATGCGTTGAAGTAATAGCACTCTATAGTCTGTGCTATATAACAAGCACAGTTACAAGGCCAGTGTTCGTTTTAGTACCCGCCATCCCATTTTTGTTTGTCAATAATAAACTTGTGTATAAGGTTCCATATATCTCAACGATCTGCAACTATAGTTAATTGCTACAGTCAGGAGATATTTTACAATTTCGTCATTGCTGGATATGAAACCGAAATTATTTCTATCGTTTTACCTCCCAAAGGATAGTGCATTTTGCAAGGGGATAACTTATTCCAAGACTTATAACGTTTGGTTTTCATACGAGTAGAATGCTTTGGTAAAGTAAGGGAAACACTTATGTGTGTATGTATGTAAATATAATGTCCATAGACAACATGTTACAGGAAATGCAACCAAAGAATCACCGGGCTGTGTAGAAATACTACAAAGGATTTGTCTGCAGGCGATAGACACAGAATATCCAAAACAAAAGGATCTCTAAAGAGATGCCGACATAAAAACCTACACTGCAGCAAGAAAGCTGAGTCTGGAATATAAAAGTCCGTTGTTGTCAAGATGATGGCTTCCAGTTTTTCTATTGCTTAGGAAGCTTATATGAAATCTTACCCACAGCGTAGAACATGGTGGTGGAATACATTTTTCGTGTTCAATTGTTGAAAAATATTTCAAAGTAAGTAAATATCCTTTTAGCCAACTACGCTTCGCTATTGAAGGAAGCGTCATCCGTTATAATGCAAACGGAAAAGGAATTGGTGAGCATACATTTCATGCATTTCTTTTCTGAAGGAAGTCTGGAGTGATTGCTGTGTCTTTCGTTTTGCTGCAAATCTCGTTAATTTAATTGTTGCTAAGATATAGTTACTGAGAATTACAATTCAGATCAATAATATGAAAATTAAAACGTTATATTTATTCCCAGGATTAAAACGTGATGAAAAGAGATGGCGACATCGGCATGCTGGGTTCTTTTACTGACCTGCACTAGTTGAAGTTAGCAAATAAAAAGAAGAATTCGACTCTAGTGGTACTTTACTTTAGAAACGTCAATGCACTTTGAAATTGGTACATTAGAAACTGCTAAGTATTGTCGATATTTTGTAACATAGTTGGAATTTCTCTCCTCTTAATATAAGAAACGATGTGATCTTTTTTGGGGATCTCCGATCAGTAAGAAAAACTACGAAACTTTGTATTAGTAGTTTATTCAAATTTTCCCCACGTTTCGACTCTGGGTTTTTAGAGTCCTTTTCAAGGGATCTGTAGAAATATAATTATTTAGACGTCTAGGGTATTGAAAAATGTTTTAATATAAATATATTAAATGTTTTGAATTACCTCTAATACTATGTGAACAAAACTACTTATAAAAATGACGAAAAACACTACATTTATATAATAAAATAACCGACAAAACTAAATAAATTTACACAAAAACAGATAAATACGTTCTACAATTAAAGATTAGAAAGATACTGAGCTGCATCAGCTGTTTTTGAATGCTATGCTCGTTGGTTTGTGTGAGTGGTGTTATTGTGGATTTCTTGGTTTTGATGTGTGCTTCTTTGGGTGTTGTGTGTATATCTGTTAATTTTATTTAGAATTGTGTAATAATCCTTGTGTATAAATTCTGTATCTTGTCTGATGTTGATTAAGTGTTTCCTATTGATATAAATGTGATTTGCTTTTTTTGTCTCTCTGTTCCTTTTACTGTCTTCTGTATCGATAATGGAAGCTTGGTCAAAATTGAAGAAATGGCCTGTTTCCAGTGAATGGGTTGCCAGTGCTGAGTTGAGTGTCTGTTTATCTATATATTTCTTATGTTGCGTCAGTCGAGTTTTTAATTTTTTCGATGTCTGACCTATGTAAGATTTAGAGCACTTATCGCATTGGACGTTGTATACTACATTACTTTTTTCTTGTGTTGTAATGTCATCTTTGGTTTTTGTATAGAATTTATTTAGTTTGTTGATTGGCTTAAAAGTGATGTTGAGTTGATCGTTAGCAGTCTGTAGGTGTCGTCTTATTTCCTGAGAAGTTGGATGTATATACGGAATGAATTTGAACATTTTTATGTTGGTATTGTCTAATTGCAGAATTTGTGTTGCTGTTGAGCTGTTATTCGGTGTGTTGTGTTTGTATTTTTTTTGTTGCTTTATTGATAATTTTGTGTGTTATATGTGGTGGGTAGTTGTTTTTTGCAAGGATTTGGCTGATAATTTGTCTGCTTTTTTGTGTGGAACTTGTTGCGGCTTACATTAAGGACTCTGTTGGCAAATGTCTGTGCTGTATTGATAATTGTTGCAAGTGGGTGGTTAGAAATATAATTAATCATGCGATTTGAGCTGCAAGGTTTGCAATACCAATCCGTAATGATCTTTCGGTCTTCTTTCCTAATGATATACATGTCCAGGAATGGGATTTTGTTGTTGTTTTCTCTTTCTAGAGTGAATTTTAAATTGTTGTCAGTGTTGTTAAAATTGTGTAGTAGTTCAGTTATGTGCTGTTCTGGGATTGCGCAAATAATCTCGTCCACGTATTTCTTGATAAATGTGGGCTTGTGTATGGTGTTAGTAAAGGCCTCATTAATAACATGATCAAGTGCAAAATCTGCTAAGATTCCTGATTAAGGATTTCTCATGGCCAGTCCACATTTTTGTTTGTATAATTGTTTGTTGTACCTAAAATATTCTTGACAACATACAGATAAATTTTATTGATATTCTAATCTCACTAGATGTGGTTTGATTATATACCAATGTGGACACACAATTAGCTCTCCAAGTTATCAATGACAAATGGCATTTAATAGAAAACGTGACTCCCATTGGCAAGAAAAAATTCATGGAGATCATAAAGTTTTGCGTTGTTGATTCCGTAACTGTGAAGAATTTGCAAGTGTACACGATTTGAAAAACTCACGTGAGCACAAGTGTACAGTTATGAATTTCAAACCATTTCGTAGGAATCTGTGTACACTTAAGTGCTGAGTGAAAATTTTCCTGTGCTGAATGTTGTTTGAAAACTATCAGTAAGAAAATAGCCCTTTTTAAAAGAAATTAAGTTTAGTTGTAAGAAATGAGTTAGGCTTAGAGAAAGGTAAAGATAAATTCAAAAATTTATTATATGCGAAAATTTTTAAATATTTTTGACAGCATTTGGTTATAGTAAGAAGGAATTTAAGAGGTCACCAAAACCCCTTTTGATACTCTAAGTGATCAACGATTTGGATTTGTTGAATGGTGTCGGTTTCTAATACATCAGTGTGTATAGCTTTTGGAAAAATCAAACCATTATTTTATACAACGACACGTATTTTTGGAATTCCTGTACATTTGAGATTTCTATGTGCATTGCGTTTCTTTGCTGCAGAAAGTTTTCAATGAGTAATTGGGCAGCATTTTATGTGTTGCATGTCGCAAACGATTGTCAGCCGAATCATATATGAGGTTGCAGACCTTATCAATAATCAGTATCAAACACAATTTTTATCAACTAGGATTGTTCCCGGGAATCGCGGATCTAACTTATGGGAGTCACATCAAAATTAATTCCCAAAGCAGCGACATATAGCACCTGTATTATTTCCTCAAACGCAGAAATTCAATAAACGTCTTAATAGTCTGTGAATTTAATTGCGTTATATATCACAGGAATACTTAAGAAGGAAACATTCTCGTGTTGATAGGAATTTCTTGCTTTTGGGAGATAGTGGATTCCCTCTTCAACCCTGGCTAATCAGACCTATTAATTTATCGTCTAATCAACGACAAGATCGGTATAATATTGCCCATGAAAAAACAAGTTGTATTGTAGAACATTGTCTTTGACTTTTAAAAAATAGATCCCGGTGTTTTTCGAAAGACAGAGTACTATGTTATCATCCTGTAAAAGCAGGACGAATTATTAAGGCCTGTGTTGTTTTACATAATGGTTCATTTAAATTTAAATAGGAAACATGTGTGACATCACCATCCCCAATTTTGTTGAAAATTTACATACTTGGAGGGTGTGTGAAAACAAAAATATACATTAAATTTTCCCTATACAATGTCTATGTATGTATTTCGCGAGTTGTGGCATTTTCAAAATTTCGCAAAAATACTCGCCTGGCCTTCTTTAAAATTCACACATATTTTATTTTTTATTTTCATGCTAGGATAGTGAAATATGCCTCATTTGAAAGACAGGATTTCAAGTTATCTCATAAAAATAGCGTCTTAAAAATATTAGCGGTAAAGGACATTAAGAATAAGGATTTTATCTTTTATCTAGAATATCGACTAAACATATTCAAATTTTAGCTTGGGATCTTAATGGGATCAAGGAGTAAAAATTAAAAAAGTTTCACCGAAATATATCTATAACTACCTATAAATTAAAAAAAAATTTGTTTTTATACCAAAAACCAAAAAATTTAAGTAATTTTGTTTCGATTTTATAGATTACTCTGTAACTTCTGAACGTTACATATTATGATCATGATTTAAAATTTGTTAGATTAATAACTGTAGGACCTTTCTAACGAGATTAAATTTGTCGCATATTCCTCTCCGTTTTGAAGTTATAGCTCAACAAATTTAAAATTATGGATTTTTCATTCGGGTTTTCTTTTAACTACTATTTTTATCAAAACCACATCATCAATACACAAAATGTAAGCCTTTTTGCGTTTTTTTGCGCTTTTACGTATGCATATCCAACGAAAAAGTTCAGTGTCAGAAAGTAAACAACTCTTGGGAAAGAAGTTTTTAAGCCATTTTCAGATATGCTTAAGAAGAAGTGCAAAAAACACAGAAAGGGCTACATTTTGGGTACATTTTGAGTGTCATCGGTCATTTTAAAGGGAAGCTGTTGGGCTTCTTAAATTCAATACGAAAACTTGTTGTTGATGACGTATATGCTTGTCATAGAAATAGTTATTTAAAAAAACGAGTTAAAATTCTGAAAGTTTAACTTTCTTGAGCCATAACTTTAAAACGGAGAGGAAGAGGGGAAAAATTCAATACCATTGGAAAGGTCCGGAACTATCATCAATCTGAGGAATTATTATCATTGTATAATGTAAGGTTCAGAAGTTACAGGGTGATCTATAAAAATATACTGTAATATCTTAAGGTCCCGTTACCTCGGAAACCGTTAAGATTACCCTACTCCACAAATACAATTTTTTGCTTGGCTAAGCATCCATCCAGAGCTTTCAGGTGCAAGACCACATACGAAATACCCTATATAGAAACAATTTTTGTTTATTTGTAGGTAGTTATAGATGTATTTCGGTGAAACTTTCTTGATTTTTTATAACTTGATCCCGTTGAGATCCCAAGTTAAAATTTTAATATATTTTAGTGGATAATAAAAATTAAAAAATACAAAAAAAATTAATAAAATCCAAAGTGCGTCTTCTAGGATTTTCAAGGATAAAGGATAATATTCTTATTCTTGATGGTTTTTTCCGCATATATTTTAGATAACTTGAATCCTATCTTTCAAATGAGGCATATGTGACTATTCTAGCATGAATAGAAATTGTATATGAATTCTTACATTAGAGCGCCTTATTTCATAAAACTATTTGTCTAATACTAATATCTTCCAAGTTATTAGCTCTAATAAATTATGGACTAATATTATAGTGTTTCATAAAAATGTTCTCAAATAGTAATAATTCCCTTGCGATTCTCGTGGGAGTTGTTGGTTCAGCTTGAAATTATTAGTGTAGATTTACTGACTAACTACTGTTAACAGAAGAGTGATTAAAATCCTCAACCTCTCAAAACAAAACAAAAACATATGCCTGTCCTTACAAAATACCTTGGGCATCCCGTCTCTGTGGTACCATGCAAATGGCATAATGGTAACCCTCTCAAGAATACGCATTTTATTTTGTTCTTGAGCTGTGATAAAGCAACCAACATGCTCTCTGTTGATAATATTTGTGAAAAGTAATTTACACTTCGCCATAAAACGTGAGATTTCCGAAGGTACAGGAGGCGCGGCAACGGGTTAACTATGGAACAAGGCAGTATAATTATTATAAGTGTGATTAGATTTACATGTTTACACAACTATCAATCTCCGGCAGAGATAATAATTATTAGTTACTATCTGGCTAGCAATTATTTGTTGCGCAACAAAGCAAAATTGTAAATTAGATATTTGCATCAAAATTTTTACCAGTTTCGAATTCACATTCTGAAGTTTCACAATGTTAAGTAATAAGACTCAGAAAAGAAAGTATTCTGATTTGATTTTCATACAAATATACTGTTGCCTTTTCCGAAAATTGGATTGAAAATGTGTTCAAAAGAAGGGAAAAATGATATTGTTATTTCATCGTATGTAGCCACCTCTTCATTTGATCTTTGCTCATGTGCACATATGTCAAGTATTGCACACGTTTTATTATATTTTCTTTTTCTTTAAAATCCCCATGCTATTTTCAAACACCGTATACGTTTATATGCCATTTAGAAAATTTGCAAAGCAACATCTTCTAGATCATTATTTTTAGGGGTAATAAATGATTGTTTAAGCAACCAGGATTCGCCTAAAAGTATTGACCGTGGGTTGGGCCGCCTGCCATTTTCCACTTTTCTGTATAGTGTACTACTCCTTCATAAACGAGAATCGAGCCACTAAGCATTGCAATAATAACATTGTACAGTTAATGGAATGATTTCTGAGGCGATCAATAAAACGGCCTTCATTCATTCTTGTTTCATCAATGCCTATATGGGTACCATAAATACAGTCAATAACAAAGGGCGTAGGATAAAATAAGAAAATCTAACAACATCGTCGATAGCGTCCGGCCATTTTAATAATACTGGGAAAACTTTGTCGTTAATTACAATAACCACATCCTTGATTACGTGGCAAACGGTCGCTTTTGAGATGCTGTGCAATTCTGGAATTCCCTGGGACTGGCCTCCGTTCCCTAATCTGCTTTGATGATCTAGCACAGTTTCGATTTGTTGGAGTTTCAAAATAGGGTCCAATTTGTCGCAACCAGTATTCAACGGTTTTACTACCATCTGCTTGAAAATCCGACGATGTCATATCCTCACAGGTTCATCATCTTCATACTCATCAAATCTTTTCAAACGATTGAAAATAAACAAGAAATTATTGCGAAAATGTCGATTAGGATTAAAAATATAATTTTTCGTCTTCCGCGAATGAACAACATCATCTGTCTAAACACAGTTTTCTTATTACTCTACTTTTACCCATGTAACTGGATAAATAAAAAAAATTATTAGTAATTAGTGCAGCACTATTAATAAGCACAGAAACTTCGCACCCTAATAATATTATGCTAATACTTATTTGCTATAGAGTAATAATTTAGTAGTATGGGAAAAATATTTATAAAACACACTTGCACTAATAATTTTAAATATATTGGTAAATCTGCTAATAATTAATAGACTAAAAGCTTTATGAAACAGGCCGTAGGACAGAATTTTTGCGCAATTTTGAAGATGATATAACTCGCGAAATACATAGATACACATTGTATAAGGAAAATTTCTAATTTGTATTTTTGTTCTCACACTCCCTCCACGTACGTAAAATTTCAACAAAATTGGTGATGGTCTTATCCCAGTTTCTGTGATTTTTGGTCGCTTTGCTAAGGATTGACTTTAATGTCTTACTACAAGTGAACGTATCACTGCTTGAGCTAATGGAAGAAGCTTATGTGCAAACTGACGAAGATCGTATTATGATTGAAGATGAAAGCGTGTGATTTTTTGGTGCAGAGTAGGAAGTCACAAAGTTTTCAGAAAAACATGACAAAAACATGGCACTATTACCTACTATCCCATTTGGCTTAGTCACGAAGTGAACAGGTTGGTAGTAAGGATTTCGTAAGTTATGGGTTGGAGTAGAACGAATCATGGTGATTCCATAAGAGTAACTCTACTCTTTGCATTGTTATTCTATTCTTCTATCATAACTTGATAGTGAGCAAGTCCATTTTGATTGAAATAATCCGAAGTTGGTGTTGTTAACAAGGTTGATTAGTCCTATTGTGATATTATCCGCTTCTTAAGAGTGAACTTTTTTGAGGTTGAATTATCCCCAAATGGATAATGAACACAGCGAGAGTGTGTCCCGCATATTATATTTGTTTAACATGTTATAATGTAGGTTGAGTACTTAAAATAAGAGAGCCGTGGAAGCAGTTACGGGCTTTACAGAACGGTTCTCTCCAGCCACGGAGTTCATCAGCAGTTTTCCTATCACTGGAACCATCTACGGTGTTTGGTTAAACACTAATTTTAAGAAGTGAATTAATAAAAGTTAACAGACTGTGTTTGGTAAGTATTATTCTATTGTTGTATCTTTTTAAAGTTAATGATTCCACAAATTGTGGTTTTTGAAAATAACAATTGAAGACTATGAATCAATGATGCTTGGAATTCTTTTGAGCTATCCCGTCCACACTGACTATTCTCCTCGATCTTCCACATAACCCTTTGTTCTCAGTGATATGGTGATAGGCGTGATTACCCTCCCGGGTCTTTAGAACCAGAGGTCTATACATTTCAATGTACCCAAGATTTTCTAAGTGTGGCCAAATCGATCTGAAAACGTGGCGACTTCGTACTCAGAACCAAAAAATCACAAGGCCGGTCACAGAGAATACGGAAATCCCAGCATCAATGCCATTAGATAATATTGTTGGAACGGGTTGAACTATTAACTAAACACGCAGTTTAAAGAAAATACTGTGACAACGAAACAATATACCGCAAACAACAACCCGTTACCATACCAACAACAAATGTGTTTAGAACAGTATTGAGCAGCATACGTACACGGTTGTGTTTCCTATAGCTCCGATAAAAATTTGTTTGAAATTAAGTATTTTTTTAAAGTCAGTGCGTGGCGAAAGTATTTCAAACCAATTAGCAATTATCGTTTCGTAAAAATACATTTAGCCCACCTCCGGGTGTGCAAAATGTCGTTAAATTGTTGTGATTGCGAGCGGTCGTTGCGAAATAGTAAAGACAAGTGTGACGGGAAGTGTGGGAGATCGTTCCATTTACAGTGCGTGGGATTAACGGAATATGATTCCAAATTAATTAGTGAAAAAAATTATATACAATTTATGTGCAATGAATGTCGCGAATTTATGAAAGCGATATTGGATAGTATACACGGTTTAAAAATGCGGTAGATGCCAGCGTGAAATATATTAACAATCAAAATAAAAAAATTGAATCAATTGCAAAAAGTGTAAACCAATTAAGTGAAATGAAAGAATGTGAAAGCAATGTGAGCAAAAAAAAACCCATCGTACGCAGAAGTGTTGGGAAAAGAACCTCCAGTTATTATTAGGCAAAAAAAACCACAAGAAAGTGCAGTAACTAAACAAGCCATTATAAAGAGCATTGGCACTAAAGGTCAATGGCATGGTAAATAAACAAAACGGTGCAGTGGCAATAAAATGCGATAATGAGGAATCTAGAAAAAAAATTTGTGATCTTGTTTCAGATCAAATGGCAGAAAAATATGAAGTGGCTATACCCAAAGCAATAAACCCTAATATATTGGTGCATGGATTAACGGAAATGTGGGAGTGTGAGCCATTGGCATTAGCGATAAAAAATCAAAACAAAGTAGACGGTTTAGTGAGATGTATAAAAATCTACAGTGGGTTAAAAAATCCGAAAGTTTTTAAAGCCATTCTAGAAGTAGATAAAGAAAGTTATAGGCAAATAATGGTAAAAGGCAAAATTAATATTGGTTGGGGCACGTATCCTGTGTATGAATTTTTGTGGGTGAAAAGATGTTTCAAGTGCTGGGGCTATAACCATATAGCCAGTAAGTGTATAAATGATGAAATCTGTGTGAAATGTAGTGGGAACCATGATTCTAGGCAATGTCAATCGGATCAATTAAAATGCAATAATTGCGAGAAAGCAAATAAAAATTTAGGTTTGAGTTTAGACGTGAATCACGATTGTCGGGATAGAAGCTGTCATGTTTTTAATAGGCAATTAAAAAGCATTAAAATAAAACATGTTAGTAGCAATTAAGATCATTTAAGTATGTATATTTGAATATAAGAAGTTTTGTGAGTAACTAGAATGAGTTTATAACTTTAGTTGTGGTTGAAAACTTTGATATAATAGCGCTATCAGAAACACATCTCCCATCAGATATTGATGGCACAGAAATTGAACTAAATGATTATTTCACTATTAGGTGTGACAGTGAATGAAAAATGGCAATACGAAATAAGAAAAACTGAAGTGTTTGAGGGAAGTATCTGGCGATTAAATGTTAAAGTGACCTTGGAGAAATATATTGTAAGTGTATTAGTTATATATAAATCACCTAGGGCGCAAAATAGGCATTTTTGTGAGTATTTTGACACTTCTATTGAGGAAATAAGCGATTGTTTAAATGACTTCTTGGTGATCGAGGATTTTAATATTAATTGGTACGGTGATAATGATATTTACAAAAAAAAAAAGAATTGAAAATACGCTGATAATTAACTCATGTAAACAAATAGTGACAGAACCAACTAGGATAACCGCGAATTGTAAGACATTGATAGACTTTGTTTTAACAAATAGCACTGCATTTGAGGCTAGAACAAATTATAGTTTAAATATAACGGATCATGAGACGATTGTGATCTCTAGAGAAATCCATGTTTCGCAAATGGAAAAGAGTAAGGGTAAGATAGAATTGCTCAAATATAATAAAGAAATGTTTGAAAATGAAATTAACGAAGAACATCTCCCCGAGAAAGAATTGTGTGTGAACGAACTTGCTGAAGGGTTACAAGTAGAGATCCATCGAGTTATTAGAAAATTAATTGTTCTTAAGGATGAAAAATATCTTGGAAATGAATGGTTCAATGGAGAACTCATTAAAATAAAACATGAGAAAATAAAAAAAAGATCCAAAGCAATATTAACGAATAAGGACGAAGATTGGAGCAATTACCGTGTTTTGAGAAACGTATATAAACGGCGACTAGAACAGGCAAGAAACATTTACATACAGAATAAGATAAACTCGTGTACAGACTAGAAATCGATGTGGAGGGTATTAAAGACGATGGTTATGACAGTGAAAAAAGGCAATATAAGTAATATATGCTTTAAGAGGACGGTAATAAAAGAGGATCAACAGCTTGCAGAAAAGTTTAATGACTATTTTATTGATAGCATAAAAAAGATAAATGATAACATTCAACTGGTACAGTACAGAAATTTAACTGAGGAGGTAGGATCCATATTCAAGTTTCGAAGTATAGACTTAGCGGGTCGATATATTAAATGGCATGAATAACAAAAAGGATTTCAAGCTAGTTAATCAAAAGATGATAATAGATGTGTTTCCAAACATAAACCAGGTATTACTCCAAATAATTAATCATTCCATGAAAACCGGAAAGTTTCCTGAAATTTGGAAGGATTCAATGGTGACGCCGATAAATAAAGTAAAAAATTCAAAAAACTCCGAAGATTTCAGACCAATCAATGCATTGTTGCTTTGCGGAAATATTCTGGAAAAAGTTGTTCATCAGCAATTAGAGACCTATTTGGAAAATATGAGTATTATCGTTGAGAACCAATTGGGCTTCCGCAAAAATCATTCGTGTGAATCGGCTATTAATATGGTGCTAAATATATGGAAGGAACAACTATATCGAAAGAAGAAGGTAGTTTGTGCCTTTTTAGACCTTAAAAGAGCCTTCGAAACGGTGGACCGGAGTATACTACTGAAAAAGTTGGTGAAATATGGAATTAGAGACGAAGAATTTACTTGGTGTAGGAACTATTTAACTAATCGAAGACAAAGAACTAAAGTTAATGGGCATTGGTCAAGGTCGTTGCAGGTGGATCTAGGTGAGAAATAAGAGCAATAGAGCACTTAAATTTATTTTAAAAAATGGTGATGGAGTTTGTTAAAGAAAACATAAATTAAGATAGCGAATTTATATTCTGAATTGTTAAGTAATAGCTGTATTGCTAAATCAATGCATTATTATTATTATTATTATTATTGTCGCAGAGACCGGACGTGTCAATTCGAGTTCCGTAAAATCTTAAGAAAGCCCGCGTAATATTAGTGAAAAAACGGATAAGTAAAGAACAGTGAGTGATTTTATTGTCCACCAGTTTTCGTGTGTGTATATCCACAAAAAGAACTATTTTAAAATAATTACAAAAGAATTAAAAATTGTGAAAAGCAAAACATTTTCTGACATTTGTGTAATTTATTTCAATTAATTTTGGTCGTTGCCATGGCAACGGGGCAACCGTGAATAAATTTTAGTGTAAATTGAAACCGATAATTTCGAATCGTTATAAAAGTCTGGAAAGAAATATATTTTTAAATTTTTATTGAAAAAACAAATATTTACTCTGCCGCGCTCAAAATGAGCAGTAGTGATTCTGGGGGGAGTGATGATCCCCTCAAATCAAGAGGACGGAGGAAGAAGAATACGAAGGCCTCTTCTTCTTCCGAAAAACTCCACAAAGGGCCCACAGAAAAGGCCACCAAGGGCCCAACTGAAGAGGCTAAAAAACTACAGTCAACTCCGTTGGAGAAGACTGCAGGAAGTACAGGTGCCGCTGTCCCAGAAGTATCAGGAGCATTAGCTCCGAACACGGATGCAAAAGCAGAAGTACTTGCAATGACAATAGCAACTTCATCCAGCCAAGGACAAAAGCCAAGCTTGACAGAAGTTGTTAAAATGGCTTCGAATTCAGCACAAAAGCCAAGCTATGTTGTGATGAGGCCACCGCTTTCTACAGCGAAGGCAAATGCCTCAAATCAGAAGCCACCTGCACCAGAAACAAGACCAGCAGCAGCACCACGATCCCCGGCGTTAGTTGCAGGGATTTCTTATGCACAGCAGGTAAGTGGCAGTTCCACTAAAGAGTCAGCCATAGAAATTTTAGGAAAGGGCATCACTCCTCGTCCAGCCCCACTGGACGCAGGTAAGCCTCGGCCTAAGACCGGTGCGGGTCTTCAGGCTTTTTTCGACGGGAGGTGGCAGGATGAGAGCTACGGTATGCAGCTCGAGCACATCAATAGATGTCCTCAGAGCGCATACCTGAAAGCGATCTTTCAGGTCATCTCTCGTGAGGAGCTATTCTCCATGGGAGTAATAGCTGGGGGAATGGTCGAGGTGTATACCACGACCCTCGGTAGTGCTACCAAGCTCATGCTTGCGGGCATCGATGTGGATGGTAGACACCTTGTGCCATTCCCACTCAGGGAAAAGCCCACGAAGGTTGTCTTTTCACGGGTCCCAATGCGAGCCAGTCATGAAGACCTCCTGAATTTCCTAGGGAGATTTGGGAAGGTTCATGGCAGTATTCGTGCTATTCCCATTAAAATTGGGGACGAGGGTCTTGGGCGGGGTATTTTCGGTACCAGCCGGGAAGCGTCCATCACTCTAAATAAGGGGTGCACGCTTCCAAGAGGCTTCTACCTGAGCATATCCGGCTCAAGACACTGGATTGATGCGAGCACCGAAGCGAAATGCCATGCTTGCCATTTAGTAGGGCATTTTATTGCTGACTGACCCAAGAGAAGCGGGAAGAAGGCTGAACAGAAGGCTCCCTCGAAGGAAACCACTGCTACAGTAGTGGCTCCGGAAAAGGAACTTTCTGCCAGCACTCAACCTGCTATCTTGGAGCAGCCAGTGACTAGGGTGCCTGAATTTGTCCCGGAGGCAAAAAACATTAAGGCTATAAACGGTGCCACGTCAGCACGTGAAAGCATGGCTACTTCTGACGAGGAGTCGACTAGCCATGTAGTCGAAAAAAAAGAGGACGAGGAGGAAGACGAAGGTGGACCGGGCGATGCTGCCTCCTCCAGAGCCAGCAAAGCCAGTCGCATCAAAACGGCCCCACTCGGAGGAGGACGATAGTGGTGCTTGCGGCTCGAAGGTTGTTGTGAGAGACACGGAAGTGTCTCTCGAGCAGCTTTCGGACTGCGATATGACCGGTTTTGATGAGACTGGTCTCTCGAGCTTCAGTGGCTACGAGTCGTGTGGTAGCACCTTTTCGGCTGGTAGCCAATTTGAGGTCTCGAAGGGGATGGAAACCCTTCCTAGGGAGAAGATCTCCAAGATTCTTGCCCGGCTCCTGTACAAGAAGAATTCAGGCAAAATCTGGAGTATTCTTGTGGAGGAGCTGGGGAAGCCGGAATTGCTACTTCCCCAACTTCTACTCCTACAAGAGGAGTGCAAGAAGAAGGGGAAGTACAACGGTATATCTCGGTTAGATCGACTCCATAGGAAGGTGGAGGAGTTGATACAGGAGCATCGCTTGGTCGATTCTCCTCGTCAATAGACGTCGTACCATCATCGTTTGAGCTTCTTATCTCTGTGAATGTGTAAGATAGGCTCTCTTAACACCGGCGGTTTAAGTGCTCATACAAGACTACACAGTACTATCGAACATGCCAAAATGTTCGATATAGACATTACACTTCTGCAGGAGACGAATTTTACACAAGACACGTATACACACCTTGAGCGTTATGCTTATTTGCACACTGGCTATGCAATGTTTGCCACACCTGCACCTCGCCGAGGCTCAGGAGTCGTGGCAATCATTGTATCCAACAAATTTACACTATCGTCTCCTGTATATACAGATATCTTTCCAGGCTTCGCTTCTTCCTTGGACTTTGTCGTTCAAGACAAATATATCAAGGTAGTAAACGTGTACCTTCCTCATGACCAGGACATTACAAGACAAGTTCTTGATAGTGTTCAATCCTGTCTGGTGAATTTTAGTGGCGAAACTATCCTCGGAGGTGATTTCAACTGCACGCTAAATCCCTCAATGGATCGGCATTCCGGAGTTGAGTTCAACTCTGTCAATGCTACTCGGTTGAGGAATTTTGTTCGTGTTTTCAGACTCGTGGATATCTATCGTTGGATGCATCCTACGACTAAATCATACACGAGGGTCTCGCGAAATATCCATGGAAGTCTCGCAGGCTCCAGAATCGATAGACTTTACGTCTCACCTGGAATACTAGAACATTTCGTTGGTGTCACTCATGAAGTGTGTTCCGTTAGCGATCACCTTCTTGTAGTGGCAACCAGCACTCTAGTTGAAAGAAGAACTGCATACTGGATATTCAAAAACTATTTGTTGAATTCCGAGCAGTTCATCAATGAATTCACTGAATTCTGGCACGATTGGCAAGAGAGGAAAGGTGACTTTCCTCTTCTTAGTCAATGGTGGGATGTTGGAAAGCTCCAAATTCTATCTTTTATCGAAGCGAATTTCAATCGAAGTGGGTATCAAGCTTCTAGCTTGTCGGCCGAAGTATCTCGGGTGGCAGCTCTTCTCCCAACTCAGCCGGAGTTGATTCTTTATTTTAACAGAATAAAGGAACGCTTGGCAACACAAACTGACAAGCACAGCTTGGAGTTTGTGCTGCGCAGCCAATCACGCTGGCTGAGGGAAGGCGATTCTCCAACCGAGTACTTCTTTCAGGCAACTAGACGACGTACTGCTTCTTGTGAAGTCGAATCGATAGTTGATGAATCTGGACAAGTCCTCAACGGACAACAGCTATCAGAATTTATTCGAGACTATTACAGTAGTCTCTACTCTGAATCGACGTCGACAACATCCTCGACCACTCATGAATTTCTTGAGAATATTCCCACTTTCTCTGAAGAGAGCAAGGAGCTCCTGGATACAGTAATCACATTGGAGGATATGATAGCTGCGACAAAGGATCTAAGGCGACACACTTCACCTGGTTATGACGGCTTGACTCCAGAATTCTTCATACGTTTCAGGGATTTATTAATTCCTGACCTTTTGGGAGTCTTCAATTCGGCGGTTGAGACGCATTCAGACTTTCCTTCTAGTTGGAGGAGGTCTGTTATGCGATTGATTCCAAAGAAAGGAGATTTGCAGAGGATGGGGAACTGGAGGCCAGTAACCCTATGCAATGTGGACTATAAAATCGTCTGCAAAGCATTAGGGGCGATACTCCGCTCAGTGATTGCTTCGGTAATACACCCGGAACAGTCCTATTGTGTTCCTGGTCGTAGTATCTACGACAACATCGCGGTAGCCAAACATTTGTTTGCCTACGATGAACAGACAGGTACACAAATGGCCATGATTTCTCTTGACCAGCAAAAGGCTTTTGATAGCGTCTCGCACGAGTATCTCCTGACTGCTCTCGAGGCATTTGGGTTCCCGCCCAGGTGGCTCGATATCATCGGGAAACTGTATAGAGATTCAGCGATTTTGATTAAGCATCAAGGACAGGTTCTGGCTCCTATCTCGTTTCATCGAGGTATCAGACAGGGCTGTCCATTGTCAGGTATGCTTTATGATCTTTCGTTGGAGCCGCTACTGGTGAATCTTCGTCGAATGCTCGGACAATATTCAGTGCATCTACCATATACCAATGTGAGGCCTCTTATGTTGGCATATGCGGATGACCTTTCTATTTTCGTGACAAGAGATGAAGCTTTTCCAGTCGCTCGTGCTGTTTTCGAACAGTACGAACGTATAGCGGGCGCTAAAATCAACCTTAGCAAGAGTCAAGGCTTGTGGTGTGGAAGGTGGAGAGATCGTACAGATACTCCACTGAACATCCAATGGACTAATACTTGCCTGAAGTATTTAGGTGTGTATATCGGACGCGAGAGTAAATCAAATAATAGCCGCATCGCTCTTGAGAAACTCTCTAGAGCTGTTAACTCATGGCGTAGTCGACTGTTTCCACTATCCCTAATGGGAAGGTCAGTCGTGATAAACTATTTGATTACCTCGTCCATCGTTCATCTGCTAAAGTCTGAGACGTTTGATGAAGGCTTCGTAGGTCTTCTTCAAGCAAAAGCGATAGACGCCTTTTGGTGCGGAAGACGATGGGTTGCGGAAAGCACGCTCTGTCTGCCAGTCAAGATAGGTGGATTAGGTCTCACTAACTTGGTTGTGAAATCAAGGTGTCTCCAAGTGCGTGCATTCCAACGAGTGTTCTGCCAGAGAGACACCTTGATTTCTCAACTGTGGGTGAATGTACTGGGAGGGATCGGCATAGGGGAGTATTACTACCTGCTCTCTGTTCGACCACCCTATCCTCGTGACTGGCCGCAGGATCTAATCTCAACGATTCAGACCTGGGGCAGAATCAGGCCAGCATTTCACCTTAAGTGGAATGCTCTACGGTACACGCAATTCGCGTCGATTCCAATCAGGTTTAATCCTGAATTAATAGATTCAGTGTTCAGTAATGCTCGAGGTTTTGAAGCTGACACGCATACACTGACAGTTCTCGGAGATATTATTGATATCTCTGGCAACTGTCGAATAAACACGAACACTCGACAACTACACGACCTGGCGACTTCTGCGCGGGAGAGATTTCGCCAACTTGGGACCAGTGACCCTGGCACTAAGTTGGAAGATGCTTTCGTTCTAGACAGACCGCCTCACACACCTTTCAGCACACTTACAACACGTGTGCTCCGTGACGTGCTTATGTCAATAAGACCTCCGGAGTATACAGGATACAACAGATGGCGAACACACCTCGGGGTGAATATGGGCGTGATGGGAGGGATAACTTGCAGAGTAGTCTACAGTTATCCTTCTAGTTACAAAGATGCTGATGTAGCATTCAAATTGCTGCATCACAGTCTTATGCATCCTAATCAGTTGTCACATATCGACCGGCGGGTTCAGAGGATCTGCACAGTTTGTTCTGGTGAAGGCACCTTGTTTCACAGGTTCTTCACTTGTCCAGCTTTGCAGAGTCTGATGGAACTGGTGCGCGATATGTGTCAGTTGATCCACCCGAATTTCAGCATTACTAGGACATCGTTTCTATGGGGACCAAAGGTTTGTAGTCGGGTGAATTGTTTGATTGGCTTTGTGTTGACACTGGCCAAATCTACAATTCACTTGTACTACATGAGAGCCGGAGATGGGAATCAGAACACTGACCCACAACACCACGCACAAGCACTTAAGCGCCACTTCGTTGACAGATTGAAGAGACGTTTACGTCTTGAATATCTGGCAACGAACGCAGACACATTCAACTGCACATGGCAGCCACTATCGTCAGTGCAGGACGGCGCTCTTGTCTTTCGCTGGTGATATCAGGCCACAGCATTTGCAACTCTAGTCCACGGGGCTTCTCCTCGCTTTGGAACCGTTGCAAGTGCTGTGGGAAGGATAAGCGCTCCGTTAGAGATGCTCAGCTGGAGGGATGATGAGGGCAGTTTGTAGAGGTCTATGATACTACAGGCCGCCCTCGCGGGACTCTATAACGGTATCGGGTAAATTTTTTCGTTCGTTCGGCTATTATGTTTTTAATTCGGTTTCGGTCTCGGTGCTAAATTGCAAAATTTTTTGTTGAAATTCGCTCGTTTAGGTAAAAATATTTATTAGTTTATTTTGGAATTTTGGAACTTTTGGAACTGCCACTTACCCAATTGTCAAAACTGGGACTACTAAATTTTTTGTACATCTTTTAGATCATTTTTCAAAATTCTTGTGTCCGTTTTTAGTCTCTTTTGGGCATTTTGTTTGAATTTGTTTTACTTTTTGTGTCATTTTGTTTTAGTTTTGTGTCATTTGTTTAGTTTAATTGTTTTACTTGTCCCTATTGACTCTATAACTTTAGTTTAGCTAGTGCCTTTTTGTTTTTTTACCATTTGTAGAGCCTTTTGCCACGTATTTTTAAGAATTTTTAAAAGAGCCAGAGAACCAACAAATAAAGAGCTAATATAAATAAAAAAAAAATTATTATACAGGTATAGAAATTATTAATAACAATCAGTTTAACGGAATAGGTGTGATATTTCATAAGCTAGAGCAACCAAGAAAAAGAAAACGTGAGAATCAGCCAAACACCACATAGGATTCTAATAGGATAGCAAAGAGAATACGTAAACATCGGTAAGATATTAAAAAATGTAATGAATATATTATAAACACGATTTTCATAAGCCAAGGCAACTAAAATTATGAGGCTGGACAGAGTAGAACTCAAAGAATCCCCATTGAAAAAAAGAAAAGGAACGATCTAAAAGAAATAAATTGAACTTAATTGAAAATTGAAATCAACTCCATCGAATATAGGGAAGACGGAAAAAAGGAAAAAAAAATGGGGATTATTAACCGGCGCTGGACGTCTACTTTACATCATATGTAATTAGATAAGACAATACTAGGGTTAAAATAGTGGAATAGAAGGATCCAGTCCGAATAGTGAAGAGACCCCACACGAACTAACAGTTAATAAATCATATAAAACACGTCTACACACAGATTTACCAGAAATTGAATTAAATTTGAAGACATAATAAAATCAATTGGAAGAAAAAAGGATAGCGAAACGGTTTAAACAAAAATAGAAAAAGCGTTAATACTACGATATAAATACTTACCGAATTTCAACCAAAAGAAAAGCCCCTACAAGGTAAACAGAACATAGTAATATATAAAATAAGTACCTTTAGGAAGTTAGAAACGAGCAGAGCACAGACTTAAACTCATAGGGATATCCGAACACTGAATTTTGCCCTTAAAAGCACGAAAAGAAAACTTTTTTTAACTATGAACGACAAAACAAATTTTTTTTTAGAAATTTAGTTCTCATGTAATCTTAAGTAAATTAAAAATAAAAATAAAACAAAAATAAAAATAATTAATACCCAAGTTCATAGCACAGGGTCGTCAAAGATTTCACGATCTGTATGATTCAATGTGCCATAATCATTAGGAACGACAGAAGCAGCACAAAACTCCAAGCACGTATAGAATCCATTGGCACAATATATCTGGGGTAACACAGACACAGCGATACAGAGGATAGACACCATCAAAACACCAGCACTCAATATTAATTCAGCATATGAAAGGAATAGAAAATAAGGGATAATATCAATAAACGAAACCATACATGTATAATCCAGTTAATAAGCACATACACATACATATACATATGTGAGCAATCTCTGAACAATATTGAAGAATCACTTTAAAATAGAATGCTACTCACACCATGGGTTATCAAAGGGCAAGCGATTATTATTATAACCAAATTAAATAGAGCCTAACCAACAATTGGTACTTCATAAATGCTTCTGGAGGACCATGAGAATAGCCTATCTTGAAAATTTGCAAAAAATTTCCAAAAGAATGCAGAAAGACAGTGATTGATTTAGAGCCATCGAAATTATTATGGATATAAATAGTTTTCAGATTAATCCTCCTATAAATATAAAGAAATAGAAGGTTCTCTACCACAATCTTCAACAGATTTCAAAATAAATATAATAATAAACAGTGGTATTGACTGCACTGCATAGTACACATTTAAGCATACTTGAAAGATAACTTACGAAATTTACCTAATCCTGTTTACTGCCTTTCGAGGTCTTAATATTTGCCCGGTTAAGACATGTACTCAAAAGCTCCACACCAATGTTGTGTACTCCGCAAAAATACATAACATCAGCCCATCTTCTTAATCCTTTACTGTCACTTACACGACTGACAATCGCACTCTTCTTCTACTTCGAAAATCGAAAAGTAGAAAGATTTTGGTCCAGATAACCTAATAAGATTAGAGTAAAGCAAAAAAATATTGAGAAATTCCATATATAAAGAATAAAATTTGAAAGGTTTTATATAAATAATTATATTAATAAAATTTCCTGTTATGACAACAAATTTATGGAGATTCTCCCTCCAGATATAGGAAACCGCTGAGAGAATTGAACAATCTTTCGATTAGAAGTTTCACAATCCCAAAATTGCTATAAAGATTTACTTGTATTAGTGTTGATGTACTTTTTCGTGCTACAATATGAAACTTGGCATTTCAGAATCTTTCCTTTCTTTGATTGCATCACATCCGCATAAAGTACAGCGTGTATGCCTAAGCTTTGAATGCATACCTTTTCTATCACAGGCATAAGCATAGGAAATAGATCAGCACCAACAGTCAAATCAGTCACTATTACCCAAATTACATGACAAAAAAAAAAGTACAGACTTGATCTTTCACCAATCCAATCCTCATACCATAATATTTATCACTATCTCTTGATTCTGGATTTTTAGGTTCAGTATATAAAGATTATGCCATTGTACCACACCACAATTTCTTGCCATCTCACTCTACCCATAGCAACCTCAGTACCTATTTCGATCTTCTTAGTGTAAGAGCACCACTCCCCTATTAGGATACATTAAAATACGAGAACCTACTACCAGCCATACTTATGCGGTATGGTGACAGTAGCTCGCCATTGTGAACAGAACTTCTTGAACCGCCACAGCGGTCATGTGAAGAAAGAACCTGAGAGTCTTCTACTTCCATGGTTACGTATTGTCATTAATGTTATTATTGTGGTGATGACAGGACTGAGTATGGCTCAGGAGGAGCTGCTTTGGGGGCGCAATGGCGAGTTATGAATAAATCGGTATATTTTGTATTTATCGTAATTTAATTTTGGTTGATTAGATTTTCAGAAGTGGGATAGATCGCCATGTCTCCTCACATTTATGCTGAAAAAATGCATTCCTATAAAAACAGAAAAACAAAATTGTTATACATACATACATATGTATACATCACGAAAATTTATATAGGGGGTTTGTGCCCCTATATACGTGGAGGTTGGTAGCAACATTTCTAGTCTCTAAGAGGAATTATGAAATTAAAAAAAAAAAAATAATCATAGTATCACGGAATAATTTTGCGATTTACGTGACGTCTAATTTTACCTTCTTTTGTTTTTTTCTTTGGGAATTCAAGTTTGAGTAGAGGAAACAAGCAGCATTTTTAGTTCAAAAACAAAGATAATTGTGATAAAAAAGTATTGTTCAAGGGAATATTTTGTTTGTGCAAACACGAATTGAGAGAGTACGGGTAAAGTGATCCAACGGTGGAATTGCGGTAGTGCTAACCTTACCACCACCAGCTAAGTCCTAAATAATTCAAATAAACATTTTTTAAATTATTTAAAAATTAAAATTAAAATTAAAAAAAAAATATTACATGAATAAATAATTAAAATATTATTGCGGAAAATGCAATAATTTTTTTGTTCGTGGTACGCTATAAAGCTCGCATAGACCATTTGATGGTGTAAGTGAGTTAAAAACAAAAAGAAGATTGCGGGCCGCAGATGCCAGGCTACAGCAGTTGCATCATCGTTTTTGACAGTTGTTGAGGCTGAAGCCGGTTCTCGAATATTTCCTGGAAGTCTCAGCCAAGACAGGCCCCACCACCGGCAGTTATTAGACTGGCTACGGAGGAAATTCGTCGTCTTATTCCTGAGTTTAGGCCAGGTAGTGTTGCGGGATTGAGTGCGACACAGCGGGTTGAGCACGTGGATCGACTGCGATTAACATACCTGTGGGATGACCGTAGCACTCTTATGTATGCAACCCTTCGCCTGCGTGATGCAGCGCAGTTTTGGTTACAAACACGTGATAGTGTATTTGCTAGTTGGGAATCATTTAAAATTGATTTTATACAGAGTTTCCCGCGAATAATCGACGAAGCATCGGTTCACGCTAAATTGGCAGCACGAAAACGTAAGCTAAATGAGCCAATTGAATCGTATTTTTACGAAATGTCTGCGTTGGCAAAATCTATTAAGCTCAGTGAGCAAGATATTATAAATTACGTTATATCGGGGGAAGGTAATCGGGAATTGAAAAATATTTTAACTGTAGTAACTTATACTAACCCTGTTGATGTGCTATTCTTGCTACACTGTAGGCCACCTTTCATCTAATTGTCCGAATCGAACAACACCCCGTCAAAGCTTACCTAAATTACCAGTGAAAATACGCGTTGTCTCTCAGAAAAAGTCTGAATTGAAACAAGAAATCACTATTGAAGGAGCAATGCTTGAAGCATTTGTCGATCTCAGGAGTGATCTCACTACCATCCGTCATAGAAATTGTCTGGCCTTGGGATGGGAAATACAGGGAGATCCTGGTCATGTTTTAAGTGGGTTTGCCGGTGGCAGATGCTGCTCTTTAGGTAAGGTACATAAGAAGATTACTATATGTGAGGTCTCTTTGTCTACAGATATTGTTGTTGTGAATGATAGCTCACAAGATGTTCTGGTGATACTAGGCCAAACATTTACCAATCGCCCTGGTGTGATTGTTATAAAGAAATTGGGAGAAGTTCAAATTTTACGCGATCTGAGTTGTCCTCAGATCAATGAGCCATCACCGCAAGTCTCTAGTAGTCACGCTAAGCAAATGAGAGTTACTCAATCGCTAATTAATATCGGTGAATTGAAATTTGGGAAGCTGGTCATCCAAGATTGTAAGCAACGGCTATTAATACTAACGAAATAGTTTAGGAGATGTTTTGCTAAGGAAACATCTGACTTGGGGAAAACTAAGTGGATAGAAATGGAGATAAATTTGATGGACTCGAGTCCCATTAATTTCCGCCTCTTCCGTGTTCCGTATCACCACGGCGATGCACTAAGAAGAATCGTTAAAGATCTCCTTGACAATAACATCATTGAAAATTCTTCATCCAAGTTCGCGAGCCCGGCAATGCGTGTGTAAAAAAAAATGGCAGTTTTCGATTGTGCATCAATTTCCGACGCTTAAATGCTGTCACTCGAAAAAATCACTTCCCCACCCCAATTATTGAGGAATCCTTGGACAATCTTTCAAAGGCTAGTGTGTTCATTTCGCTGGACTTTAAGAATGGTTATCATCAAGTTCCAATTCGCGCTGAACGTCGTCATCTGACCACTTTTGTCACCCCTGATGGTCATTACCAATACTGTAGAATGCTTTTTGGGCTCACCAATGCCCCAGCAGTTTTTATGAAGCTAATGGATAAAATAGTGAGAAAGGTCCATGATAGTCATCGTTTTGCTTATATGGACGATTTTCTAATTGCTTGCTCGTGTATAAAAGAAACGTTTGAAGTTTTAGAAATGGTACTAAATGTTTTACATTGAACTTAAAGAAGTGCTTGTTTTTCAATGACAATGTCGAATTCCTTGGTCATGAGGTCAGGACCCTAGACCAGGAATAGGAAAATCAAAAGTAATATCTAAATATCCAACTCCCAGAAGTGTCACAGAAGTTAGACAGTTTCTGGGGTTAACCAGTTACTTTCGTAAGTCCATAAGGGATTACGCCCACATAGCCTTACTTTTAAATGAGTTATTGCGAAGAGATGATGACTTTATTTGGACAGACACTCGGGAACAAGCATTTCAGCAGCAGCGATCAAAATTGTCACAACGTGCCGTACTGTCTAGACAAACATAAAACATGAGCTTCATACAGATGCCAGCTCTCGTGGTCTAGCAGGTATCCTACTACAAATTGGAGAGGACGAACTACGACGTCCTGTATCCTATTTCAGTAGGGCAACTACTTCAGAAGAACAGCGCTATCACAGCTTCGAATTCGAAGCATTGGCTGTGGTAGAAAACCTTGAGCACTTCAAGTACTACTTATTGGGTAAATCATTTAATGTGGTGACTGATTGCTTATCTCTTAAGGCTGCAAAACAGCAGAAGGAATTGAACTCTCGTATTGCCCGCTGGTGGCTTGCGATACAGCAATTCGATATTACTCTGGAGTATCGTCTCGGAACAAAACTGGGTCACGTTGTTGCTTTAAGTCGAGCTGCTTCAGCGAGGCTACTATATCCGTTGAAGTTAATAACGAAGTTATGACTTTTCTCTTTAAAATTCCGGTCCACATGTTTATTTTAAAACGATATTGAGATCTATTTTGTCTCATTAAATTCGGATTCTCTACGTGCCACTCGTGTAAGTTGTGTAGGTTCATGTAACCGTCTTTTTTAAATGTCGATTCATCCGACCATAAAATTTTCTCGAAGAATCGTCGATCTTCCCTTTGTATTTGGAGCATCGTTCGGCAAAACGTAACCCGTGGTTGATAATCCCGAGGTGGCCGGGTTTGTACTCGCTGTACATGGTATGGGTGGAGCTCATGTTCATGTAATATTCGGTGAGCTATACTTTTCGGCACTCCTGTGCATTCCTGGATTGCACGTACCGAACTACCTGGATCTTCTTCAACTTCTTGAAGTATTGCGTGCTCGTAAGATAAGGAACTCTTCCTTCACCATGTACTTGGTTTGAAAGTCGTCCCTCTGTGGAGAGTAGACGATGCAAAACTCAATGATTTGACAAGCTAGCGTCACTATCTTGCTCACTCACACTTCATGGAATGACTCTCCGTCTCACTCAAGCTAGAATCTTAAAGTTACGCTCATAAGGCAAGCTTTGTGTACACTAGATTCATTTTTAGTAGATGACAATTTTTTTTTCGAAACTGGGTTTTTTGAAGAAAAATTTTTTTTTTCAGTATTCTAAGAAATATTGTAGCAAGTGTTATACCGTTTTAGAATCCTTATTAAATGTGTCATTTAAAGTTCAACGAATTATTAATTTTATATTGTTGGTTCGGCAAAATGTGACATTTACTTCCAAGTTGGAGCAGTTGGCTTAGAACTTAAAGCAGCAGGTGACATAAGCACTATTCGGGATTACATAAGAAAAAGAAAATTGAAAAAAAGTGAAGATTTGTAGCAACACGAGCTAATAAACCAACACAAGGTGTACATTCACTCGAAAACAAAAGAAACACCTATTATTTGAAAAATACACGACTTAGATTTTTTTGTACATTTTTCTGGTAACTGTTACGATTTGGTCTATTACCCGGTTCCGGCTTGACGTCGACTTACGGGACACCCTGTATATATATAAATAAATAGAAACTAAATAAAATGCGTTAGTCTTCGATGATCACGACTCAGTATTGACGCCTTATCGGATGTTCTCGCGGCTTGGCTGACCTAAGTCGTAGCTAAAGTAGTTAAATGAGTTTTGATAGATATGTTGGTCGTGGATTTGGTTGGTCAGGCTTTATGTCACCCTAAGCAGGTCGGGTACACTTGCTGTGATGGCATCAAGTTTTGCTCATGATGTGGCATCGAACCGGGTGTCTGCTCCCACAGTGTTAAAGTAGTCAAATGAGTTTTGATAGATGTGTTGGTCGTGGCTTTGTTTGGGCAGGCTTTATGTCACCCGACACAGATCGGGCACACTTTCTCTGATGGCATCAAGTTTCGCTCATGATGTGGCATCGGACCGGGTGGCTGCTCCCACATAGTTAAAGTAGTTAAATGAGTTTTGATAGATGTGTTGGTCTTGGCTTTGGTTGGGCAGGCCTTATGTCACCTTAACCAGATCGGGCACACTTGCTTGCTCTGATGGCATCAAGTTTCGCTCATGATGTGGCATCAGACCGGGTGGTTGCACCCACAGTGTTAAAGGATGTTGGTTGGGTGCAGTCATAGACGGTCGGAGAACCGGGAAGTGATGCACACGTGGAGATTGTTGTTCTGCCACGGAGAAGGTTTGAAAGAGTCAATATCGATAAACCGTAAAGGTGTTGTTCCAGTAGTTTTCATCAGGTGTCAGTTGGCGTCACTGGGGGCAGTGACCTTGCAGGACGGCCGAGCTGTAAGAGCAACACTCCTCCTTAAGATATATTATAATACAAAAACTTCTACTAGCCATACTTATGCTGTATGGTGACAGTAGCTCACCATTGTGAACAAAACTTCTTGAACCGCCACAGCGGTCATGCGTAAAAAGAACCTGAGAGTCTTCTGCTCCCATGGTTACGTATTGTTATTAACATTATTATTGTGGTGATGACAGGAGCGAGTATGGTTCAGGAGGAGCTGCCTTGGGGGCGCAATGGCGAGTTATCAATAAATCTGTATATTTTTTATTTATTGTAATTTAATTTTGGTTGATAACACTAGTGTCTAAATAAAATAGGCGATGATGGAAAGTAGTGCTCCACGTGTATAGCTCACCATGTCGCAATCATATTCTTATAATATGATAGCTTAAATAATCTAAGGCACAAAAAACACAAACCCGGGAGGGTAATCACGCCTATCTCTAGCTATCCCCATATCACTGAGAACGAAAAGTTATGTGGAAGACCTAGGAGAATAGTCATTGTGGGCGAGATAGCTCAAAAGAATTCCAAGCATCATTGATTCACATTCTTCAAATGTTATATGTAAACACCACAATTTGTGGAATCATTAACGTTAATAAGATACAACAGTGGATTAATACTTACCAAACACAGTCTGTTAACTTTTAATAATTCACTTCTTAAAATTCGTGTATAACCAAATACCGTAAATGCTTCCAGTGATTGGAAATATGCTCTTGAACTCCGTGGCTTGAGAGAAACGTTCAGTAAAACCTGTAACTGCCTCAACAGCTCTCCTATTTTTAAGTACTCAACCTACATTATGACATGGTAAACGAAGTTAATACGCGGGACACACTCTCGCTGTGTTCATTATCCATTTGGAGATAATTGGTCCTCAAAAAATGTTCACTCTTAAGAAGCGGATAATATCACAATAGGACTAATCAACCTTGTTAACAACACCAACTTCGGATTATTTCAATCAGAAATAACTCCTTCGCTATCAATTTATGATAGAAGAATTATAATGCAAAGAGTATAGTTACTCTTATGGAATGACCATGATTCGTTCTACTCCAACCCATAACTTGCAAAATCCTTACTATCAACCTGTTCACTCCATGACTAAACTAATCGCGATGGTGGGTAATAGTGCACCATATGTATCGCACATCCTTTCGTTGTCATGTTTTTCCAAAACGTGGTGACTTCGTACTCTGTACCAAAATATCACAATACTACGAATGTATAGCGGACGATAAAATCAGTTTTAGTAAGAGTCAAGGCTTGTGGTGTAGAAAGTGGAAAGATCGTACAGATACTCCACTGAACATTTAATGGAATAATACTTGCTCGAAGTATTTAGGTGTGTATATCGGACGCGAGAGTAAATCAAATGATAGGCGCATTGTAGTCGAATGTTTCCATTATCCTTAATGGGAAGGGCAGTCGTGCTAAACTATTTGCTTACCTCGCCCATCGTTCATCTGCTAAAGTCTGAGACGTTTGATGAAGGCTTCGTAGGTCTTCATCAAGCAAAAGCGATAGACGCCTTTTGGTGCGGAAGACGGTGGATTTCTGAAAGCACGCGCTATCTGCCAGTCAAGATAGATGGATTAGGTCTCACTAACTTGGTTGTGAAATCAAGGTGTCTCCAACTGCGTGCATTGTAAAGAGTGTTCTGCCAAAGAGACACTCTGATTAATCAGCTGTGGGTTAATGTACTGGGAGTGATCGGCATAAGGGAGTATCACTACCTGCTCTCTGTTCGACCACCTTATTCTCGTGACTGGCCACAGGATATAATCTCAACGATTCAAACCTGGGGCAGAATCAGGCCAACATTTCACCTTAAGTGGGATGCTCTACGGTACTCCCAATACGCGTCGATTCCAATCAGGTTTAATCCTGAATTAATAAATTAATAGATTCAGTGCTCAGTAATGCTCGAGGTTTTTAAGCTGACACGCAGACAGTGACAGTTCTCGGAGATATCACTGATACCTCTGGAAACTGTCGACTAAACACTAACACTCCACAACTACACGACCTGGCTGCTTCTGCGCGGGAAAGATTTCGCCAACTTAGGACCAGTAACCCTGGCACTTAGTTCAACGATGCTTTCGTTCTGAACAGACCACGTCACACACCTCCGGAGTGCACAGGATACAACATATAGCGAACACACCTCGGGGTGAATATGGGCGTGATGGGAGGGATAACTTGCAGAGTAGTCTACAGTTATCCTTCTAGTTACAAAGATGCTGATGTAGCATGCAAATTTCTGCATCACAGTCTTATGCATCCCAATCAGTTGTCACATATTGACCGGCAAGTTCAGAGGATTTGCACAGTTTGTGCTTGTGAAGGCACCATGTTTCACCGGTTATTCAATAGCTCAGCTTTGCAATATCTAATGGAGCTCGTGCGCCATATGTGTCAGCTTAACCACCCGAATTTCGGCATTACTAGGACATCATTTTTATGGGGACCAAAAGTTAGTAGTGTTGACACTGGCCAAATCTACAACACTCACCCACAACACCACAGACAAGCACTTAAGCGCCACTTCGTTGACAGATTGAAGAGACGTCTTGAATGTCTGGCCACGAACGCGGACACATTCAACTGTACATGGCAACCACTATCATCGGTGCAGGATGGCGATCTAGTCTTTCGCTGGTGATAGCAGGTCACAGCATTCGCAACACTAGTCCACGGGGCCTCTCCTCGGTTTGCAACCGTGGTAAGTGCTGTGGGAAGGGCAGGTATTCTGTTAGAGATTCTAAGCTGTAGGGATGATGAGGGCAGTTTGTAGAGGTCTATGAAACTACAAGCTGCCCTCGCGGGACTCTATAACGGTATCGGGTAAATTTTTTCGTTCGTTCGGCTATTAAGTTTTTAATTCGGTTTCGGTCTCAATGCTATACTGCAAAAATTTTTGTTGAAATTCGCTCCTTTAGGGACATTTTTATTAGTTTATTTTGGAAATTTGGAACTCCTTGGAACTGCCACTTACCTAATTTTCAAAATTGGGACTGGTTCTAAATTTTTGGTTAAACTTTAGATCTTTTTCAAGATTCTTGTGTCCGTTTTTCGTCTCTTTTGTGAATTTTGTGTTGTTTGTTTTCCTTTTTAGGTAGTGTCTTTTTTACAATTTTGTGCTTTTGACAATTGGTTTTAAGGAATATTTAAAGGAGCCACAAAAAAGACCCATAAATAAAGAGCAAATATAAATAAAAAAAGTATTATAATATTATCTTATTCAGCAAGCTTAAACTTTCATTTGCTTTTCTTAGGTATACAGTGTTCTTTCTCAGGTGAAAGCCGCATTTGTGGTATGTGGTTGTGGAGCGGGGGGGTGAGGATAATTTTATTTATTTTGATCGTGTCCTCTGCATGGGACTCGAACTCACAACTTTTAGGATAGGTCATGTATGGATAGAGGAACTTTTTTATAAAACCTTTATTTGGAGCCATTCCAAATTAAATTATAAATACAAGAGAAAAAACTTTCATAGTTACTGTGAGATTTGTGCTCAAGCGTAGGGAGGTGCCGGTTGTAAAAGGACGACTCAACTTTTTCATTCAAATATAAAATTTTATTTCAATATAACTATACTTGCTTAGATATAACAATACTCGGTATCAAATTCAAGAATCTTAGCGTAATCTATCACAGTGAATTCTAACTTACAAACTATTCACTGGGTAAACAAGCCAGAACTAGAAATATGTTTAGACAGAATGAAATTTCGGTCATATATGTCTGGTAAAAATGGTGTTGAATTATAGTGCGCCGTGCAGGCGTAACAAAATAGAAATTTTGTCTTTGTTACCCGTGTGACCACGGGAGCAAGAGCAGAATTAGATTTCTGCTCAGATGTGCTTCTATTCCAGTTTTAATAGACAAGCTCTGCTCATTTGATGCCGGACAGTGTTTGGTATAATGGAAATATGCAAGTCGTAGAAGTTTCATTGGAAAATAATAATACTCAGCTCAGAATACTATTCTGTGCAACTCGTATTCGTTTCGCCTTTCAGAATAATGCAATATAAGGTCTGCACCAATGATCAAATCAGGGATATCCAATACTATAGGACCAACTTTTTCAGGATTATTTTGACCCTTTTGAGCGAATTCGAGGTTAAATTAACTAAATGTTGGAAAAAATGTTACAAGTAGTAGATTAGAAAGGTAGACAATAATAATGAGTTTGTAAATAATTAAATAGACGTAGATAGATATACAGTTAGAAATTAGATAAAGATATTATTGAACTTAATCTACAATTTTTTTTAAAATGGCTGTGCACAATATTTCAGTGCCCTTAATGAACGCTTTTTCGAGTTATCGGGAGCACAGTAGACGGACACGCGGCCGATATGACAGACGCACATGAATAACTTAGTACACCCTTTTAGTTTTCATCTATAGTATCAAAATTCAAACAGCGGTTCATCCACATACATTACAACATACATGGAATGCAGTCTTACCAACCTAACTTTCTTTTTATCAATATAAAATCTTCAGAAAAAAGCTGGAATTGGAGGGATTACTGAAATCTTGAACCACACAGGGCCCCTGTAGAATATTTAGGAAGGTCAACATAAACGTGAAGGTAGAATAGAACCAATAAGATGTTGCATGAAGTTGTATGACCGGTGAGAAATTATAGAAGCTATGATAGGATAGTACAACGAGGCCGAACTTAACTAATCTTTCACCGACAGTCAGATGGCTGACAAAATATGCAAAAATCAACATTACTTTCTATTCTGGACAAAAAAACATCTGTAACATTCTACCTCCCCGACCAAAACGGGAAGGTGGATGAAGCGTATACTATGTGTGCATTATTATTATATTAAATTATTATAACGTTAAATTAATTTACGAAAATCTATTTAATGGAATACTTCGCCACATTAAGAAATTCGCTCTACCTTACATATAATTATATATAATTTACTGTGTAAAAGACTTGTAATATGCTTAGTTTTTCACTATAACTACATAAAATTTATTACATCCAGGTTGATATACTGTCAGAAGAAATCAAAACCTCCTTGAAATTACTAGCGCTCAAAGAAACTGCTTAAAAATGAGCTACAGAAAATTCTCTGGTAGTATTATAGGGAAATTCTCAAAGGATTCCTTTGAAAAGACTTGAGATTCAAAGAACGGAGAACTTATGAAGCATGCCATATTGTAAGGTACCGCCACCGTTGCTGCTAGTAATAGCCGATCTGGTCTATCTTTTATGTCCATAAGGTTAAAACATAGATAAACCAGGGAGTAGTGTGCTGCAAAAGATTTCTGTAAAGGATGTAATAAGACAACTTGAAGAACAATTTCTGCGGCTACATTAAAGTGTTCTAGTCCTTTGTGAGGGTTTATTCCAATGCCAAACGCAATTTCAAGGAGTATACTAACCAACAGACAGACGCCCTAATGGAAAAATAATATTGAAAGCTGTTGCCTTTGTAAGTAGTCCAAAGAATTGAGAAGGAAGTTTCGATTACGGTGGCATCTTTAGGTATTTATGCAAAATTTTCGTTGATAAAGCTGCTATCGGAAAGCATTTCAGGAGCTTTTCAAAGAAAGGAAACTAAATTATATATACAATAAAAGAGGATATGGTCCATTGAGTTTGTCAGTAGTGCAGACAGACTAAAATTTAACGAGCTCTCAAGAAGTAACTTTGTTAAATCAGAAGAAAAGAAATTCATCAGTTTTCGCCCGTAAGCACACTAAATGTTCAAAGAACAGCTTTTTGTCATCCTCGAAGGTGGTTTTCTGCATAATAAATAAATCATTAATGAGAATTGTTTGACCAAGGTAACTGGAGGCTAAACATTCGAGGTGAGTGCTTCAAATAGTTCACATTCATATTTTATTTATAACGCGGATAATCCAAAAGTTTCGAATATCACTCAGCAGCCTTGAAAGACTTAAGAGTTAGAAGTAGATAGTCTTCATATTCATTCTATTTTTAGCAGTTCAACTGAGACAAATCAAGGTATTGGAAAAGCTGACAGAAAAGCCATTACCAGTTTTGTTAGTGATTTCAAAGAGAACGGACGTGTTGTTGATTTTATTGTAATTTTGGAGAATCGAACAAGATCCTAACTTTTTTGGCGTAGTTAGACCTACTAGTGCATTATCTCCTGAAACAGTTGAATTCATTGAAGATTTATTTAATATTCCTGATACTGGTACTACTTCTGAATGATCTAGTTGAACATCGGTTACTTGTGAAGCAGTGGTTCCCATGGATAGAATTGAGAGTGGTGCGTCGCGTGGGCCAAAGACCGGGGCAAGTTCCGGTGCTAGCGGAGTAAACCACATTGGTGAACGTTAGTTTGAAGCTGAATCGTATTTGACGTGGATAAGACCTAGAAATCGAACACCATCGAGTGTGGCAATATTTACAAAAACAAGAATTTTATTTTTTTTTATGGATATAGCACTCTAAGTATTTATGTACATTGTAATTTGACTATCAGAACCAGCTGAACGCAAGCTGGCTATATGGACACGTCTCAGTAAACATTTGGATGAAAAATCATCAGGGTGATATTTGGATGATATGGCCAAAATATCTTCCACGCGAAATTAAAGCAATTACTTCGCGTACGTAGACAAAAAGAAGAAGAAATCACAAACAATTTTGTTTTCTGATTTTAAACGTGGAAGCAAGAAGACAATAGTTTCGTTTATTTGTCATCTCTATGATACACGAATTTCTCATTTGGAAGAACGCGTCATTAGACCCCATGACAGTAATTAATTTGTGAGTTCTCTAGTGATTTTATTTCCACCAATCCATATTAAAAAAAAAAAAAAAATTAAATAAATATATACCTACCTTAAACAAATATCTTTTTTTTCCCTTACTTTAAATTCTAAAGGATTTATTTCGACGATTCATGAACGATTTGCTTAGACGATAAGAAAGCGAAACATCTTGAAGAAACGAATACGTTTCTTACATGATATGAAAATAACTCGTCAGGAAGAGATATGGACAAATTACTTGAAGATATAGCGTAGCAGATACGCATTCGTTTCTTCATAATATTTTGCCTTCGGGGTAACAGTTTCTCCCGTTGGAAGTTAAGAATGCAGTACGTCCAGGTAATAAGGAAGTGAATCTTCTGCGTTTCGCCATGTTTGCTGGGGTTTAATAAATAAACGGTCAACAATACATGCGTTGCATCACTTAGTCGGTGTTAGTATTAGTATGTTACACTAAACATAGACCAAGCACCAGATAAAATGACATGCAATGGCAATGCGACATAGAACAAAAATATAAAAAACTAAATTAAATCTAACTAAAAAGATTAAATATTATATAGACGTTTTGTTAAGACATGCTTAGAGTCGTCAAGACCAAAATGCTCAGTCAAATTATTAACAGCAATGCACATGCGATTAATAGGTTGTGACAGCAAGATGCATCGCGTCAGTACGCCTTCCATTTAAGATAATGAGGAATTAGCCGCGTAGGAATTATGTTATAATTTTAATCATAAAAACACTTAACCTTTATTCGCTTATCGTCGAAATGCTTTTATGATGACATCTGTCAACTTCATGACTTTAATTCTAAAATCCTTTTATTCCATACACACATACATAATTATTTTTATTTGTTATCCCAGTAATTGGCTGTCGTGGAAATTTTAATGGTCGATAAAAGCCATCGAAACGTGATTGCACTTTAAACACGTTTAAAACAAAAAGAAAAAAATCGGATTTTCCAGCCCGATCTCAAATTTCTGTTTTATTGTGGAAATTTTTCAATGGAGCAAACCCATTTTAGCGGTGAGAGCAGTGATTGAAATGCGCTGTAGAGTACTTGAAACCTTTTACAATTCAATTAAACCCGAAGGCGTAAAAACGCAATGGCAATCTGTGAAGAGGCACTCAAATGAACATTCACAGGTGGGTTATTTAAGGGAGCACGTGCAAATACAGCTACAAAAACAAGGCTGGAGGAAGCACTTAGAATATTTTCGTGTAGCAATACTTTTGCTACACATTCTTTCAGAGGTATATCAAGGAACTACGCGTATACCTGTCTTAAATTACTTGAAGCCAATGGGTAGCAACTTTGCATTAATACATCTGCTACCATACAAATTATATGGAAAAATTAGTTTCTGTGTCGACCATTTGGCAAAACAAAAAATGCAAGTGTTCATTATAATTTTATGATTAGTAAGACCATGTAAAGCAGTTTTTTGTATTGATTGATTTATGTTCTACGAGTTTTGTGCTATAAATGGATTGTGTCTGTTGAGATATAGATTTTTAGACCATAAATGGCACATTATTGCTGAAACAGAAATCTTCTTGTGTGTTTTTATCCTTTAATTGGGAATCTTAAAGACTTCCATCGAGGAAAAATATCGCTTGCAATCATATCAGGAACTTCGTCTTTTAAAATATTACGACGGATCTTCGTATAAGAATAATGAACTAATTTTTGACTTTTGTGATGTAAGTCAAGCTAAATTCCAATTTCCTTACGATAATGTAGTAAATAGTTAAATATTTTTCTACATTTTAAATGAAATAAATAAAATAAAGTTTTAAAGCTTTGATTTACTCAATAAACATATTTAAAGTACATAAAATCATTAATAAATTAATAATTACCTATAAAAATCAAATATTTAATTTCGTGATATTAACTACAAATAAATAAAAATATACTGAGGATCATTTTTAATTTTAAGAACAAAAGTGACAATTATAAACTACGAAAAGAAAAATGCTACGATAAATTACTTATAACTAATGAAAAAAATTATTCTGAAAGTGGAAGTGAAAATGATTTATTCCAAGAAATCTCGTTAAATCTTTCTATATTATTTGACCCATTTAGAAATTAATTAGTGAAAATATCAGGAAAATGGAAATGGCAGAAAATAATGTCTAATTATTTTAAGTTGCTCAGATAGCCCAATCTTCCCAGATGGCTCAAGCTGCTCAAATAGTTCAAGCTGCTCAGACAGCTCAAGCTTCTCAAACAGCCCAAAAGGTAACTAATGTTTTGAACAGTTTGAAAGTATTATATGATGCAATCAAAGATCTTCCGAAATTTCATGGTAATCTTAGAATTTTGTACCATTTTCTCAAAAATACGGAAGAAATTTTGTTCCTAGTTGCATGTGTGGACTACATATTATATGCAATAAGAAACAAAATAGAAGGACCAGCAAATGAAGTTCTGAACGTACATATACCGCACACCTCTCGTATAGGTCGATATCAAGAATAACTTAATTGCTCATTAATCTGATAAGTATAATGAAATATCTCACATTAAAGACCTGCATAATTTAGACTCCGAAAAAAATTATTCAACTATCTAGAAGGAACTTCTGGCGATAGTTTGGGTAATAAAATATTTCCGCCCATATCTCTTTGGCCAAAAATTCAGCACAGTCACCAGTCATAAGCTTCTTTTGTGGGTAATGAGCCTATATGATCCAAGTTTGAAATTAGGCATTTGGCGGCTAGACTTGAGTATCGATTATGAGATGAGTCTACAAAAAACCTACTATGAACTCCATTACTGACGCCTTAAGTTACAACAAAATAACAGTCAAGGGAACCCTCATAAGACGAGTTTAACATAAAACTAATTTTGGAAAAATCGGACAGAGCCCCAACAGATTCAACAAAAGTCGTATTTAAAAATAAGCAAAGACAAACTGTCCGAAACAGCGTATTTTCCGAAGAAACTATTACAAACATTTTTAAAGAATATTTGCCTCCAAACAAAACAAAAGCCATTCTTTCCAGTGATAATATACTTCTAATTTTCAAACTGTATGTTAAAAATTTTTTGCTTTATGAAAAATGCAAATGAATGAAACGCTTACCCCGTGGAATAATGCGATACATTCATCCACCAAATATATGTTATGAACTATTTTATCGTAGAACTAATAAATTTACAAATAAAGTGACCTTCAATAGTGAATACTTACAAAGACGCAATGAATTTCAATCTATCCTATTCTCTTCTATTAAAAATATATTAAAAGAAAACATGCATAAAAATATTGATAAATTAAATAAGAATAGAAAACCCCACGTGAATATAAAGAAAATGATAATATTTTTAGGAAAGAAAGGTTTAGGAAATTTAAAATTAAGAATAACAGAAAAGTTGTAATCATTGCGAAAGGCAAAACATAAATCTTAAATAAAAATAAAAACGTTTTTTACAGCTTAACAGCGACGGACACGTGCGGACAGAAGGTATACATACACGATCTGAGCAACAGCAACGGACCCCTACTGCTCAAACTGAGACAGGCTGGAATTATTAAAGGGCACAAGAACTTAATACACATACATAGTCCATATAGAAAATTATAGAAAAAATGAGAAATTCCTTAGACTATAACAACGAGTTTGAAGGCACAATATAAATAACTAAACTTAGATTTTACGAACTAGAACAGAATTTACATACACTTCTAGCTGGGTATAGAACTTAAATAGGAATAGTGAATTAGTGATTAGCAACTTCAATAAAATGAATTCCGGGAAATACGGACGCTGAAAACGCCATAAACATAAAAAAGGAAATAAAGGTTGTCAAAATCAGTCAGCACATTATAGGGAAAGAAATTAATAAGCAAACCCAAATAAATGACAGAATAATGGAAAGATTTAACAATTTCTATTAAAATTAATTTTACAACAGGTAGAAATAAAAGAAATCTACAATATTTTCCAAAATGTCTTCAGTTGAAATTAAGAGAAATGAGCAAATTTACAAATCTTTTGGACTACAGGCATACTATAGTAACTCAAATGTAATCGTTAATATTCAAATTCCCATAATATTCAATGACGCGTATTCCATTTCGGATTTAATACTATTTCCAATTATTACAACATTTACATTTATAACAAAATCCTATACTACCCTAAAGGAGCTTGATATTCAATACTTCGACGAAGCATGCCCGTTTATAGAAGGAAGATACTATTGTAAGTGAACTACGACCACATCAAAGGATAATAAAGTTACTTTCATGTAAAACATCATTAAAAAAGACTGAGCCAATTTCAATCTGCAACAAGGACCCAAAAATACATCAGTGTATCAACCAGAACCGGATTTCATACTCCTCATTAATAGTCCTACTACAACTATCAAATCGACATGTGTTATTCCTCAGAAACAAATCAATGGAACCCAGTCTTTATTCACTTTAAAAATTGCAGTATTACAATTAACGAAGTTATATCTGACAGTAAATTGTGGCGACGCATTCGTTTCAGACCGTACAGCCGATAGTTGCTAAAACCGCTGTAAAGAAATAAAATATAAAAAAGTACTTTGAAACATTTTGGTTGATGATAGAAGGTAGGCGATTAAATTAAAATATTGTAAAAAAAACAAAAATGTAATGAGTCTTAGAAAGTTTTTCATGAGAGACAGATAAAAGGAAAAGAAAAATAAACAACTTGTAAATTATAAAAAAAACCAAACGACTTATCAAGAAGAATAAACAATTCAAGCAAGGAAAAAATCAACCCCTTTGTATAATGAGAATGGATGTTTTCTTTGGTATTAATTTTAGGGAATAGATAAACTTTTCCTTCCAGAGTTCGGACTCCAGTAAGTCAGCGTCGACAGGACCACCTTATTTGCACATTACATATCGAGACGACTCAGTAACAGGGAAGTACTTTCTGCAGACGGCACGAACTTAATTCCGCTACTAGAAGACGTCTCTTACTGTAGTAACCTGATAATCTGTTGTCTGACATTATCACTGTGGTATTAAATCCTTCGACTTCCATCGAGTCAACATAGCTCCGATTTGGCCTACGTAATTCCATTGGTGGGGTACGAGGCAACCATTCCAGGTGCCTACAGCAGATCAGTTTTGCCGAAGATATTCGAAGTCATTAGCCGTGCTCTAGTTTCGACTAGAACTATCAACTCAAGAACAACTTTCCAGTTCTCTATCGAAGTCATTGGTTGTGCTGTAGTTTCGGCCAGAGCCACTAACTCTAGGACGATCCTTCAGTTCTCTGACGAAGATATTAGCTACGCTGCGGCTTCAGCCCGAGTTACTACTTATCAGAAGACGCTACTCTTATAGCCTCTATGCCGCTTAGGGGTTTCGGGATAATTGAGAAATATAATAAATCCCCTAAAAAATCAACCAATACCTATTGGGTTGATATACTCACATACTCACCTATGTTTAACGAGATCAATGCAACTATCAAAGATCTATATTTGGAAAAGGTGGAAGCCTACTATTTAGAAAACAGACAAGCAATAGAACTTCTGGAACCAAAATCAATAAAGACGGATAACGTATCTCATTGACTTATAGTTTATCTTTGCATTACTACAACATTTTACGTAATCACACAGCTGAAAATGTGCATAAGACTCAGTAGAACAAGTGGTCCTTATTTTGCTCTATTCAGGAATTTCTTGATATTGAATTACAGTAACAAAGTTAGCATATAAGCCCAAATTTAAAGCATTTTATTGAATAAAACAATTTTGAAATTTACCAAAATACAACTGGTTGAATTAGTTCAGAAATTTACTTCTGCTATATTCAAGCATATCACTCTAAAAGAATTATAAATCGAAATGGACTTCGAAGTCTTATAATACAACCAATGAACATAATTCAACGGTGTGTTAAATAAGTTTATTTAAACTCAACAATGTGTTGAGTTAAGCTACTTAGCTTGGCTTATCCTTTTACCACTGGCAGGAGATACATAAGCACTAGGTTGCTTGGGAAGTTAGTAAAATAAAACTCCCAAGGTAGTCGATAATACTACTTTAATCATGTAAAGCTAGAGGCTATTTATAAAAGATAAAATATGCTTACATGTTAATATGAATTCAGTTATGTTCGAAAGAAATTATCTCAACATAGTAGAGCGCGGTTGAAATATTTTAACATAGATTAAAATGAGTATAAGCGAAACACATGTAAAAAATGCATAGTCAGCATTTTTTGACTGAGCTGATAAATAAAAGTTTTAAAAAGTGCTCGTTCATACATATGTACGTAGAAATAGTGCAAATAAAAAACGTAAATATTTTTATGCTGTGAATCAATCCCATTGCTTTATGCTGTAAAAATTATTTTAAGGTCATGATTGCATTGATTCTAATTATGACGGTAAAGAATTCTTGGCTAATTGTTCATGGGATGAACAGCAATTGAAATATCGGTCGCCTTTCTTCATGTTAACAATATGCTCATTCTACTCAATTTTAGTTAAATCAGATTCTCCTTATGTTATTTGAAACATTATTTGAGTCAACTCAACTCAAATGATGAGTCCTCTCAAGCAGTAAGTCCGCTCAAGACTTGAGTTCGCTAAAGTCAACTCAAGCAGTGATTCCGCTCAAGGTTAAGTCGGTTCAACCAGTGAGTCCGCTCAAATTTCGTGAGTTGAACCACCTCTGAACTATTGAGCGGACTCACTTATTGAGTTGAGCGATGATTTGAGTCACAATTTGAGTACATTACATCCCTACCTAAAGGCGACTTATTTCTTTCTAATGCTTGTTTTAAGAGCCACAAAATTTAAGACTATTTATCATCGTTAATATGAGTCAGAAAATGTCTCAGAACTTTCATGAAAATTTCAAGAAGGTAAGAATTTATTGGGAGCAAATGCAAGATTGGTGAAACTTCCTTGAATTTTTACTCCTCCGTTGGTATCTCAAAATTTCAATATGTTTTAGTAGATAATATAAGGTATAAAATATAAAAAAAATCACCTTTTACTCACATATTATTAAGGTGCTATTTTTTTTGATAGCTTGATGTCAAAACTTTCTAATGAGCCATATTCCACTGTCCTATAGTAAATCGAAAAATTTATACGAATTTTTAAAACAAACCAGGACATCATTTCCGCAAAATTTTGAAAATGCCATAACTCGCGAAATACGCACTGTAGGAGAAAATTTTGTAATTCGTATTTTTATTTTTACATACCCTCCAAGTATGTAAAATTTAAAAAACTTGGTGATGGTCATGTCACACTTTTCGTGATCTGTGGTCGATTTATTTTGGAAAGACCCCAACGGAATATCAATACTTTCGCATTACGCTTTGCAGCTTTTTAGAAACATAGCTTAGAAAAAGAATAGTTGAACTCATTTTGTATATTCATATTCAGCACAAAATACAGAAACGAAGGGAAAGCTCGCCTATATAAAGTCGATTTTTTGGAATGGGATACATCGTATCATAAATGCAGTCCCTCTATCCTAAACCACATAAGTATATAGTAAGGCCATGTACCTAACAACAACAATGAGCAGCAGATATAATTCCAGGGTAATTTAATTGCCACAAATTGATCTACTACATTTTAATGACAGAGGATTTGCCCCTATTTCCGGCACTTAGTGAATGGAGCCCCACCAGGCTCTTCCATAGTTATTGAACTACATACATATAACTAGACCTCCATAATGGCACTTTACACTATACTTCGCCATTGCATAAATTTATTTAGATTCTGCCTATTTCATTATTATGGCTGTCACCTATCGAGTGATAGTTTGGAAATTTATGTAAAAAGTTTGAAATTCTGAAATGGGGGAAGCCGAGCTTAATATAAAATATTCTTTAATAGAATGTAAAAAGTGATATCACTCCTTTCAAGATGAGTGGTGTGGTGTATTTTACGTCAATGTACGTATAGTATATACATATATATATAGTAAGAAAGCTTGATGCTAACTAGTGGCTGAGAACACTTACAACTAGATAAGAAAATCTCCATATAAACCCGGATTACTTTTTGAAAGCTCTTTAACTTTTTATTCAAAAAAAGAAATATGTCATACTATAGCCAGAGAGAAAGAGAGAATGTGTAGAGCTTTCTATTAGAGGGCCATTAGCTCGTTTTAGTTGGACCGAGTTTTTGTACGACTTTGTACATCTAGATGTAAGTTATCTCAGCTGGTGGTAAACTAATTTTTCTAATTTTCTTAAGTCTACTCTATACACTCAAAGAAAAGTTGCATAGATTCGCAGAGGTGCAATAACTTTACTCTAGTTATCCCAAGGTATGAACTCCTTAAAAATAAATAAAAATCTTATTATTTAGATGTTGCATCTATTTTATAGCTTTATGTTGATAAGACAACTATAATAAAGTAGATATTTTTTTGTACTGTAATCTTGTAACGAGGGCAGAGAAAATGGTTGTGACTATGTACCTATTAAAAGGAAATCCAAGCCTGTGTCGACGACCAATATTCAATTTGGTGTTCTTGTGACATCATGACTTCAGCTGGAAGCAGGTGTACGACTAATTAAGCAGTTTGCAATATCTTCGCATTATACTTCCTATAGTTAAATGCTTGGCGATTTGTGAATTGTTTAAAAAACATTCACATCCAGTGCTATTGTATTAAGCATTAAGCCATGGTTAAGTAATTCACTTCGCATACTAAAATGCTGAGCTGGGCTTACTGTTTATTTACTAGCAGTTGGTGGTCTCCAGCTGGTAGCAGTGACTGAAGTAATGCTTTCCGAAAAATCGCAAGTTATTGGACTGGTCACTAGGTCAGAGTCGCTTCCTCCAGTAATGATTATAATAGGGGGCCCGACTTTGTGAGTGGATCGGGTTCGTCAGTTGCGTTTTTCCGTGATGGAGTTATGAGTATATAAAATCGCGTTCTTTTAAGAATTAATTGAATACCAGATAAAGTTTTTATATATGGCTTATTCGAGTGTTTTATTAGGGACATGACAAATTGGCGCAGCCGGTAAATCGTGTCCCTTAGCAATAAAAACACTCCATTCTCAACAAATGCACTACTTTTATTTAATTCGCAGATCTTACTGACTGACTTGACATTAACTTAATCTAACTATTAGTGCCGACCCATCGCTGTTTAATTGTAGCCCGAACTGACCACACCAATTTAGTTGCGCACCTCGAAAACTTGCAGACGGAACTCCGAAGTAGAATCTGATCCTCAACATATGTAATTATTATTGTATAGTAATAGTCGACAACCGATGACGAAGTTGCTGGCTAATGTCACCGATGGCAACGAGCTGTGCTGTTGTAAACAAAACGAGTAATGACCATGTTCTGTGCGAAATAGCATGTTTAGTCACTGCCGCCATAATCTAAACAATCATCACATTATTTAATAATAAGTGGGCACTTTACTGTGCAAGGTGATGTGTTGCGCTATTGCTAGCTACTTTACTACCGGTACACCTGCCAGCCTCTTGCTTGTGTGTACTTGTAGACTGAGCCACAACACCTGTTTCTAGGGGTTGTCCGTGGTTTTCACTTCGTATTCGATCTCTCATTGCTGAGCGTGAATACCTGTACCAATGGTGAGGGCGAGTTTTATATAAAGCTGTCCGCAACAAGTTGACTTCAGAAGTTAGGCGAGCAAAACGACAATATTTTAGCCCCAAATTTGACGAAGATCTTAGGCTCTGTCCACAGTGGCAATCAGTTGGCTGCTTCTCATAAATCAGCTGATAATCCGATAAGAGATATCTCATCTAATATCAATACCAACTGTTTTTACTTTGGTAGAGTCGACTACAATGACCTTGTGGATGCAGTAAATTCAATCAAGTCTGAGGTGGTTGGTCCTGACAATCTTTCACCTAGGTTCATTAAGATTATATTTCTCTTTATTGGTAAATTCATTTTGCATATAGTTAACTAATGCTTTACATCATCCTGCTGCCTGGAAGATGGCAACAGTACTTCCTATTGCAAAACACTCTTCTCCCGATCACCAGCTGAGCTCCGCCCAATAAGTTTATTTTGTTTCATAAGCAAAGTCTTGGAAAGCTATTATAGAAGTAGATAGTCGAATTTGTTAAGGTGAATAGTTTTCTTGAAGGTTCTCAATCGGGTTTTCGGCGTATCCACAGCTGTGAGACTGCAGTTCTGACGGTTACCTCTGATTTGAGAAAAGCTTTGGATCAGGGCAAGTTCAGTCGTTCAGTGTTATGGTACTGCTGAACTTTTTGAAAGCCTTCGACAGTGTGGACCATCGTATCCTTCCCTAGAATGTTGGTGCTTTCTTTAATTTTAGTAGTTCTGCCATTGCTCTGTTAAGGGATTTCTTGGCAGACAGTCAACGAGTATATATCAATAATAATTCATCCTCTGCACTATCATTACTTTGTGGGGTGCCTCAAGGTTCAATACTGGGACCTTTGCTATTCTGCTTATTTATTAATGATCTCACAGATTTAGTTCAAGATGTACAGGTTCACTCAAATGCCGTGATGTACAGCTCTATTTAAGCCGGCTGATCCGTCTTCTTGAAGACTGTATTGAACGTATAAAATGCTATTTGGAAAGAATTACCATGGTGCCAAGGGTAGTTGTTTGATATAAAATCCTGCAAAGTATCATTGTCGGTTTAATTAAAATCCCATCAGTGGCTTTAGGTAATGTGTCTCTGCCTATTTTAAATATGGTTTATACGCTTGGAGTTATCTTGAATCAACACATGAAATGTTGTGATTACAAAAGCCATGGTCAAGTTAATGCAGATCTCCGGTGTCTATGGCTTTCATTGGTCTGCTGTCTGTTAGCATACGCCTAAAATTAATTAAAGCTTTAGTCTTGCTTCACTTCACCTATGGTAGAAATATGATTCCCAAGCTGAATAGCTTCTCTACCAGCAAAGTCACAGTGGCATTCAACGACTTTATTCGGCTTGTTTTTGGCCTGCGCAGATTTGACCATATGTCGCATTTCCTTTCGCGATTGCTCGGATTCCCCTTGGCTACGAATTTGAAAAGTCGAGCTTTAGTTTTCTTATATTATCTACTTAGCTCGAACAAACCAGAGTACTTACAAGAATTATTTAAATTTTTAACGTCACAACGTAACAGGAACATATTAATTCTACGATTACATAAGTCCTGCATGGAAGGTTCTTATACTGTTCAAACAGCTCGTTTATGGAATAATCTTTCGTTAAATGTTCAGAATGTTAGCACTGTTGGCTCGTTTAAGAGATGCATTGATACAAACATAACGTAACACAATTATTTTCTTCATTTGTCTCTGTAATATAATTTTTTCAAATAAATTTAACTTCTTCTTTAATTAATAAGAATTTTTTTGAATTTCTTTTATATTCTTAATTCTTATTTTAAGTAGTTAGGTACCTTTCTAGCACCGCTTTATTTAACGTACAAGAAAATATGTGAACAATAACCATACATAAATATATTATTATTATATTTGATTGTTACTAAAACTTTCAATTTATATTAAGTTAGACGTAGCAGTCAAAATATTTAACAATATAGTTGCGCTTTGTAAAAAGATGTTCTGTAACGGAAATTTCTATATAACATACTCGTACTTAAAGAAATTTTAGAAAAATATAAATAAGATAAAATTTGTGTAAATATGTCAAAAAAGGGGCTCCTTCATGGATTTGGATAGATACTTTATATATTATGGTAGACTTTAATGTGCTGAATATGGATTTATAATTAAAATTTATCGCCAAAGTTGCTCAGAGGTTAAATCATTCATTAGAACAAATTTCTTTCGTATTTTAACCATAAATTTAAAAATAAAAGCAAAAATATAGCTGGAGCTCATGCAAAACACATAAAAAATTAGTCCACAACTACTACTATACTCCCAGCCACTACAAACATACGTGTAAGCAACTATATTCATGGTTGCTTGTGAGTATATAGGTATTTAAGTATTGCTAACTAGTGACGTCTATATAGTTACTGATAACCATAATTATAGCTTCATTAATAAAATTAATTTAGAAATCATATCAGTGTATTCGGTGGAGTTGGATCCTTGTGAAGTGAAATGTAAAAGTAAAAAAAAAATCATTTTAGTAATTAAACTCTTGTAAACTGGTAATTAGGAACTGACCAAATTATTGAAGTAAACTGATATATTGAAAATAAAATTGTTTTTTCATACATATGTACATAGCATAATATTTACACTTCGGAATACACCAAACAATTCCCAGCATTACGTGAAAATATGAATATAAACATGTAAATAGAATTAGCTTAATTATTTAATGTCAACAATTTAATTTAATTTTTGTAGTAAGTACATAGATATGAAAATAATCAGCCTTCCAGTTTTGAAGACAAAGCTTTTGATGCTGTACTGAATAAAACTCCCAGCAGAAATAAATCTTTACAATCAATTAAGAACCTACTGGTAACCACTTGTAATAACATTATTAAAATTCGTATAATAGTTTTTGTTTAATAGGAACAATTAAAATATGGATCTCTTGTTACTGTCCTATGTTGTAAAATATCGGCAGGAAAAAGAGAAGAGCAACTTCTACAGCCGATAACTATTGAGGTACAGGAGTCTTTAAAAAAAAATCATTATTTAGTTTAAAGATATATTAAAACTTTTCGATTTCTAATTTAATTTTATTTTTAATCCGCAGACTGATCACGATCCGGATAACTATGAACTGAAATTTTTGGAAAAGTCCACAGGAAAAACATTCAATTCAACCAAAAGTGAAATTAATTAATTTTTAATTTTATTTAACAGTTGAAAATAAATTACTTTATCTCTTTAAAAAATATATATATTAAATATATTTTTATCAATTATAATAAGTTCTAGCAGCCTTATTTTTATTTACCTAGTAATTAAAATATGCCATTAATGAATATATTTTAATTACGAAGAAAATAAAATATAATTACTAGATCCTAATTTTATAGTTATAATGTCTAAAATAAGAGACGGTAGCAACTACAATAAATGAATGGGAGTATATAAGTAGTTCGTAATAATTATACTTTATACGCAATCAACTATATAAAAGTTGGTTAAAACTACATTAGTAGCTAAACACAACAGCATAATAGTCGCAACCAACAGACAGAATAATTAGTTGCATACATTAACAATATGCTTTTGACATCAAATTAGTTTTGTTGCCACAAATATAATTATGAAATCTATGTACCATGTTTTAGCATATAGATTTTTGAACTATATGCTAATAGTCTAGGTGGCAAACAAATCATTTTTTCAGTGTAAATACTGAATAACTACTCCAAACACGGAAAATTGAGAGAAATTAGAGTTAGGAAATCGAAACATGTTAAACACGCCATAATTCAACTGTGGGAAAAAATATTACTGCCTTTGCTTTTGTTTTCGATTCAGCGAAACAATTATTAATAAATCATGGGATAAATGCCGCCAGGACGCCGTATTCAAGAACGAGTCCTGTTCAGTAAATGAGTGGCATTCGACAAAATGTATACCGGCCTTGATTGACAAAACATCTGCCCTTAAGTTCGTCATCTGAATGCAAAAATTCGACAACTCGTTCTTCTTAGTTTTTAAATAAATCCACAAACAGTTTGTATATTAATCAAATACATATGTACTTCAATTTTGTTACTCAGTTTCTCTTAAATGGCTTTGTTTCTTATTATGAGATGCAATTTCATAGTATTCCGATCTCCAAATATTATTCAAATAAAAAAAAAAACGAAATTCCAAGAATACTTTCCGAGTGTTAGTGAAACAAATATATATAAATAATAACACTAATTACAATGTACTCTAGTGAATTGGAATGTAGTGTTAACATTATATAAACATTTGTAAGGATCTGATTGTTTGACGTTTATTGATATGACAACTACAAGAATTACCGATTAATGTCGGCAAAGTTGATAATGGTCCAGATGAGGGCATTTTTCCTTCTGGTATCTTCTCAAGTAGACGTCAACATACAGGCACACTTACATCCGTCAAGAGATTTTTGTATCGAAACGCATTAACCAAATCAAGATTAGTTTAAAGTTATCAATAGCAGTTTTCAATTAGTTATAATTCTGGAATAAAGATTATTTATAGAAAACGCGGTTTTTTCGTCATAATTTATTGGTCCTATCGAGCCGGAGGATACGTGTACTGCACCAGGGGATTAAGCATCGGCATTTAGGATCATCACTGATTAGTGGCGTAACGAGCATTACACAACTTACAAATTACCAAAATTCAGATAACTAAGTGCCACCACAATCGCTCAAATCAGTCGAGATTGCTGTCGCAAATCAAAGTGACTACAACCCCACAACAAGTGCGTAATCTGGTTTCGCTGCAATTCAGCATCCCATGGTATTGCAGTACCAGGAAGAGAAATTCTTAATCCTCACTGATAACAAAACTTCCAGCTGTAGCGAGATTCATCGAGTTTCATTATCTCGAGCTCAGAAGTAATAAATCATTTGTAAAATTTACGCACAAGCAGCCAGATCACCATAGTGGCGAACACAATAACTATATTTAAGCATCGTTTTTAGCATTCTGAGCGTGCGCAACCCTACAAACAATTTGACGAATTTCCACCTTAGCGAAATGATATCGAAATAGAGAAATCACTCGTAGCTCGAAATCTCTTCGTTTTTTTTTTACTTAAACGAAGTTTTACCATTATGCCCTAATTTCCGAGAATTCGAATAGATAAACCACTTGTGGCTCAAAATTCCTTCGATTTTTTTTACCTTTTACGGCGTTTTCAAGCATGCTGAAATTTCCGAGAATTCTAAATAGACGCTAGCTTATAGCTCGAAATTTCTTCCATTTGTTTGCTATATAGGTATAGAAGTTACGCTACGACTCAAGTCAATTTCCGAGGAAGTCGTTAAAGGAAATATTTCCTATTCATGAAATTCTTGTTCGCAGGCATTCTAAGTTGAGAATTTATTGAGTAAAGTGCAAAGTGAAGTTTTACTACAGTGAGTATTTATGATTTATTTATTAGATATCGTACTTACTTGGTATTTGCAAAACGCCTTGTAGGAAAGGTCAATACCACATCATACTGTTAAGAAACATCGAATCCAAAACGAACTACCAACACATACAAGAACTTCGAAAGAAAGTCGAACTAGCGAACCACTGTCGGGTCGCCAATAAGATTCGATACCGTTTTTTTCCTCCTGCAATTCGCACGCACGTCGCAAGCGAATTCGATCTCGAAGCTTAACTTCACCTAGTCGAATTGATTTACTTCGAATTCGATTCGATTTTGAACCGCAATGTTTGCAGGGAAAGTCTTTGTAAATTTTTTAAATACATTAGCAGAAGTGCTAGCATATGTAAGCGTACTCAAACGAAACAGAATAAAACGCCACAACATTTCCAAGTACCAATTGCTGTCGAGCTGCTCTCATTGCTATCACCAAACAAAGCCATTCCAAATACAATATCTTCAGCGTCCACTGTACCACGGAGAACCGGTAAACCAGTTTGAAATAATCAAATCAGCTGCCAGTAGTTGAGTCATAACAACAATTGCCGAAACAATAAATTAAGTTTTCTGCTACATCTCATACACACTTCTAAATAATTAATGAACACTTATAGGTATATGACATACATATCTTACTAATCTTAGATAAGCATTGAATTTGAAAAATTAAAATTAAAATATTGACAATAATTCATCACAAAACAATAAAAGTGCAATTAACGTGACGCAAAGGTGCAAAATTTACCCGTAATCGGTTAGAATCTCAAAATCTTACGTATGTAATTAAACCCAATTAAACCCTATATAACGCGGAAAATATGTTATGGAATACACAGAAATATAGTTATAGCGGCTGCTAATCATGTAATCTATAACCATGTCACTAAATTTCGAATTTTTTTTGTTATTTTACCTTAATTAATTCAACTATTAGCTTAGAAATTTATAACTGGTTTCGGGGAAATTTTTAATATCATTTTCAGTGGGATAAAAATTCAGTGTTTTGTTGCTAACACTGGCAAATGTTCAGATTACGATGGATCGGTGGGATAAAATATTATAGAACTGCATATACTTCTTCGAACGCATATCTGATGTCTTTTATTCCTTACAAATTAAGGCCTCTCTAGAAGATATAGTGATAAAAGAATACATCTAAGTGTACGGATGTTGGTTACGTTGTTGGCAAGATAAATAGCTACTTTTCACAATTCTGTGGTGCTGTCAATTGGAATATAAAGCGGGAAACACAATGCGGCGGTCATCAGTGCTTCAAAATATCAAAACGCCTTGGAGGAAAAAGAAGGAGTGAAATAAAGTATTTCTTAGAAATCTTGGTCAGTTAGACACCATTCCCCATCATTCCTTTATGGGAAGTAAGAGTGTTACAGGATGTTAAGAGGAAATATACCAAAATCATAAACATACTCTTCCGCCTAAAAGGCTCCCGAAAGACCCATTATGTTCGTTCATTACTCAACATCCTCAGTTACTTCCTGAAGTTTGAGCCATCACCTCTGAACCGCTCTGTATAGCTTTCTCTTTCCATTTCAGCATCAAAATTTCATTAACATCCAGATATCGCCGGAGTTCTATTATTAATATAATATAAATTCCTGATCCCGTAAGCATAGTAAAACCTGATACCACATTTAGTAGACATTATACACTTCTGGCCTTGTCGTACTGTTGTGTTTTTCACATTTCCTGGGCTGGGCTACAATTTGGTGCAAAAATTAAAAGTAACGTTTTAAAATATCTCTTTCCATATAATTTCTTTTTAAACCGCTACTTAAAGAAATTTCCGAGGAGTGCTAATGAGGTAGCGTTCAGTGGCGTAACTAGCCTTTGCAGTCCCAATGCCAAAAAAATAATGGAAGCCACTCTCCATTGCTTACAAAATCGAACGTAGAATTAAAAAAAAAAATTGAAGCCACTCCCCGCACCCTTTGCCTATGAAATTGAGCGTATACCACCAAGCATTGAGCGAGAAGTTGGCTAGTCGACTATTCGGGAGTAGATATTTGCAAGCTGGGTAGGTTTTATTATAAACGAATTAAAATCGAAACTGCACTTCCTTTTAATCTCAAGTCACAGTTTTAGACGGAAAGCAATATACGTAGAGCAGCACTCTTAAAAGATCTTCTTTCGAGATTTAGCGCTTGCGAGGTCATTGATGAGTTTCGATATATCCATTTTTTCTGCTTTTCCTGCCTCTGTGTTCAGTAGTGCTATTGCGATAGGCGCCTCGACCCATAGAGCTTCGAAGATAGTTTTTCATTATTTTGAGTTCCGCGGATGCAACGGTCAAGGGAAACGTCAAAAGGAAGCAACAAGGAGTAGACTTGGGAGAAACTTGAACTCATTTCATTGGTTTTATAATTATCGTGGGTATCCTCTCAATTTACGGCCTTTGTGTCGTAAGTCCTAACACTCAACAGAACCTGAGGTGGCAACACTACCGATATGTTGGTTGGATATTGTGCTTGCACCCTTAGAGCAATTGTTGTCGTTTGTTCTTATGTCACGGATAGTAATCTCGCGGGTGTGTGGAACGAAAACCGTTCAGCTAGTCGAAAAAAAGCTTCAAACCAAGCTATGCCAGTGGTAGGGTTAATACATGTGTAACCCTATTTGCTTTAAATTAAATATTTACAAGAAAACCGAGACTGATATTAATTACCCCGGCTATGATGATTTTCCCAACATACTTCTTTTTATCAATATACCCGGCATTTGTAAGTTTTCGATCACAAAAAAATGCGATTTTTTTTTTTTGTGTTGAGAATTCCGTAATTATACAATTTTAAACTTTATGAGAATAATTTATCTGGAGTTTCCCTTCATTTTATATTGAATGAAATTTTGAAATTATATTACATTTGGGTATAAAATTTAAAATGTTCGAGGTAGAGAAAGAAAGCAAAGTAATTTAATTTTAAGTTTTTTTGATAAACATTAGGAGCTTCAAATTTCAATTTCTGTAATTGTTACTCACCGTAGTATTAAAGTTTCAAATTCCAAACTTTGTTTTCTTTGTGTAGCCTTGTGAGAACCTTTTACTCTAGTTTCAGGTAAATCTCCCAATATTTGTTTGAAGAGTCTCGACTTGTATTTAAAATCATCTGGATAAAATCATCTGGATAATCCTATATGTCTAAAGCTACGGTTTCCTAGAGAATTCGCAGGCGTAATTGCAAGATGGAATGTGCCAGCGCAGTTGCATTCCAATCAAAGGAACTAAAATCATAGTGTGTGGTTTTCTAGAATTCGATCGACGGTTTTACATTCTTAAGGCTTAAGGCTGAATGCCATAAAATAAAGCTCTCGGTTCCGAGCTTCCAAAATTTTGACTATGTAGTAGTAACGTGAGCTTTCGTTCTAATCACATTACCAATGCTTACCAATAATTACTATAAAGTGCTGTTCAAAATTACCTACATATAAACAAAACCGAGAATTTGCTTGAACTACGAGAAGCTTTTGGGAATTGAAATGATAAAATCATTCTCTTTTTATGAAGATAGAAGTTTACAATTTGCTTTTTATAAAATACACTGCTCACTTATCCGGTTTTTGAGCTACTGAATAAAATTATCTCAATCTTCATTCTCATGTTAAAGTAAACGTATAGTAATAAATTTTATTCAAGTTGCAGGCGTTTCAATTTTAATGTTATAAAAGTATTTGTAACATGACAAATATTAACAAATTTGGAAAAACAGCTCCGGTAGCATTTACAAATATCTTTGAAAAACCTATGTATGAAAAATAATAAAAATTGGTGTGTACATGAAAAAGTATTTACGGGGGAGAGACAAATAACACGATTTTATGAGGTTTTAATTTTCTAACAAAAAAAAACATCTTTTTTTAAAAATCTAAGCCCGGTAGCATTTGAACTGAATAGTTTCTAATATTTTGCCGAAGGTCTCAAATCAATATCGAAAAATTGTGGAAAATAAGAAGGGGGAACAAAATGCTTGCAAATTTATGCAGCCTTAAACACACTTCCGACGATAGAGCAACAGAACGACAGACGACAATGTAAAATTCGCTTTCGAAACAGGCAGTCGAAAAATTGGAAACACAATTGCAGCGGTAGACAGTAATCGCCGATTGTGAAAGAAGAAGAAGAATGAATATAAGTGTGAAAATGAAAAACTGAAAATGCAGAAATTAACGTAATTAAAATCGAACTAAATGCAAGATATCACAATTTTACCATTTGTATTTAAGCGTCTCGTAATATCAATCCAAACCACTTCTTTTTTGTCCTGTACTACCTCCCTCGAAGCTCATTATTTTAAAATTATCGCGGTGTGCTACAAGCTCAAAAGGACAAAACTAATTACCAAAACAATTTCATTCGATTGATTTTGTTGGTAGTACTGCAGCGACGACGGCAAAATTAGAAACTGATCAATCCCGACGAGAGCTTTGTCGCTCGCTCTTCGTCGCTCGTCGAAATTTGGTACGTTCGCATGAGATGCTGTGATTTTAGAAGCTTGACGGCGGAATTCCGTCCTCGTTTTTCGTCGCTCGTCACAATTGTGTTTAAGCCTTTATTTGCATGCGTCATAACGTTCTAAAGTATTTGTTCTTGATTCCGACGTAATTCAGTTTGATTTTGCGCGCGTTAAGATCGGTGTATGAACGAATTGTGAGGTGAAATGGCAAAAAGCTCATTTTACGAAAGAGGAAGGTGAACATTTAATTGATTCAATAAAGTTAAAGCCTCCTATCTAATATTTGGCTAAAGTCATATAAAGAATTAATGGTGAAAGAAAATATATGAAAAAATATTGCCAAAGACATGAAAAAAAAGGTAAATACGTTTTTAGCTGTTTATTTCGTTATACCTCTAGCACATATTTCTCTTGCGAACGTAAACTACCGTTTTTACTATTAAAGTAGTCTTTAAAAATCTAGCGGATATGAATTGAACAATAATTTCCTGTGTCATTTGTCAGATTGAGTTTTTTTTTTTTTTTTGTAAAGATGGCTTTGTTCTGTTAAATATTTTTTCACCAGGATATGCTATTTTCGAAATTCGCAACTATGTAGAATACAAGCTGCAGTAATTAATTTGTCTGTGGCCTCTGGAGCTATGGATATTGGTGTGTAAAATATGCGGAAATATTGGCACAATATACCGAATGCATTTTCAATAGTACGTCCTATTTGCGTGGGTCTGTAGTTGTACACAGCTTTTTTTTTTAAATCGTAAAACGATTGAGTTTTCGGATATGGCTTCATCATAGCCTTATCTAAGGCAAACGCTTCATCGCCTATTAAAACGAATGGTACTGTGTTAGACGTACCAGGAAGTGGTGCTGGAGAAGGGCATGGAGATTTATTTTGTGATATCAGTTTTCCTATTTCAAACTTCATAAAACTCCCACCGTCACCTTCTCGACCATAACAACCTATATCCACTGCAATAATTCGATAATTTACATCTGTTACTGCGAGCAAAAGGATGGAATTATATTCCTTATAATTGAAAAACGACGACCCTGAATTTTTGGAAATTTTATCCTCTCATGGTTTCCATCGATTCTTTCGAAATAATTAGGAAAATCTATTGTAAGCATATCAGAAAAATCATAAACAGCTAAAAAGGACGCCGCCGATTGGTTTTTCGTGAGTTTGGCAGAAACAGTTAAAACATTCTCGCCGGAATTAATTTCCAGGGGAAAAAGGGAAATCATGAATGTTCTAACTAAATTTGAATTTGAAGCAATTAACAAAAACAACAACAACTCCACTCCAACATCATCATGTTTTTTTCTGATTTCCAGGATAGCTCTACATTTGAAGATTTAATTGCATTTCCATTCCATCTAAGTCACAAACAATAAATAATAATCTATCTTTGTAAATTTGAATTCATTAAATAACATTAAACTTAGTTTCTCTTCTGGAGAGATTAGCTTTTTGTGTGTATTATATTTCCCAGGTTAGTAATACTTCGAAGAAAAATGCAACCACTCAGCACGAGTCGACGAATCACAAAATCCAACTATTTCTATGCCATTGAAATCTCTGCAGAGCACAAATGCATCCACGATGAATGCCGCTCCTGTGGTATTGATACATCCCACTGTGGATCTCACAGCCACAACTGTTGCAAAATATATTTGCCTTAACTATAATGATTATGTTAGTCCTAAAAGATCAAACAATCAGGACATCTCCCAATCAATTTTATTCTAGCAGCATTAAAAAATTAATATGCCATATGATTTTATCATATATATAATATAAAAATATATATAGAATAAGTTTGGATTTATGTAGATAGCTATACTGGGAGAGGAAAATAATTTCAGCTGTGTTAATATTGTTACGTGCAATAGCAAAGGACGAACGACATCTTTTGGTTCGGACATAAACAGTTTCCCAGTTTTGCGTGTTTTTAACAATCGAAAAACGACTCAACGCCTTTGACTCGATAGAAGATAATACAATCTGCGCACAGGCAATGATAGCCAATTAGCAACGATTAAAAATCAATCAGTCGAAGACAAGTCAACAGACCAGATACTGACAGTTGACATGGCACGGCAGTGTGGGTCTCCTTGAAGCTGAAATGAATAAATTCAAAAACCTACTACAAAAAATGATCTTATCTTACAAGCTACTGGTATTTTGAACACGGCTGACAGTTGAGCACGAGCAGTAATTTATTTACATATTTACATTATGTGTGTATTTTTCTTTTGTTTGACAAATTTAATTCGATTAACTTCCTAATCAAATTTTGCTTAAAAATTGTTCATACGTATGCGTTCCAAATTATAACGTTAATTATAATTCTAAGCACTTTTCAACTTATCGTGTTTTAGTTAAATTTAACCCCATCGTAGATTTCAGCGTTCGATTAAGCTTCCTTTCTCATGAATAGGGATGTCATGTTCCCTAACTCACATCGTACATGTTTAGAAACTGCACGGTTGAAGGCACGCCAAAAGTTTTCGCATTTCTTTCATAAGAGCTGTAAGTTCTGGGTGTATTGGCATTCGTGTGAACGTATAATTGCAAGCTCTTAATATGCAAATAACTCAAGATCTTCCAGTGAACAGTAATTACTATGTCGCAGTATCAAACTCATACAGTTTTATTATAAAATTTGCAACTTCAAAACAAAGAAGTGATTATATGTATGTGTGTATGAATATGTGCGGATGGACACTGCTTACGCCATATGACAAACTATAAATTGAAATTTTCTTAAGGAGAAAAGCTTCTTGTTTTCTTTCTATAGGTTTTGGGTTGCAATTAAAAAAATAGTTCCACGATATATAAACTAATGCAATATGTAATACTAACAAATGCACTGAATGCCGTTTATAACAGCCATTTGAGAGGTAATTTAATTCCCAGCGAAAGGTGAACAATTTTTTATTAAAGGAAGGTGATTGCCTAAGGATGGTACCAAAAAATAAGGCACTCCAGGCTGTCGTTGGTGTACCAACACGGCCTTATCATGTATCTGTTGTTCTGAGTCCGTGACATATCATTACCAACTAATGTTTTAAGAACTCTGATAACAACACGTTACTTACCACTACCTATAATTATTATTGATATTTTATAAGACTGAGACAAGAGGTTTTTGGACTATTATAGTATTAAGTATGAAATGATTCACTTATGTATTTATAGCTTCCCGTCACAACAACGTAAGGGAGTAAGTTCCATAAATTAACTATTCTGTCACTGAAGAAATATCTACTATTGAGATGATTCAAAGATGATATAACTCGCGTGAATGAAACACAATTACGATAAATGCGGTATATGACACCCTGCGCGACGATTTCTTACTTTTTAATCAAATATCAATGCGAAAACGTGCCGCCCAAACCCGAGAAAGTGGCGCTCCAACGCTCCTATCCTACCCGCGCGACACGTTCTTACTTTACACACATCATTATATTATGTATGTATGTATATAATATTTGGGCTTCACTTCAATAGCCTGTTCTCTTGATCTGAATTTTGGCCCTTGGTTCACTTGCCCTTTTTTCATCTATTTTAGATTTTATGTCATATATGTTTTCGGGCCTTATTTCATTTGGAAATAAGACCAAAACTTGTTGGGTCTTATTTCAACTTTGTGACAGCTATATCGAAGGGAGCACCTTTGAAAGTAGCATCCTTTCCTAGATTGGAATTATGTGCCGCTATTCTCCTAAGTAAGTTAATTTCCTGGAGCTACTCTTCCGTTATTCTTTCCTGGCCCTCAGATATATTTAGACGTTGAAAAAAGTACGTAGCGAACAAAACTTCAAAAATGCTCGACACCATTCCTCGATCCTCATAGAAACATGTTCCATTAGCAGACGATCGCGCAGACATTGTGTCCAGAAGAATGTCACCAGAAGAGCTTCCGAAATGCAACCTGTGGTGACAAGGACTACTTGGTTAAAGGAGAATAATGCTGTATGGCCACAAAATACAAGCGCGAATTACTCAATCGCTAGAAAAAAAAAAGAAGAACAGAAATGCACCTTAATCATAAACCACTCAGAAGTATCCCAACGTATACTGCAGCAATTGTCATCACACTGCTCTTCATAAACCAAACTGATTCACATTTTTAACTACTGTCCACGTTTTATCCGCGATGTGAGACAAAAGGAAGGAGAAAATCGTGAACAAGGTTTACTAAAGGTGCACGTGTTGCAGAAATCCTCAACGAAAATTATCAAATGGGCTAAATCTGAAGCCTTTATTAAAGAAATAGATCAGATATTTGTTCAACGATAACTACCACTGAAAATTCCGCTCATCGACTTACACCCATTTCTAGATAATGACGACGTACTATGCGTGGTTGGCCGTTTGCAAAATTCCAGTTTAGATTTCAATACAAAACATCCTCGAATCCTGTCAAAGGAGAATTTCATCACCAGTTTAATAGTTCAAGAAATGCATCACAGATATCTGCATCCCGATGTTAATATATTAAGTTCCATGATTCGACAAGAATTCTGGATCATCATACTGCGACAACCTGTGAAGGAAATAATGCACAAATGCATGGCACAATTTCGCCACAAGATAAGTACGACCCAGCAACTAAAGGGAAGTTTACGAGAGCCTCACGTATGCATTAGCGACCATTTTTGCGCCTGGGAGTAGACTACTTTCCCCCGATAATAATTTCCACCAAGTGTGGTAAATCAACAAGATCGTTCAAGGCTTCTATTGCATTATTTGTTTGTGTATCGACAAAAGCGCTACATATAGCACTTGTAAGCAGTTTATCATCAGAGGCATCCTTAGCTGTCTTTCGTAGATTTGTGGCACGCTGAGGAATTCCCAGCGACTTTTATTCTGATAATGGCACGAACTTCGTAGATGTCAATCGTCTTATCAATGCGCTACAAGAAATATCTCTAATTCCATATGATAATCAATTAAAGTGCAATTTTCCTTCCAAGAATAATATCAACTGGCACTCATTCCCCCGTCAGCTCATAATTTTGATGGACTGTGTGAGGCGGGTATGAAATCCATCAAGTAAGATATACGACGGGTAATTGGAGAAACAAGGCTCACCTTCGAGGAGTAGACAACCTAACTGGCACAAATTGAGTCTATTCTAAACTCGCGGGAATTTTGCAATCTGTCAAATGAAGGTGACCCTCTAGATGTTTCACATTTTCTTGCAGGCACACACTAGCCTCCATACGTGAACCGAACTTAACAGAAGCCAAACTTTCAAATCTAGGTCGATGGCGACACCTGCAAACACTAGTGCAGGGATCCTGGACACGTTGGAGCAGAGATTACCTCACGTCATTACAACAACACTCAAAGTGGAGATGCCTCCTTCAAACCAAATGAGCTAGACGTCCTGAGTGAACCTAATACACTACCGTTTAAGTGGGTCATGAGTCGAATCGAGCAAGTGCATCCCGGAAACGACGGTTTAGCTCGAGTTGCTATCATACGAACAGAAAGGGAACTTATTAAATGAGCAATAAATGGGATACATAGGTTACCTTTAGACCAATAAAGTAGTTAACCGGGCGGAGGATGTTCGATATTGTGTTCATGATTTTATTAGTGAAATATTTCAAATCCACTGAACTGTATAGTACTCCAATTAAAGACTCAAGGTCACCTCCTCCACTGTCAACCAAGTTCACTTATACAGATGAAAACATTTCTTATATACATTTAGTTAAGGCAGCATAGTTAGACTAACACAATTCAGTTGGTATGACCAGAAATATGTTCTAGTCTAGTCGAGAAAGAACTAATTGCTTGAACACTTGTCACCAGGGGCATGATTCTGATAAAATTAAAATGGCAAATGACAATGACAAAATGATTTCGAAGGAAGTACAACCGACACTATACCATAATTTGGATATCTGATTATTGGGTGACATGACATTTATCTTAAATTATAGCAGTGACAGTTTGACTATTGCGTAGTAATTGAATATATTCCCAAAAAGACAGTAAGTCCCCTGACAAATGATGATACACGCTCGATACTTTACACGACGTAAAAACCGGTTTTACTATCGAGTATGTCTCAACTCATAGTACACGTAGTTTATACATGGTTGATACACGCTTGGGACAGCAAAAAAAATTCATTATTTCCATATGATGCACACAAACTGAGTACACGCATATGTATGTAATGAAACACTCGTGTATCATCCGAGTCTAACCTTCTGGTGTAAATTGAGCTATACATGGAAATGCTCTACAATATCGCTAAAAAACAGTTTTTTGAAAGGTGTATCATCGTGTGTCACCGGAATAATGGAGCAAATTTTAATGCGAAGGTGTATGTAAATTTTGTAAAAACTTATTTAAATCTACTAGGGTCTTATCAACGGTCAGTTTGACAAAATTTGCTGTTAGCCATGTCACAGACTTCAGTTTCTATATGCGTAGAAAAAGTTTGCGGGGTTAAGAGGGGTTAAGTGACTTTGGCTGTAATAACTGTCATGAAGAAGGTTATTTGTCATGTCCCCATGTTTTCAGTAATTGGCATTTCGAAAATAAGTCACATTTTAACACTAAATATCACTTTTTATGGCTGGTATAAGAATAGCATTTTCGAAGAAAAGTTACGGTATCATTTTAATTTTATCAGAATCCAGCATAAGGGCGTGCGAGCGCACAAGCAGCACTGAATCATATAATGGAATTGCAAACAAGTGTCCAGTTTATTTCATTCGCAGTTCTTTTTTCACTATCATAACTTGCTATGATAAAACAAGGCTTCCCATCGAGCTGGGAATTATAAGAAAAACTCTACGCCCTGGATTAAAATTTAACGAATCGCAACGAATTAGGATTAATAAGGTTAAGCCATCCATGCAATTAATAATATTTTCAGTTGATATTTCTGGTTCCTGTTGCCCTTGTAACTCTTCTAAATAAAACAAGTTTATATTTCTGAAAACGTTTGCAACCGCTTGCTACATACTTTTATTTATTGCATTTTTGATATGAAAATTTTATCTTAACTTACCATCATTCTAAGAAAATGAGGAATTAATCTTGAATAAAAACCAGTTGGTTTCTGTACGATACAGTTTAAAATCAATATGATAACAATCAATCATATTTCACTGACGTTTTGTCATTAATCTATAAATTTGCAAAAGTAAAGAGCTTGTTACAAAAATAATTAGCCCACTAAATTCCATACTTTGAAATAATCTGTGTAGAGCATTACTTACATGGCTATAAATATTTCGGGGATTTAATGAAAATTAAGAAATTTTTAAAAACAAAATCCGAAATACGTCGAAGGATAAATGCCAGGGGGATGAATTTAAGCAGAAGTTCCTTCTCGTTCAACAAATTAAGTTAATGGGCGCAACAAATTGTTCGAGTTTTTGGACACCCATTGCCACAGGAAAAGAGAATAAATCTCTAATTGAAGGGAAATAAAAAGTAAAAGAACTGAAAACAACGGAGACTTACCCAACGCTACTTCTGCCCACAGCCTCAAAAGAAGTTTATTTTACTTCGAAATAAATTTTTCTCTTCTCTTAATATCCCTGACTTAGTTAAATATCCCCGCGGGTGTTGTTCAGCTCAGCTTTGTGTCTTAATGGGATCAGTACCCCCTCAATACTTTCTATTGTTATCAACCAGTCAAGAGTTTTTTGTTTTTTTTTTTCAAACTCCCTGACCCGCTTTTCCTAGATACTCCAAGCCATACCCTCCAATAGTGTTTTCCAGTCATTCTATCTAGGATGAATTTGCAGTATCATCGGTTTGGTGGAATTCACGTACTTGGAAACATACAATTTCTATCTTGGAACGTATACAGACCAGCACTTCCTATTTCCTTCGTGATTTTGTTTTTACTTAGATTGTCTTAATAAAATAAATGAAGGGGCGCTGTCGGAATAACAGCAGGATACGGAGAGAAGTTGGAGATGCTGGTGAAAATAATCTACAAATGATTGGAAATACTAGACTGTGCATTCAAGGAAGAAATAATGACATTAAATATTATCCCAGACGAAGTTGATCCTACAGAATTGGTTGTAAGCAGGAGAACGCTTTTCTGGTATTAAGTCGAGCACAAGATTTGATGTTGCTACTTCTTCTTATACCACAATATGCAATAATTTAGATTAAAAAGAGAAAAAGAGTTTCCTTTCAAATATTTTAGTTAAATAATTAGATATTTAAGATGACGCTTTAGTGCACGTTTATCATTATGTGCTCATTTTTAACTTGCATGGTATTAACAAATTAGGAGTGATTGGCATTATTAGCTTAATAAATTTATTTAAAATAGACACACTTACAGAATGCGACAAAAAACTGTCTGAAGCTAAAAGTTTGGAAAATTGCCAATTACAATGCGCTTTATTATCTCTGATAAAAAAAAAAACTAATACCATATTCAGATCGCGCCGAAATTCCGTAATTTTGACGAGGTGATTTTGAAATCATGCGAGGGTGTTCACACTGTTACTGAGATAATTCCAACTGTCATTTATCAAATATAAAGTACCAAATGTGAAATTTCAGTGAAGTGATTCAATCAAGATTACTTTTTCTTTAGAAAAAAAAAGAGAAAAATATATATACATAATAAAAAAATAAACATTATAAATAATATTTTTTTTATAAGAAAAGGGATTATTATCGAAGAAAGCGATGACATAATATTTAAAGGATTTTAAATTTGTAACACCAGAGTTCTATTTTACTAAATGCAATTGCAAGAAAAAAAGTATTACACAACTTCTTAAATGCCCACAATGAGCACATTAATAATAAATGGTGATTCATAGAAAAAGGGAAACATACATGGCTGATGAATTATCACATAATTTCGCATGCAATTTCATCCAAATTACGTCGAAATTACGGTAACATATGGAAAATTACGTGATTTCGAAGGTGATTTCAGAAAATAATTCAAAAGTACGTAATTTCGGCGCAGTCTGAACGCCATATAAGTCAAAGTATAAAACTCACAAAACTGTGGGAGCGGTTAATTTACTGTTTTTTTTTCTGGTAATTAATGAGCTTTCAAGTATTTTGTGACATTTGGGAAGAAAACTTTGCGTAGCGAAATAACGCCCGACGAAAAAGAACGCGGTGAATTAACGTCCGACGAAATAGAGTCCGACGAAATAGCGTCTGCAAATCAGGAATGAAGTAACACCCGAGATTCTCATGAAATTTCTTGGGTCTTATTTCTTTATTAAGGATGTTATTTCATCTGAGACGTTCGGATATTACTTCATAAATAAATTTTGTGGATCGCAGAGAAATAAGGCCCGATTAAATAACGCCCGAAAATCACGAATGATATAACTTCCAAAATTATCATAAATTTTGGGTTTAAAATAAATTTTATATTGTTGATGTAATATTTTATTCATAGATATTATAATGACGAAAACTGGATATATCTTAAAAATAAAACATGAGCTAAAATCTTAGGTTAAATATAACTAAGATTTCTAGCTGCCAACGGAAAGCGCGCCGGGATACGCCGAGGCGTTGTCGAAACACAAATGAATATATTGTAAGATAATAATAATCGATAAAGAAGAATTTTAAAAACTTTTATTTTTAACGATTCTAAATCAAATTAATAAATACAAGAAGAAAAAACAACCGCCTCGTCCGGGGTTTGAAACCGGGACCTTCCGCTTGCCGGGCGAGCTCTTACCACTGAGCTAACGAGACACTTGATTTTCCCTTTTGCATTTATCAATTTGTTACTAGCCTACTAAGCCACGACTTGCTTTCAGCTGTAATTAACCAATAACGATGAAAGCGCACAAAGAAATTGTAAATTCAATTTTTATTTATTTTTTCCCGGACGGGAATCGAACCTACACTTGTTAGAATCAGTCAATGATGGATAAAGAAGAATTTTAAGAACTTTTATTTTTAACGATTCTAAATCAAAGTAATAAATACAAGAAGAAAAAAGAACCGCCTCGTCCGGGGTTTGAAACCGGGACCTTTTTCTTCTTGTACATATTTATTAATTTGATTTAGAATCGATAAAAATTAAAGTTCTTAAAAATTCTTCTTTATCCATAATTGACTGATTCTAACAAGTGTAGGTTCGATTACCGTCCGGGAAAAAATAAGTAATAATAGTCTATCAGATTTTTAGTAGATAAAATTATCGAATGCCCTACTATGTACAGTACATATATGTACATATATTATACTTACTTGATCGAAATATTCAATGTAACTTAGAAAATATACTGTAGGCTTTTCCAACAAGGATCGACGATGTGGTATACACACAGTTCACAGTACAGTATATGTATAGTATATATTTGGAACGGGTTTGTACAAATATAAAGCATCCTTCATACAATTAAATAACCTACAACGAAAACAAAAATAAAATTAATTAAAATATAAATAAATGGTAAAGTTCCAGTTCATTTATAATGTCAGACTTTAACAAGAAAACTTTTCCTAGAATCTGCAGCCAACGATGCTGCACTGAATTCCTTCTGAAGGCCTCAATAATCATAATCAATAAATATAAATACTTAAAAGAGCAGAAAAAACTTTTCATTTTACAGCAGCCGCGGTAAATATCCAGTGATGTTCTACTGCAGACAGCTGTATACTTCACACTGTCTTCTTCTTCTTCTATATTCAAGATCGAGTGACAGAAAAGCTGCAAGCGGCTTCAAAATGAAAGCCACCAATGGACGCACAGCTCCCAATTAGCCAATACTTTTAGCTGCTATAAATAGCGCGCTGCGAAAGACATCAAATCGTTGTAATCTGAGCAGTCAATAATACAGATTGACAGAGTTAAACCCAAATTAGGTATTGACTAAACAATGAGGGAAGAATTGAACCCCAATTGTTTTATGAAATTATATTTTTATTTCAGCATCACTGACTAGGCACCTTTCAAACATAAACCTATATGAGCAGAGCAGTGAATGAATCTCATTCTGCTTTTATAAATGAATTATAGAAGTTCATTCTAATCCATTTTATATATTACAGATTGATAATTCCAAGTGAAAAATTCATCGTTTGCATTGAATTTTTTTTTAACTTTACGTTTTTCACTTTCAATATTTTTGATTATTATTATTTGTTTGGTTTCATTTTTATTTTATTTTGATTTACCTACTAATGTTTCTTTTTTTTTATTTATACGAGTAGTATAAGAAGTCAGTAATAAATTCCTAGGTTAAGGCAAGAAATCGAGATACAACAAACTTAAGTATTGGTGTTTTACGACAAAATTCCAGTTTGATCATTTCCGTCAGCACCTCTCCTTTAGGACAATCCCATATTGGTGCACACCTTATGCGTTTTAATATATATTATATTCTAATTTCCTTTCTTCCTTTTTACTTTACTACCGAAATTACTTTTTTAATAACCTTGATTTAGAAATTTTCTACTGAGCGCCGGAGAGTTCCGTTCGTGACGAAAGAGTTTTAGAATAGTAAAACTGGATGGATTTACATCGGGGTTTTTGATTTAGAATAAGTGAATAGAGAGCTTTCTGACGGGTAAAATTTTCTTGCGTATTGGAGTTTTCAGGTAGATGTCGTAACTACCACCCTTTGAGAGTAAAACAAAATTTCTTACGTTTTCGGGGCTTTGGGGTGAGGCGGCGTTTTGCAATTTGGGCCATGCTTGATGCGTCCAGCGGCGAGATTCTACAGTCGACGTTCGAGAGTCGAGAGTCGGGGCTCGAGAGTCGAGAGCGTGCGTCGAGATTTGATCGTCGAGGTTCGAGAGTCGAAAGTCGAGTATCCAGATTCCAGAGTCGATATTCGAGAATTAGGGTTTGAAATCCCGTATTATATTTTCAATCCGGGGATCTCGGGATTGCATTATCGAAATATCAGGATCCCGGGATTGGTATCGGGATTAGGATTGGCCTGTTTATGGAAAATCCGTACACATTATCATAGTTGAAATTACATAATAAAACTAATAAATAATTGGTTTAATATTTTAATTTAACACAACTTAAGTCAACATAAATAACAAATAAAAAATAGTACATAATGAAACTAAAAAATATATTGCTTCACTTTTTTTTCTGCAAAATAAGCCTTTAGAAAACACAGCTTGTCCAGCGCTTTATCGTTCAAATGGCTTCCTATTTTTGTGGTAAATTGCCCTTCCGAAGAAAATGCTCGTTCAGACTCTACACTAGTAGGCTTTATCCTCATTAAATACGAGTATGTTCTTTCCAGGTAGTCACAACGTCTCACTCTATTTTCAAAAAGAGATATTTCTTTTTGAATTTTTGATGACAGGTATTTGGCTGCGTTGGTGCATATCCCTCTTCAATAATTTTATCTAGTTCTTATGCTACACTTAATGGTTTTTGTGTAGAAAATTATTCAGCTATTAAATCAATATCTGAATCAATATCAAGTGTTACTTCATTTGAAATAGAAAATCCAGTTGCATGAGCTATTACTAATGCAACGGGATTTGCAGCGTCAATCCTTTCAAGAAAATCTACTATTAATTTACGGCATTTAATTGAAGAAGGAACTGTGACGTAATCTATTCCTGAGTCGTTGCTTATACCATTGTGTAAGTATTGCAGTAAACCACTTAGATTTGTGCGGCGTTCTTCCATACGAAGAATGAGAGCTGCATATAACTTTTTACTTATAGCAATGTTTGCATCTTTATGCTTCTTTAGCATAAAATTGATGGCTATATCTGCTATAAACAGATTGTTTTTACTGGTACAAGCGCAGTAATTATATCAAATAACATCTAGTGATTTACCTGTATTTTTTATGTCTATTAATGCTTTTTGTGTGCAATCTTTCACTAAATGGAACCGTTCTACCATTAACAAAAGATTGTTTCACCTCGTCTTGCAGTCTCTTAACAAGACAACGTCCTTGCCAAATTCTGCTAGGACATCAAGATTCTTGTTGTAATAAATCATACCTTGTTGGTGACCTCCTGAACATTGATATGATTTTTCGTACCTTGTTTCGGTTATCTCATTTCGTCAATGACTCTGACCACTGTCAAGGAATCGTTGTCAAAAATATCTTGCTCCTGGCATGAGTCACTCTCTGTGAAAGAACTTTCTTCTTCATTATTTTGCTGATATCATCCAATTTCAAACTTATTATAAATTACATCAATTGCCACTAGCTGCACATCATGTGCAAAACACAACTTCTGATCTACAGACATATAGTCTGTACACTTTTTTCATCACACTTGCGCCAGCCGTCATAATTGCTACAATGTCGGTATGTAAATTAAGTTTATGTTTTGCCAATTTTTCTTCTAATAATTCAATACATTTTTCACCTGGTAATGTGCCATATATTCGTGCCAAGTTTAAGCTCCAAAAATCAGAAAATTGGCCGTGTCGAATTATATTTAAATACCGTCGATTTCGTATCGTCGTCCATGCATCAAAGGATACAGAAACTCTTTCTCCTACAAAATGTCCATTAATTTTTGTATCATAAATTTCACTGATTATTGAGTTTCGTAATTTATTCTATAACCATTTTTCGCATCAATGTGTTAGCTGATTTGGGTAGATTTTTAAATCCCATAGCTTCTAGACCTGCACGTAAACCAGAAGAAGAGCTTATAACGTTAACGAAATACCGTCAAGAGCATTTAAGCGTGCAAGAGTAGCTTCCATTCATTTTTTTTTCACATATCAAAACTGAAAAATAATCGGCAAGATTTTTTGCCTTTTTCTTTGGTGCAACGTCTTATTGTAATGAATTTTCTTGGGCAAAATAAAATGGGCTTATGACTTTAATTTTATGCATCGAAAATAAGTGCGTATCGAGACCTTTTGTAGAGCCACGAGCTATTTTTTGACAGTCAGTAAGTTCACCCTTAGCAGTTTGCCTGTTTTCACAAGCTAAAATTTTTTGCAAAATATGAGTAGTACTATTAGTTGAATACTCCTTGTAAGCCATCATGGGGGCTCTAAATGAAAAAAAAAATTGAAACGATAACATAAAACACCAGATTTATTTAATAGTGTATAACAAAAAAAAAAGAATATACTGATCCAAAAATTTAAATATAAAATAATTTCAAATAGTTTTGCTAAGAATATCCAGTACCAAAGAAACATAAAGGGTTTTCCAATAAGAGGTGTTATTTTAATTAGCCCGCTATTTCGGTAGATGTCACTTTTGGAGCTGTCACTTATAGACACTTGATAAGTAGAAACAACGCCATTAATAAAAGTGGAACGATACACGATTCAACAACGCATTGAAATTATTAAAATTCACTATAAAAATGGTGAAAATGTGGTAGAGACGGTTCGTAAAATTCGAACATTTTTGGGTCGTCGTGAAAAATTCGAGCTGTCGGGACAAGCTAGTGATGTGAAGAATAAAACCCGTGCACATCGCTCAAGAACAGGCGAGAATATTGCTGCTGTAGCCGAACGTGTTGAAGAAAACCCGGGTTTGTCCATTCCTCGTCGTTCTTTGGAATTACGCATTCCACAAACGTCATTACACCGTATTTTGCATAAAGATTTGGGTCTTAAGGCTTATAAAGTTCAGTTAACACAAGAACTCAAGCCGGCCGATCATCAACAAAGTCGAGTCTTTGCTGACTGGGTCCTTGAAATGCATGAAAATGATCTGGAATTCCATCGAAAACTCATCTTGAGTGATGAGGCCCATTTCCACCTCGATGGCTTCTTCAACAAGCAAAATTGTCGCATCTGGGGCTCGGAAAACCCAAGAGTTATTGTTCAAAAGCCTCTCTGTCCTCAACGTGTGACTGTTTGGTGCGGTTTATGGTCCCGCGGGGTCATTGGACCTTACTTTTTCGAAAATAAGGCTGGAGCAACAGTTACGGTGAATGGATTGCGCTATCGACAGATGATTAATGATTTTTTATGGCCGGAATTGGATGGTATTGATCTGGATAACGTTGACTTTCAACAAGACGGCGCTACGTGCCATACAAGCAACGAAACCATTGACCTTTTACGGGGAAAATTTCCGGACCGTGTTATCTCTCGAAGAGGTGATCACAATTAGCCACCGAGATCTTGTGACTTAATACCTTGCGACTTCTTCCTTTGGGGCCAATATCAAAATAACACCTCTTATTGGAAAACCCTTTCATTGTTCATATCCTAAAATACAATACTATTCGTTCACTAAGTGTTCGATGCACATTTATATTCAGGTATAATTACAGGAATAAATACCATCCAAGTAAGAAAGATTGTAAAGATTGCAATCGATTTGCTTTGCTATGCTCTCTTCTCATTTTCTCAATATATAGTACTTATCCATACGAATATAATTTATGGACTTAAATTGGTATTGAGTTTTTATTACTTGCGGGCATTTCTTATGGAAAAATAATATGCAGTGTAAAAGACTTCACAAATTTTCTTACGCGATAAAAAAGTATACGAGATGTCAAAGAATGGTAATTATATCCCGAGTACGGCATCAATTAAATTATTAGAACATTTTATTGAAAAACAATAGTTGCAAACAAAAAAATTCTACGTATACATTTCATTAAAAGAAACTATATATAAATTTTCTGTGAAATAAATTCTTAGAATTTTGATGAGAAATTAATTAATTATTTCGCGGCCGTACCGGAATATGATAAAAATTAGACTAACTTGCATTTTTAATTACATTACCTTCTTTGCTCTACGAGCTTTTTGGAAAATTCCAGTTGGCGGCTTCACTTAAGTTTGATAATTTAGCCGTGTGAAAGAATGTGTACGTGACAATTTTATGTTTTTCAGTTTTGTGTGAAAGGAAATATATTATTAGTATTTTTTATAAATTGCATTCAAGAATTATTTGTATGATAATATGGCGTAAGCGGTTTCGTGCTGTGAAAAACCGGATGATGGAATAAGGTGTCAGGTATGATCGCTGGATAATTAATGCATTGAATGGAAAGGTAATTAAGATATATGTATATGTTATATGTAATTACTATATTAGAGATTTGTATACTATAACTACTATACTCGCGCTGCACTAGACCGTGAATTGTCTTGTGTATCGTACCGTCATCAGCCGATCGTTCATGTTAGACACGTTTTTGAGAATGCGGCACTAAAATAGCTATAACTTCGTCGTTTTTTATCCGATTTCAATAAGTCTTTCACTGAATTAATTATTTTATTTTTTTGTAACTATGATTCTGCATAATTAACTAAAATAGTCGTTGTTCCTCATTAAAATTTTCTTGTGTATATCACTGAGAAAGAAAAAAAATATTTTTTACTTCTTAGTGCATTTTATTTACAAAATTTATTTTTATTTTAAAAGTTTTTTTACTATATTTTATTACTTTTAGAACTGAAGAAGGACTCGAAAACAAACTCCTTTTTACTAACTACCGACACTACTCACTGTCGACATTACTTTTCGCTCAAAACCAAATCAATCAATTAACTTATCGTCTTTATGTACAAATCCAATAAACTGTGTAAATCATCAATTTGATTTCTTGTGCGCTGGAGTATTGTGACAATCGATCTACTTTCACTTGTTCTTCATGCGATTGAGTAATTAATGCAGGTCAGTAGCCACTTATTACTGCAAGCCATGTTTTTAAAAAATTCTCGATAGAAGTTGCGAATGTACAATAATAATTAATGTAAATCAGTAGCGAGTGGGTATACACAATAATGTTCGCTAGTTTCTTTAAAGAAATTGGAAAATTGGGAAGGTAACACTAATAATGATTCAAGTAGGTATTAAAAAAATCTATTATTATTATTATTGCTATTTTATAGTTATAACCATAGTGCTGTAGCCCAATTTCAAATTTCATGAACTTGGAACATCCCGACTCGGTGTAGCAAGTGTACGGCAATGGGTATTAAGTAAATGGCTTGATAGTTGCGAATAATGTGTATCTGGCGACCTTGATACTTTGAACTCAAATCAGAAAATACTGACTAAGGTGTTCCTAAGTTATATAATAACACATTTATATTTATTTCCAGTTTTTTTTTTTTTTTTTTTATCAAATATGTATTTAGTTTCTATTGAAACCATGATATCGTATCGAAGCATACAAATTGACGGAAAGGAAGCTCGACTACAACTCAATTAAAACCAACTTAAAACCGCAAAAGAGATAGCAATAACAATTGTGAAAAAAAAATCCCTTAAACAAATAAGAAAGGAGCGAACAAGTTTTAACCAAGTATTTGGCAATAATGAAGTTATGTAAGAATTTTACGGACATATATTTATGGATTTATGTTCTTAAGCTTTGTAAACAGAAGCACTTTCCTTCATGACATGATTCTCCAACAGCACAAAATGGAAATTCTTCGCACAGAAGTGGTACGTCTATTCCACTATTTAAGGACTACTTATGCTTGCATACAGAGTAACATAACGCCATGCCAGTTGGTACCACTTACATAAAACCTTTGATGAAACATCAATTTACGAAACACAAGCCATTTCAGCCATTCCCATCTTCTGATGTTGTTGATGACATTCCTTTATTTTGGCATTAATTGAGCATGCGAATGTGTCTGGCAAAAACAATGCTCGTACAGGAAGCGCTGCCAAGCCTGAGCACACACAAACCATAATATATTTATAAGTGAGTGCTCGATTATGAGTTTTTGTTTTAACTAACTACTTCACTTTGGGAGAAAGAAATGCTCTGAAGAGCAAATTGAAGTGTAATTTACTTCCAGGATGAAATCCCTGAAAGGCAAAAACTGACTCAACATGATGAAGTGGCTCAAAATTTTTATGAGTGCCTCGCATCACTATTTATCTTATGAAATGAGATAGCATTGCTGGGAGTTAGTTTGAGATTGCCTTCTATTTTCACGGAGTGGACTTTTTGGAGAAGGCAAGCATTCCTTGGCACTATTCATGAGAGTAACTATGAAAGTATAAACATTTAGTTGGCTATAATACCTTAAAAGAATAAATGGAGGTTCTGTAAAAATCAATTAGAAATTCGCCAAACGATCCTAAACATTGAAAAGAACTCCAAAGTAGAGTATTGCATAACCTATCGACGATGGCGAAAATTTCCAGTACGGAATAAAGGGTGACTTAACTGATTTTTTAATGAGTAATTGTTATGACATATTTAATTTCATTTTAGATTTTAACATAGGCGATTTTCCTGTCACGAAAATTCACGACACCAAGTTTGGCCAATTTTACGTAATATTATCGGAAGTAGATATGTTTATAGGATAAGCTCCTATTCAGGAACTAGTAGACCGTAAAAACCGATAATTTTCATTCTAATTTTGTTTCCGATATGAAGCACATTATTCATAATGGAATGACTTTAACCAGAAAACAATTTCTGTAAAAGTTAGGGCTTGCATTTTTAACGCCGAGCTAGGTCTCTGTTTTAAATTCGGACTTTCATTCAGGCTATTATCCTTGTTTTAAATATACTACAAAGGGCACATGTGCAGGAAATAAAGGAATTTTTCCCCTTGTCAATAACTCCCTTCGAACAAATGAAAGCTACCATATAAGAACTCAGGTTGATTACTTATCAGCAGAGCACTACGTTATTAGAATCTATGAAATGCTAGTCGCAAATCCATAGCATCTCGCCTCGTATATAATGTTTAATCTACAATGCATGGTAAAACCACGTCGTCAAAACAATATGGATTTTCTGCTTGCTTCCCACTATTCCATTTGAAAATTCATGCTTTCAAAAATGTCTCTTCTCTGTCATTCATTTGAAGACATGAGCACAGGCTTATGTGTAGTGGTTAATCGGCAAAAACGATGTAGTATTACCTCAGCTATATTCAACTAATTCAGAACCATGTGAATTTAGAACAAAACAGCTGTAAGCTGGAACTTGTACTTTCACTTGAAAGCAATATTTTATATTATTTGACTTGTCCCAAACAATTTCTTAGTTTACTATATTGTGGTATAAGTTATTGAGACCAAATACTTGCTTTGATGTAATTCTGCAATGAAATCGAGGAAGCAATTACATTTATGATAATTGACAGGTCAACAGCTGTTCAATTTGGCAGCTTACCACTACTTAGATATTTCGTGTATTTATAAGCATTCTGCAGCAAACGATATTGTTTTAACGACGTTTCAATTGAAAACAGCTGCCAATTAATGAGTCTTCGATGTAAAATAATTGGAACTCTCAAACCGAACAATTCAGCGAAACTAGACAACGGCAAGCAAAACATTGCATACACTAGAGTTATTACATTTAAAGCAAACAATTTATTTTGGAATATTTTTTTTTTTATATCGTAAATTCCAATAGTTTTACTAGAATACATAGCTCACACGTTAAATAAAAAGAAAATATAAATTCTGATTGGGAAATTTTCAATTCATATCTTAGAGAAATTGATTAGTCGGCCTGTTTTGCTTCGAGCGATGTTGATGAATTCACATTAGAGCTTAGTGACATTTTAAGTCTTAGCATGCATGAATACATTCCTTTTTACTACAGCAGATATCAACAATAGCAAAGTCGCTCTTGGTTTAACGATAAGTTCAACCAAGTAATAAAAGCGAACGAGTCTGCTTTTCACGGGTAGGTATCAATTGCATTCATGTCTAGAATTGACACAAGTCAACAAAACTCCACAGAACACCACCACGTCCATTATCCGCAGAAAGAAATTTCTTTCTAACATAAATATCAAACTAAGAATCTTGGAATCAAGGATAGCAAAGGAACTGGTCCGTGATCAAAACCATCAGGAACGACTGCACCAATTCCTCTATAGCTTCAATATATAGCAATGGTGAAGTGGTTGTTGATTCTGGAGATAAAGCTAATATTTTGATTGGTAGATTCGCCTCAAATTCTCGTTTTCTATTCACTTCACAGACACCTATGTTGCATCTCCGCGTAAGAGAGCTTTGCTTACGATCCTTAAGCATTTCTAAAGCCGTAGGTCCTGATGGGGTCTCACCCCCATTAATTAAAAGCTATGCCTCATCCTTGGTAATCCTCTGCGCAAATTATTCTACTTGCCTTATTCGAAAAGAAAACTTCCAACTGGTTGGAAACTAGGACACGTTCAACCTATTCCCAAGAAAGAGAGGGTAGCGGTCCCTCAAATAATCGACCTACTGCAATCAAAGGCTCAAAGGTTTTTGAATCTTTTATTAATTCCAAATTAATAAAGTATTTAGAAACCAAACAACTTATCAATGATCGCCGATATAGCTTCCGGACTGTACTCTCGTCTGGAGACTTGCTCGCTTTTTTTACGGAATGTTGGAGCCCTAATTTTCACAATTGTGGTGGTCCAAAACCGTTACCCTAGATATTTCAAAGGTCTTTGGTAGATTCTGGCAGCCAGCACTTTTAGTTAAAGCACCTGGTCTCTACCTCTTCTGCTATTATAATTCGAAATCCTTTTATCTGACTGCGTAATATCGGTTGTACCAGATAGCGTCTCACCAGGGCCTCACCCTATAAATTCCGATGTTCCCAAGGCTCTGTTATCTCTCCACCCCGCTTCCTAATTTTTTTTAATGATCAGATTTTCCTTACTTTTAAGCCTATACTTAGTCTTGCCTATCACAATACCCTTGATTTCGCTTATTGCTTTAACCCTCTTACGGACTTCAAAGGGAATGCCACATCTGTTAATCGAGTTTGCATGATTAGTAATGACCCTGATAATATCATCGCTTAAGGCAAAGCGAATCGTATCGAATTCAAGGCATCTAAGTACCAAGCTGTCTCATGTGTTTAAAACTTACGGTACACCGTCTTTATGTATTTTTGGCATTAATATTTCCTGTAAATTAAGCTGGACAGATCACATCATCTCTGTTGCCAAAGAAGCATCAAAATGTCTTTAGTTTCAGAAAATGTATAAGAAATATTTCTTCCCATCGAATCAGGTCTAAAATGGAATACAATTCCCATATCTGAGCCGGGACTGGTCGTGCAGTTTTAGCTTTTGGAGCCTTCAAATGGATGATTCCGAAGCTTGACACTTCCGCCATTCACAAACCAAAACAAAATAAATAAGTAAACACCTCGTTTGACTTTCTAGTTGAACGTTGATCAACTTTCTTCATTCAGAGTAGTAGCTTATCTGCTCGACCCGGATCTTTTAAATGATAAATTTTGTGTATTTTATATTTGCGAGTGGTGGCGAGTGTCTTGGAACTTTGACATGTTTCCAGGTTATACCGTTTTTAAACCATAATTGCGTCACCTCCTCAGGAGAATCCTGGATCCGCTCCTGTATTAAGGACACTGACTTTAATACTTAAAGCTCAAAAATACTAGAAGTATTGTGTCTAGTATTACTAGGAGCATTGCGCCTAGTCTACTTTCGTATATTGCAAATATACATCAAATCCGCTAGCATATAAATACAGCGTTTTATCAATCAGATTGTTCATTGCGGTATGAGCTATCATTCGAACATTCGAAACAGATCGGCAGCTCTGAGGCCTACTGAAGGCTTGAAATGTCAAAACCAGGAGCACTGAATCTGGTATATACTGACAGCATTGAATTCAGTATATGATTCGAGACTGCTAAACTTCTTGATTTTAGCATATTTCACGTGATAATAATTTTCTCTTAACACCTAACCTAAAATTATCTAAATATATTGATTCTAGTATACCCAACGTATTAGAAATATTTATCATAATACGTCATCCAAACTGATTCTAGGATTACCAAAAAATAAATTCGTATATTGTCAGCAAATGTATAATTGTGATACTCGCACAAAGAAGCCACTACTCACATTAAATTGCTGCCTGTGCGCACGGTGCCTTGCCACATTAGTCAACTGCTATATATACTGCCACGTGTGCGCCAGGCTAATTTGCGAGCAGCTCGCTGCCTATTAATTCTACATCATTGATGGAATTGTTATATGTATGTAAAAATAATATTTTTGAAATCATACTGGCTCTAAATTAAACGTTATCTTTCATTATTCAAGATTAAACAAACACACACACCGCCACATTGAATTATGGTTTCGTTGGGTTTTTTGTTTATTTTTTATTATTGAAGTTATTATTTTATAATTTTTATTGGTACCTTTATTGTATTGAAATTCTTTTAATGGTTTAAGGCTTAATAAAAATAATTGAATTTTTGACACCATCTTGCTATAATTTCGAAATCTTTCTGTTCCGGCACATCTTCCTCATTTTATGACTAGATCTGTCATAGGCAGACAGGAGCAGAGTTTCTATTAACTCCTATTCAAAAAATTACGTTTTTTGACCCGCATGATTTCATTTAATTGGGAACTTACTGAAATCTTTAAAAGTCCCCTAAGAATTGATAAAGCGACTTTAATTTGAGACAACGAATCAAGCTGGAATCGATATTATCTTTATCGAATCGTCACTACGATTCGATATAGAATGTTTCTTTTAATCCTAGATGGATCGAAATAAAATCGGGAACAACATCGAGATCGAAGTCAACTCCGTTAAAACTAATCGGTTTCAATTTAACCTCGAATCGCTATATTTTCTGCGTGCATGGTTTTTATGATGCATAAGAAAAAGCATACGCTGCTATAGTTTACATTAGAATAGAGATTAAACACACATCAGGATAGTTTATTATTCAAGCCAATAGATGTTACCTCGCATGGAGCCAGTGACTTATTTTACTTTGGGTGCGTTAACATAGATGAACTTATTTCGTCCCTTAATTAAAAAATCTGATGCGACTGGTCCTGAGAACCTTTCACCACGCTTTATCAAATTACTGGTTCCAGTAATCTGTACATTTATTCCTCATATAATTAGTTTATGCCTCTCATCATACTTCTTTCTCTGTAATTGGAAAATTGTTCTGCAGAATCTACAGCTGAATTTTCACATTTTAGCATACTATGCTTCCTGTCTAAAATGGTTGTAAAACTAACGTACTAGCAAGCTTTTGAACATCCAGACAAAAGTTATTTACTGGCCTACTGGCAATCCAAATTTAGGATGCACCACAGTGGTGAAATTACTATCTGCAAGATATCCACCGACATAAGAAGCGCTATGGGTCAGGATAAATTCACCTTAGTTCTAGAGCACGTATTAACTCTGCTTTAGAGTTGTGGTGATTACGGAACAGCTTTTGTCGGAGCAGAGAATGAGCCCGATAAAATAGTGAGAAGGAATCATAGAGAATTGTCCAGTCAAATCACAAAATAAAGACTATAGTGGAATTTTATACCTCCTGCTGCCGCAAACTTTTGCTGTCTATTGGAAGCTGGAGTAAAATCAGTAAAGCATCATCTAAAACGAATAGCAGGAAAACTGACGCTTACTTACGTAGAATTTTCAACTTTATAACTTTATTATGGCAAATAAGTAGAAGCCCGCCTGAATGCAAGACCAGTATGCGCTCACAATAGTGAACCAAATGAGTTAGGTGTAATTACGCCAGAGGACTTTCTAACAGGCAGTATAATGGTTCTTCCAGCTGAACTTACACCACCTTACAAACCACTTCGTTGTCTGAAAATATTAGAGCTCCTTTTCAAATTAAAACCCGGTTTTCAGAAGATAGTTCTTAGGTTATACATTAATTATATAAAGATCGATTAGTAACAAACATATAAATAATCAGTAATAAGAAATAAATGATCAATTTTTTCAAAAGCACTTTATGTTAAAGTCTTGTGTTTAGGTTTGAGCTAACGAAAAAGTAAATAAGCTTATATCCAAAAGCGGCGAAGTTCACCATACGCTTTACCTAACACGATCTTTACATAATCACAGTAGTCCATTCGAGCGGTTAGCAATAAACCAAGATTCTTTTCACGCTCTAAGTTGGATACCGGGAATAGGAGAAAGTTTAAGTGATTCAAAGCTCCTATGTAGTAGCATATAAAAGTTTGCACATCATCCGCATATAAATACGTACTACTAACGTATAACGTCTCGTAAGTCATTAATATAAAAATTAAAAAATAGTGGTCCTAGATTAGAGCCTAGGGGGATTTCACATATAAAATTTCTTGCATTAGAAACGCAGTTATTAACTAACTTGCTCTCTTCGTTTAGATAAAACGTAGTTAATAACTGAAAGTGCGGAAGTGGTAATGATAAATTTTAACGTCAATTCTTGAAATAATTTTCTGTGGTTGTCACTGTGAACAGCTTCGGAAAAGTCAAATAATACTCGGATTTCCCATGTTATCCATATCAATCGCTTCACGATTATCGGTGGTAACTCTCAGTAAAAATGTTTTACAGTTATGTTTGAAACGAAAGACAGATTGATAAGCAGACAGTAGAAGACGTTCCTTAAGATACTCAAATATCTCTTCTTCTTTGCTGGAAACTGACGTAATTAAGGCTTAATTAAAGATATGCCTGACAGCATGTTAGTAATATAGCAACTGTAATTTCACGAAAAGCGGATGGATGGCCCACAAGCGTTCGAACTGATGGCATTAATGGCCATATATATATCTATTTAATTTATGCAGCGTAGACTGAAACCATTGAGAATTTGCACGCACAAAGTCAGATGCCATTGGGAATATGAAGTAAAATACTAATTTGGATCATAAAGATCAAAATCACAAGTTGACGAATGTTTATCCTGACTGTCAAAGCATTTTTAATTGGACCAAAACGTTTTTGAAGGGAGACAAAGATCAAACTTGTGATCCAAAAGTTAACACATTTCGAAACATTCCTTACTAGTTACCAAATTTGTAATATATTTGTGCTGTCGCTTGGCAAGATCAGTTTTGAAGAATTTTTATGCCTTTGATAAAGGGTGTCATGCTCTACTATATGGCTACCATGGAATTCTGGTTGGATAACTAGGCCGTGCACGAAGTGTGTTTATCATGCAAATATTGCATGACGGTAATCGAAAACAGAGAATTCATAAATTGTGTTCCAGGGTAGCGTTGCACATTCCATTAACATATCTTTAATATTAACGGAATTATATAATTACGATACAAGGTCGATACTTAAAGCTATATCTCTCTCTATTAAGAACTCATGTGTCAAAAATAATATGTCATGCTCTATGATACTTGGATGGCTAAGCTGATTAAAGAACTTGACAAAACTTTCATTTGTAACAAGAAACGAATCAAGTAATGAAGCCAATCCCCGCCACCACAAAACGTGGAAAGTACAATTACTGGTTTTAAACCAAGACTGTGAATTAGATACTCGGAAATCGAGCTCTGTTGTAACAAGTGCTCACTAAAGTCACCACATACTTTATTATATATATTATTATAGTAAAACTATGAAAAAATCCCTAGAAGAAAATCCCGCCAGATAGGGTAATTGGAGCTCAAAAATTCTTTTCACTACAGCATAAGAAATACTAACAAATCCAATGTTCTTCATGGTATCAGGCGGACTAGTTATCAAATATAATGTGTGTCTACCATTCTGGATTAATATACATACCTAGTTGGAAGAAAATTTACTAGAAACCTATGGGTAGTAGATCGATAATTCAATCGATGTGCTGGGCCTAAAACCGGGAAAGTGGGACCAACATTTTACAAGGCCTAAAATATATACAGACAGCACCACTAAAAGTCAACTCATCACCTGAGGTCGAGGCAACGCTCATGTGTTATTATGCATCTAAGCACTAGCAAGCCTTAGAACGAAAATACGTGAAAGTGCATACCGTGGCCAAATATGGAGCATCTATTTCCTTTATAGATCAGAACAATTTCTGGAATCTCCTAAATTAAACTAAGCTCACAAAAGTGGATCCATACTCTAATGAACAGCTTTGGATACCAGCGATATGTTCCAAGCGAGCAAAACGATTCACCAAAGCAACTTCACAAAGAAAATCTCGGAATTTTTAAAGTTTTGTTGGAATTAACTTGAAATTGTGGGTATATAAATGTATATCAGCCACGTATTTATGAATGTGTACTATAATATGTCTCCTGGACAAAATTTTGGCCCAATACTTCCTGAAGACTTCCTTGAAAATTACACAGCTCTTCCGAGGGAGAATTGGACAACTGGGAGAATCATAAAGGAGAAGCGATGCACAATAATCCATTTAATGGCTGCGGTGCAAAGGTCAATCGCCCCGCTAAATAGCTAAATCTAAATCCAGTCTGTAGTTTGTATTATTAAGATAACGGAAAAAATTCCGCTAATCTCATTTTTATCAGTACTAAGTTCGTCATTACGTTTGTAACACATACAAATAATGTTGGTAGAACCAAATAGATTGGACATCCACGCATAACATTAAGTTAAGTTATTTTGATATTTGCATGTCCGTATGTTTGTCTTTGTCTGTCCCTTTTTATTTGTCCGTCTGTATGTCTTTCCGTTTGTCCTCACATTACTCGAGAACACTTTCACTTAGTGCACGGCTTTTTTAAAGAAAATTTAGATTGAAGTTCAAAAATGGGGCAAATCGGGTAACTCCTTCGTAGAGTTGCCATACAAAAATTTCGTTTTTTCCTATATATTTACATTTATAAAATGGACTAAATCGAGCATAGAAGCCATGGAAGACCTTACGTATATAGTGCAAAGGGTCAAACCTAGACATTTTTAATTAAGGAAAACTAAAAAACTTGTTAAGTTTCACAGAAAATATATAAGATGATTTATTTAAATTTAATTTAATTTAATTTATACCTAACGCTTTTCGATCTCAAAACTAATTAATACATACAGCTTTTGAAGCCATCGAACCAAGCATCATTACCAATACATACCAAAAGGAAAATTACATACAAGCAAACATTGAAATGAAAAAAACAATATTAATCCAACAAAAGCGGACTTATGAGAGGGCTTGAATTTTTTAAATCAGTCTGATGGTTTAACATAAAACTGCCTTTTTCTTTTTCTGCACGGATTTCTTTAATTTCGTATTTATCTAACAATCTTCCGGCCGGTAGACTATGCAAGAGTTTAACATTATTTTCAATTTTGTGCTTATTATACATTAGATGCTAATGTACATTAGAAGCTTTGGAGCTAATGTGTTCCTTCAACCAAACTTTTAGTTTCCGTCTTGTTTTTCCAGCATAAATGGCGTCGCAATCATTACAATATATTTAGTAAACTCCACTTTTTTTCTAAGTCATCAACCCCCGACCTTAACTTATTGTTAACCATAATTTCCTTAAGGTTAACTTGTTGGAAAAAGCAGACAATACGTTATTGTGTTTTAAGTCTTTAATTAATTTATGTTACACATCTTTGTTAAAAGGAATTTTCTATTGTTTCATGTCACAATTTTTGTTTTCTTGAACGACAGGAAAAATCAAAGAAAGGTTTTTAATTTTTAGCTTGTTCCTTAGTAATTTGTCTATTAAGCTATTAGAGTATCCATTATTCTTCGCGATCAGTTTAATAATGTTTGTTTCATCTTTAAAATTATCTGGTGATAATGGGATAGATATCAACCTATCTATCATAACGGGTTTTCCAATAAGAGGTGTAATTTTGATATTCAAAGAAAAATAACATTTTTTTGAGATAAATGATGGGATCTTTATTTGATTATAAAGAGGAAGGTATGCCGTTCATAATGGAAAATAACATCAGCCAAATGACCACCACGACCACGCCTACAGGACCATATCCTTTTCATGAAATTTTCCATAACCAAATCGCAAAATGGCTGCCCTATGTCCTCGATAGCCACACGAAATCCATCTTTGAGGTCTTGAATCGACGCTGGGCTGTTGGCGTAGACCTTCTCTTTCACGTGGCCTCAAAGGAAGAAGTCGCAAGGTGTTAAGTCACAAGATCTCGGTGGCCAATTGTCATCACCTCTTCGAGAGATAACACGGTCCGGAAACTTTTCCCGTAAAAGATCCATGGTTTCGTTGCTCGTATGGCACGTAGCGCCGTCTTGTTGAAAGTAAACGTTGTCCAGATCAATACCATCCAATTCCGGCCATAAAAAATCATTAATCATCTGTCGATAGCGCAATCCATTCACCGTAACTGTTGCTCCAGCCTCATTTTCGAAAAAGTAAGGTACAATGACCCCGCGGGACCATAAACCGCACCAAACAGTCACACGTTGAGGATAGAGAGGCTTTTCAACAATATCTCTTGGGTTTTCCAAGCCCCAGATGCGACAATTTTGCTTGTTGACGAAGCCATCGAGGTGGAAATGGGCCTCATCACTCAAGATGAGTTTTCGATGGATTTCCGGATCATTTTCATGCATTTCAAGGACCCAATCAGCAAAGACTCGACGTTGTTGATGATCGGCCGGCTTGAGTTCTTGTATTAACTGAACGTTATAAGCCTTAAGACCCAAATCTTTATGCAAAATACGGTGTAATGACGTTTGTGGAATGCCTAATTCCAAAGAACGACGAGGAATGGACAAACCTGGGTTTTCTTCAACACTTTCGGCTACAGCAGCAATATTCTCAGCTGTTCTTGAGCGACGTGCACGGGTTTTATTCTTTGCATCACTAACTTATCCCGACAGCTCGAATTTTTCTACCAATTTCTGTATTGTGGTCCGACAAGGTGCTTCACGACGACCCAAAAATGGAAATATCTGCAAAATAAAATGTAGAACTACAGAAATCAAATGCTGTAATTTTTTAATTTCATTTTCTACGAACCAAGGGTCACTAACCCCATATCTAACTACAAATTAATACATCAAAAGGACCCATATAACCCAATTCTCTTCATAAATACACGCAAGGGGAATTATTGCGTCTTATAAAACCAAATATATCCATATAAACCTACTACATTATCGTTCCGGTTGTACTACACAAAAATGGAGATCCAGAGTAATCCAGCAAATGGCATTACAATAAGCTATGCACACATCCTCCATACACATGGGCGTACAACAGTCAACACCATGAAAAAATATGCATACACTGTTGAAAAACTGGCTAAAAATACTACTAGGCTTAAATATTTAATGAGATGTAAACATGAAGGCATCATCCCAAAATTCATTGCTGATAAAGCAAAAGTCTTTACTAGCTTATATACTCAGGAGCATCAACATAAGCACAAAATTGACAGATTTAAAGATGACTTTCTAAGCAGGTATTTAAAATTAGAAATAGATAACTGCAATAGACAAATACGTAATTTAGACAGAGATGAACAGAATTTGGACCGACAAATCCTAACACATCTACCTAGTACAACACATGACCTCTTTGCTCATACACAACAAAATAGACACAAAAACATCGCCCGCGCAATGAATAATAGACTACATGATAAATTTCTCAGAGACCAGACCATGCGCATAAATAGTAAAGCACTAACACTTAACATTGACAGATGCGTTAACCTTACGAACAAAATCATCCCACCTGATGTGCTCTATATTCTAGGATTAGGCCCTCAATTCTCCATTAAAGTCACACATAACACCAAACAAATTATTAACATTATCTCCGACATTGAGGACATTATCAGCTCCAATGATAATGAGGAGTGGAAGACAGCTACAAGAAGAAACATTGCCCATACACTAGCACGAAAACTTAAAAAGCCACCTCATTTTAATACAAAAGACCGCCGCATAAACAAAGCACTCAATTGCACCCGTAAATTTTTACATAATAATAAAGATATATTAATTATTAACAGCGACAAAGGTAACAAGACAATCATCATCGATAAACAACAATATCACAGCAAAATGCAGGAGCACCTAAATGACACAGACACCTACGAGCGCATCCAAAATACAGACAAAATCTTTATAAAACAGCTGACTGATAAAAACAATGAGATAGTAGGAGAGATGTGCCGTAAAAAATACATCTCTAAGGTAGAAATGATGAAACTTACACAGCATCAGGCCATACCAGCACGGATCTATGGCACGATCAAAGCGCATAAACAGAACCATCCAATCAGGCCGATAGTCACAACACGATCTACACCAGCTTATGCATTAGCTGCATACATTAATGGCATTCTCACCCAGGTCCGAGATACCACGAAATATAATGTTCCAAACTCACACTCTTTTAAGCGGCTTATCCAAAATGTGACCTTAAAGGCTAACGATCGTCTAGTTTCTTTTGATGTCACACAATTATTTACCAATATTCCGCATGAGAACGCAATTGCTAGTGTATTAAAGAGATGGCCTAAAATAAAACAGCACACCCGACTGTCCAAATGTATGCTCATCAAGGCCCTGAAGTTCTGCATTTTAGATAACAACTTGTTTCTTTATGAGGGCTCCATGTATAAACAAAAACATGGTCTGGCGATGGGTAGCAGCCTATCAGGTACGTTGGCTGAATTTGTACTGGATGATTTTTTTGATGACGTATATACGGACTTACCTTGTGAACCACTATTTATAAAGAAATACGTAGATGATATTATCATGGTATTGCCAGAACATTCAATTGATATTACGTTACACATCCTCAACAACAGGCACCCCCGTATTAAATTTACAATAGAAAAAGAGCATCAAGGTTTAAATAATATACCATTTCTGGACATGTTGTTACACAGAAAAAACAACAAAATTCAAACTGACTGGTATATGAAACCCATGGCGTCGGGGAGATTGCTGAATTACAACTCATCGCACCCTCGAAATATCAGATTTAATGTTGCCCTAGCGTTCGCAAGAAGGGTCATAAGTCTAAGTGACCAAAAGTTTCACTATGCCAATTATGAACGCATAAATAAAATATTAACATCAAATGACTACCCGGAAAAATGGATAAAAACGATAATAAAAAAAGTAAGATACATGCCAACATACTATGCCTCAGATACACAAAACAATACTACAGCTACCACATATAACAATAATACTCTCAATGCACAACCGACGCAATATAGAAGAATGACATACATACCAGACCTAACGAGCAAAATCATGCCAATCCTAAAATATAATAATAACACTAACTTAAAATTTGGACTAAAACCACAGAATAAATTAAAAAAACTTATCTTCTCTGACACAAAAATAAAAATAAACAAACCTAACCTGGGAGCAATATACAAGGTACAATGCAAAACCGACAATTGTGACAAGGTGTACATTGGAGAAACGGGGAGAGACATAAAAACGCGAATGAAGGAACACATCAATGATTATAAAAGGGCAATGAAGGCTACAATAAATGATACACCAACAGAAAAAAACGAACGTAACTACAACACAGCGGCCTTAGCCCATGTAATTAAAATGGGCCATAGTTTTGATTATGAGGACCCGAAGATACTACACACAGAACAAAATTGGAGGAGAAAGAAAAATATAGAAGCACTCTATATACACCTTAATAAACCAAGGTCAACCAACTTCAAAATAGACACGCAATATATTAACACACAATACAAACACACACTGGACACATTAAAAACATACAATCGCAGCTGATGATCGCTTACTAATTCTGTTTAGCTAATTAGCCATATTAAGTGTAACTTTAAGATGTCCTAGACGAGGTGCTCATAAGTAAAATCTAGTTTAAACCAATTATTGTTTTTTATGTTAGTTATTTATTTATTTTATTTATTCAAACTAGTCTCAGTGTCTAAGTGATGTGTTTTAATTATTACGAATCATTAATATATATTATGTGTTCCTAAAATTAAGTATTTAAAATATTGAATAAGGAGATTTAAAATCCGGATATTTCAAGGTAATTGTGTTAGGATTTCAAGTGTTCGTAACGTAGGCTTAAATATGGATGTATATTATATTTTAGGCATTGAAGATGGTCTAAATAGGAGACCGAAATATCTGCAAAATAAAATGTAGAACTACAGAAATCAAATGCTGTAATTTTTTAATTTCATTTTCTACGAACCAAGGGTCACTAACCCCATATCTAACTACAAATTAATACATCAAAAGGACCCATATAACCCAATTCTCTTCATGAAAATAATTTTGATTAAAACTTAGACCAATAAGGTCAATATATTCGTTAACTATTACTATATTGTCGATTTTCTTTCGAATTCTATTTACTAACAACTCACGACACCTATGGACTGGTACAGACGGAAAAAAATGGACACATCAAATGACACTAATTTAGCATTTTGTGGGATCTCCAAATCTTTAATTTTATTAATTAATTCAATAGAAGTTTTTAAAGAATATTTAAAACTAAACCCAATTACTTTAGGTATTGTATTACTCAACTATATACTTGCATAGTCTCTGGTAAGTGGAGTTAAAAGCGACTGGTACTGGCCTTACAGGTATGTTGTCTTTATGACATTTTTATTGTACCGGAAAATTCTTCGAAATATAGAATCCTATATTAGCTGTGTTCTTTTGTGCACCTTGTTCTAGAACTCCCATATACTGGAGAGAACAAATGTTCTGTCGACTGAAGCGAACTATTTGTTCTGTTCGCTTCACTTAGTTCTGTCTATGAAAATGTATGAGGCGTTCTTTTATGTATCTCCTGTTCTGCTCTGTTCTGCGGACACAAAAGAACACAGCTATAATTAGTTATAATGAGTTTTAAAAAACCTGGAAATATTGGAATCAAATGATTTTTACCTTGCTGTGTTGAGCCGTGATGTCCAACAGTATTCTATTTGATTGATTCTGCAAAAAATGTTTGCTTAACTTTCAGGTTTAATGAGAAATAAGTCCAAGTTCCTTTATACACGTAAATATATGCACTTTATATGCGGTTCCTTCAAGATGGGGGCATCAATTCGGATTCTAAACGTTACATATGAGGCACTATGAAGGACAGCCATGTCATAAATGTTTAATAAAATCTAACATATCTGCACGATGCGAACAGTCCAAGCAAGCTCTCCGTTTTGGTCGAAGTGAGTCTATGAGGTTTCCCGTGATCTTGGAGGATTGATTTAAATTCCTCTTTCGTTATTATATGAATGTATTCTAATCTCTGTTGGATTTTGCACATCTATAATTAGGAATAAGTAGTAAATTCAATTTGAAATTATTAAACTGAAATTTACTTACCACTGTTAATATGATGTAGTGCAGGAACTGTACTGAGTGAGTCAAGAGCCCTAGAAAGGAAAAATGTGGTATTTATCTTTTCATACCCTAGATGAAATCTATAGGATATACTAAGCTTGTCATTCTGTTTGTAACGCACAGAAATAATGATGGTAGAGCAAAGTTAATTGGACACCCACTCATACACTCAGAAAAAAATCACCTCTTAAAATTATAAACAAAAAATGTAAAATAAAAAAGATATTTCTACACTAATGACAAAGTTAAATTAACATGACAAGCCTATGCTTTAATATGGCAATGCTTAAATATGTATCGGATCAATATAAAATTAACAGTTGTTCCTCTTAAAAATGTAATAACTTTTATAGTATATCGATGCCACACCAAATTTACAGTGAGAAAGGTATACTTATAAGTTCACAATGTTAAATCAACATTTGTTGTAGTATATTGTTGTATATATTGTAGTATATATATAAATATATGAGACTATACCGTCACTCATTAAATTTCCTTGGAACACATTTAATTTATTGAGCCATGTATATGATTTTGAAATGTGCTTGTTTATTTTAAGGATATGCAATGTAAAATTGACATTGTGCGATGTTGTTTTAAACACATACAAAGTATGTATTGCATCTTGAATCGGAACTCATTTAGTACCTTGTTGATAATTGCGGAGAAATCGTGCGTTAAAATCGGATTTTGGTAATTTGCCTCTTGTTTTTGTTTACTTTGCTAGAACCTTCTGTGAAGCATATTGAATAAGTATATACAGTTATATTTTTACAAAAGCGTGTTGTGGACAATTACCGCAGTTATTAAAATCTTTAGTATAAAGGATTATACAAGTGAGAAGCGCTGTTACAGATTCATAGTTTTCATTATTTTTTGCCCTAATTAAAATGAGTGAAAATAACATCCAAGAAACATCTAATAGTGTCATTATAATATTTCCAAGAGATATTTCTGTACCTGCTGTTGAAACGGTAACAAATTTCGACATATATTTGTACAATTTTTGAATAGATTTGAAGCTAGAGGATTTATATACAACTATCCAAGGTAAGCCTATCGATAAGATTTTATTAGTGCAAGTTAGAATTATATAAAACTGATATTTGGTGTAAAAATTGATAAAAATAGTAATTGTTTACGAAGTTTTATAATGAGAAATTTGCATTCTTGCTTTCCGATAGATAAGAAAGTAGCCTTCCGAAACACAAAAACTCATAATTAACTTTTTAGGGATCAAAGAACCTACTAATCACTATAAATTACAGGATCTAGCAGACTTATTAAATAAGCCAAAAGGGGAAAAGCTATACGGAGTTTCTATTCCAAAAACGATGACTTGTTGGACTTTTACAGACAAGAACTAATGCCTATCTATTATATTAGAAGACGTAAACTATAGTGGATGTGAAGTAAGTGCAAGCTGATTTCCGTCTTTGACCAAACAAATTAGGATCCATTTTCCTAATGAATGGGAAGTATGTCTAACATGTTAATTTCATATACAAGCTTTAACTTCTAACAATTTTTTTTACCAGGAATACTACTTTGATCCTAGACAAGGAAAACGGAATCCAAAACGATAGCTTTATGACAAGTATTCAAAATCAAAACCAGAGCTATGAACTGGTAAGGAATATCAAAATGTATCTGTCTATTATTATTAACTTAACTTTTGCAGATAACAATTGATTTTCACTTGCTTTACCCGAACAAAGAGCAACTATTAGGTAGATGGGTTGATTTTAAGGAGAAAATTAATTCTTACTATGACGTATACTTACGGGATAAATCTAGCAAAGAAAGCTTTATGGCCACAAAAATATTGAAAAAATTGATACATTAAAAAAAAAATTATATTCTGTATAGTATGTGGATTGTACATATTGTATTCATAGTACATAAGTACTATACTATCATATGTATAAAGTGCTATATGAACAGTACCCTTTATACCCATTTATATTATCATTTCTATACCCTAGATGGATCAATTGAATTATTCTAACTTTTACAACATTTATTGTTTCTCGGCTGCTACTGGTGAAGGTGGGCATCCATATATGTTGCATGTATAAATTAAAAGTGCTCGATGTTAAAATAACCTATTTTACTATTTATATTCCTAATACGGTCGCTATAAAATGTACCTTTAGGATTTGTTAAATTATGATGGAACATGCTATAATAACATGTAAGACACGTCCTTTTATAAAGACATAGTCATTTTTTCATAGCCTTCAAATCGTTAAACTAAGGTGTAAGCTTTTATTTTATACAAAATATGCAGTTAATTTAATTTTGTGGCACGCTATAATTGAAATTGAACAGCATTAGTTTCACTGTGTGATAATGTTGATTTTTCAATGAGCAAAACTTTACTATTATCGATATTAATTTAATAAGAAACGTTTATGGAGCCATTTTATATCGAAAAAATGTAAAATCATAAACGATTTCACAATTTTTTTCTCTGGGTGTAATATTAAAAGTTATTTTGATTTTTGCATGTCCGTCTGTTCGTTCGTCCGTCCGTGCAATTTTGTATGCGGACTTTAAAAAAAAGGAAAATGAGATTCGAATATGAGACAAATCGGGCAATTTCTTCGTGGGGCTGACATACAAAAATTTTGTTTTCCACTATATATTTGGACAGTGCCTGAGAACGCGTTAACATAGAGAGCTGAAATTTGGTAAATGGTGTTTTCATAGTAACAACAAATTGCAAAAATGGAATAACTCGGGCAACCCGTTCTTGGCATTGTAATATAAAAATTTTAGTTTTTTACTTTTCTTTAGAATATGAAATCCTATAAAATTGGTTATAATCATTTTTTCTGTCCAACGAATCTTTCTAGAAATATATGCAAAAACCCACTCCAAAAATCAAAATTGCTCAAATGGTTCATAATTAGAAATGTGATACGGACATTCATCTAGATTATCATAAGTATTGGTCTTATAACAATTTTAGCTTTTTTACTTATCCATATACAGAATCGGTGTTAAAATAGCTTGGCTTACTTCGTTCGGTCTTCTTTGTTAATGCGCCTAAAGGAACTTAGTATCACTATCCACATGTATGAACATAACATTATCACCAATACCAAAATTTTCCACCCTGAACATCAATTCCCTGGTCATAATATCAAATATAATTGGTCCCCTCGCAGCTTAAGGCATATGTGACCCCAAAACATTGGAAAACCACTCAAAATTACCGTTAAAAATTGGAAAGTCCCAATGAGACTCCCACAATTTACAGAAGTTATTTCCCTTTGCGGGAACAGCTATCATGCAATAAAAATGCAAGAAGCTATTAGAAATAGAGGCCGGAAGTAGCAAATAGGAGTGTTCATCGTACAAAAAGCTTTGGTAGGTGAAATGGGCAGCCAATTAATAAAGGACATGTTGGTGTCAAAGAAAATACTAGTTAAAGAGTTTGGAAGTTAAAAATAAAAGGTGAAAAAATCAGGCGAAAGGAAAAGGAAATCTGAATAAAAGCATGGCAAGTGATAAAAAGTTAGAAAAAAGGGTAGTTGACAATAATTACAAAATTTGTTCAAGGAAGATCGACCTAGGATCAATCCGTATATGCATATATACATACATTTAAAAATAATAAAAAAACCAATAGAAGTATATTTCTTTTCATTAATATAATTAAATTCCTCAAGCTTTCATTCAATACTGATTTCCGAGTAGCTTGACTAAGTTATATAGAGTACTAATTAAGATTTACATCTTATGTACTTAATTGATTAATAAATGAATATGTTTCTTTTAATTTTTTTTTTAATTCAATTTACAATTAGACTCGATTACGACTTTTTTAATTGATGCGATTACGAATTACAAAGCTTTTTATACGTAGAAGAGTTTTTCTTTTTTTTATCTTATTATCAATTACGTGGAATTTAATAACCACGTGACTCCGAAATGTGTTTGACTTCCTGGATGGATGGCATTGACCTAGACTGTAATAATAATTGCTCTTATACAAGTTCTAGCCTTTGTCCTTGTTTCTTAACAAATCATCGATGAACTTGATTTGGACACTGCCCCCCCCCCTTGCTATTCCTGCACATGCGATATACCTTTAACTTCAAGACTTAAATTATTTACTGCAACTGAGAAAAATTCTAATATTTCCGAAACCATGGAAGAGCATCAGCAGATATTTTCCTTTCACTCCGGGATAAAAGGTCACCTATCAACTATAGAAATTTAAATAGCAATATTATCCATTTTATGTAAGTGCTTCTGCAAATATACCCTGACGCAGCTACACACGTACACAATTGGCATATCCAAGGATTTTTATGGGATACAACAGCTTTCAGGTCGCCCGCCCACCCATCCAAGCCCAGCTCCTCCGCACATCTTATAATTTCCTCCGGTTTTGCTTACGATAAGAAATATCTGGAGTTTATTGGACTTTTGCCACCATCATTTTCGTTCTTCAATAGGCGTCGGCTTGGAGTTCTTGCATTATAACTTGCCAATACCATGCTACCCCCTCATAATCTGGTATGTGATGCGGATGTCGCATAGATATGTGAACATCCATACATATTAGGTTTGTAAGTATTCGAACACCACGGCTTTGACTTCAAGTACCCTGTTCAACTCTAGAGACATTTGGGTAATACCACTTTTATTGAAATTGGGTATTTGGGCGCCATTAATTTTTCATCTAATGGCTTTCATGACGATCAATACGTTGCAGAGATGAGTTTCGAACTCGAATGGCATAAGTATGTAGGTATGTGGGAGGGCATATCTTCCAAGTTTTAAAGTATTGCAACATTTTGTGAGGCGAGCTCTTACATAATATTTAGTTAATATTTGCAGAAATAATTTAATACCTCTGAGTATTGCTGTAAAGGGAAATAATTTTTGGAATGGTTCGGTAATGGAAATGTTCGCTTTTCGTCCGCCATTACCAAATGTACTCCACGGGCTATTAAGACTATTTTGTGTGGAAATTTATTAATCTATTAATAGCTAATTAAGCGGAAATTTTCTTCGGTAGCGCCTAAACTGTAGGAGAAAGAGAAGTTAAAACAGCCGTTTATTATGAAATTAATGTGAGTCTATTTTCCTTGTTAACAGGATGTAGTCAATTCAAAAATCTATTGCCCATATGCAATATGGGATACGTGACAAATAACTAATTTTCCACAAAATGCTAAAAACCTTTCTCTTTTCTCGTTTTAAAACTGCTCAAACAATTTGTTTCAGTTATGATTACAGAAAATCAATATGTGAAGCTGTTAAATAATCAGAAATGATTAGATAATAAGAGAAAAACAAATTTGTACATATCACCTCATCCAACAATATAATGGACATACCTACTCCTTATTGCAAATGTTAGTTATGAAATTCTGCTATTTAGCACCTGTAAAAGGAAATTTAGTTAAGGAATATAAGACTGATCCAAGCAAGAAAAAGACTATGCAATATTTTTATATAATTTTAATAAAGTAAAAAACAAAAAGTTTTATCGTCTTAAATAATATTGTGAAATGATAACTCAGGGTTTTTCAACTTCAAATATAAAATTTTATTCAATAATTCATTTTCTTAACCTAATATCACAAATTCACGAAATTCAAAAAGCTTAAAACTAGAAATTCAAATTAACAATTCAAATATATTTAAAAAAAATTCAATAATAAAAAAAAATGGTCCAAATAACGTGGTCCGTCTCTTTATTTCTTAAAAGAAGCGGAAGACCGGAATTAGTTTCTGTCACCTTATAAACTACTAGAATAAAAATAATAATGCTGCTAATACGTGTGGGCACTAGGGCAATAAAATGACGCACACAAGAATTTTCTGCGAATCTTTTTGATGGTAGCGGCCCTGTCAGACAGAAAAGCTGAATAAGCAGCAAAAGGGGTACAGCAGCGTGCTGCAACGTGTGGTGCAAAACAGATGTAATGAGACCAAACTTTCCGATTAAACTCTGAACAGAATTATACTTCTGTAATAAATATGGGAATTTCAGATTAAACTCTGAACAGAATTATACTTCTGTAATAAGGATGGGAATAATTTCAGATTAAACTCTGAACAGAATTATACTTCTGTATGGAGGATGGGAACACGATTCTTTTCAGATTAGACTCTCAATCAGATGAACTCTGACCAAAGAATTGTGCCATCTATTGCGACTCGTCGGCCTTATATAGCCGTCGTGAACAGCTATGTCCCAGCTCCATAATGTGTTGCCCTGGCAAAGCTTGGTTCGATTTGGTCCAATTTTGATTGTGGCGACACCAGCTGTTTGACGTAATGTCACTATATGAAATTACGAAAATTGTAAATATACTGGAGATGTATATGATTTGGTAAGTTTATGATATTAAGTTTATGATATTTTGGTTAATTTATATGTAATTAATGTATTTTCTATTTAATTTCAGCTCAAATAACATGTAGGACGGCTGTAGGCAGGATTGGGATGTTTTATATTCGTTGAGGAATCAGATAAGATTTATATATAGAGCATTGATTATTTGTGTTGTTTCTTTTTTTGTATTTTTTAGGACAAGTGGTTTCATCGAGGGATGTGGAAATTCTGCAAATATGTATGTGGACTGAACAAATATTGTAATCTTCATCTGGGATGTCATCAAAATCTCTATCTGACAACGTCTTTCTTTTTTGCTTCTTTAATTGATATACGGTATTTATCCGTTTTATCAAGGACTTTGCCGTGCCGATATCATTTGCATAATGGGTCTTCCGTTATTCAAGTACATTTCCTGTTACGGTTTTGGTAACAATAAATCTTTTGGAGGGGGCGAAGTGAAAATGATAAGATGAAGGATTAACTGCAGTTTTCCAGTCGTATACAGTGCATACTTCATTACAAGTAACTCGGTTTAGGGTTCCTGCGCTTTTAAAAAAAAGTAAAATTAAGTTCGAAAATGAGATAAATCGGGCAACCTTTCCGTGGGGTTGCCATACAAAAATTTCAGTTTCCACTATATATTTGGACACTGCCTGAAAACGCGCCGACATAAAGAGCTGAAATTTGGTGCATGGTGTTTTCATGGTAATTGCAAATAAAATTTCAAAAATGGACTAAATCGGGCAACCCTTTCTCGGTGTTGACATAAACAAATTTAAGTTTTTTATTGTACCAAAAACTTCTTCAGAATACTTAGTTTTTTTATCCAATGAACCGATCTAGAAATATATGCCAAAAACCGCTTCAAAAATCAAACTTGTATAGATGGGTGATCATATGAAACTTCATACGAGCATTCATCTAGGGTATCATAGGAATTGGTCTTAGACCAATTCTAGCTTTTTTATTTGTTTATAGCTACTTTTTTTGGCTTTTGCTTTGACAAAATCTATATCCTGATCCTTTATCGCATTCTTCCTGTAACCCAAGCCCAGCATGTAGTTAGATTCAGCCATGCAGTAAAATCGAATTCTTCATAAGCAGAACAGTAAGATTGTGCAACAGTTTGTCATCCTCTGAAATCTTCTGGAAGTGGAGAGATTGGGAGGTGTTGCGAATTCAAATTCGAAATTGTACAATTTTGCATTGCAACATTTTACTTGCCATTTAACGATACGAGCGATTTAGTTATAACTATTAAACAGCGAACTGCTTGCGCTCGTTTGCTACAAATCTGAAATCATCCACCATCCGAATGTAAGTGACTATGTTTTATATTAGTATTCGTGTTGTCCCCACAATTTCTCCTTAATTTTGTACTCCTTTAAATTTTTTTTATCTCCATAGAACTTAGGAAATTGCGAGGCGAAGCATTGCATCACGTGCTACCGTCGGCGCGTTGGATACGCTGACGGGAGATTTCGGTAGAACTGTATAATTTCGAGGGAACATTTTGGAGTAGGGGACAATTATGTAAGGCGATATTTTTGAATAAGTAAGCATTAGATCAATAACTTATAATAAGATCGGTATTTATATGAACTCGATACTCCTTTCATTTCGTTTTTCCGAATTTCCTTTTTAACATAAAAACCAAGTGGCGCCCATATTACGTTCCTAAGAGAACTCAGCCTGTCTGCACTGAGTGGCTGTATGAAGGAGGGCGGATCCCTGCTTAATGTAAATTGTCGTAACAGATGTTAATAAACCTTTGGGCTCCAATCAAGAACAAGTGTCCAACAATGGCGCAGCGTGGACTTGGGTCGAGGGGAAGCAATCAGATTATAATTTTACAAAAGCGTTAAAAACATGCGCTCACATGTTATTGCAGCGCTTCTAATAAATTATAGGCCTCTTGAACTCGATTCGACTCGACTCCAACTGGGTAGTTACTCGGATGCGGGACTCGACTCTAATGCTCGAAGAGTCCAAGTTTTTAAAATTAAGCAAAGACCAGGAAATTTAAAAGGTAAGCTACGTATTTAGGAATGTTCTGATCAGTTTCGAGATTTACGTTTTATTTATTTTTTAATTATACACATTTCTGCGGACATTAATATAAACTCGTCCGCATTTTCCTTTGTTACTGAACGAAGTGAACGTTTACATAAATTGTATAAAACTGAAAATTTTATTTTAAAATCCCGAATTTCTTTAGTTTAAAATTTATATTTTATTCGCAATTGCATTACTCAAGTTACGCCACATAATTTTCTCACCGATCGCCAGACGCAACATGATCCCAGGTAAATTATCAAAACTTTGCCTGAGTAGCAAGCTTGCTAGAATTTGCTGGGAAAGTTGTGTGGTGTGAATTGAGTCAGCACTTTTATGAAGTACAGGTGCTTAGATTATAATTTGTATATATAAGTGACATTAAATTTAATAAAATTTGTCATTCGTTTTTGGACAATAGCTGCGTTTTTATTTAAAATATTTGTTAGTCGCTATTGCTGCCGGTACAAGAACCGAGTAGCCCGGGACATTAATAATTAATTTAATTTCACATTTATGAGTTTCGTGTAATCGGTGAAACACCGAATGCACAGCAACAAGGTTGAGGTGAATCACTTCAGCCTACCAATTTTAACAGGCAAACAAAAGAGTTTGCTTTAACATTTGGTGACCCCGACGTGATTCAGCACGCTCAATCACGCTCAATAGAAGACATCCTATATAAGCAAAGCGCATTCTGCTGAGCCATTATACCAGGAAGGATGCCACCGAAGATTAACAAGGCAATGGACCCTTTGGCTGCCACCCAAGGTGTTCAGGGCAAGGAGATCCAAAACATTCTAGCCAACTATAAGAAGGATCCTGTGGACAGGAAAACGTATAGCTACTACGAAGAAAGACTCGCACGTCTGGATGCAGCATGGTCACGTTTTGAAGCTACTGACCAAGAGATCCGAGGCTTACTTTCACCGCCTCTAGACCATGCATATTTTGCTACGGATTTCTACCACAAGATAGAAGCAATCTACGAAGAGTTCAGGCAATATTTATCTAAAATAATAAACCAATTCCAGGAAGCCGATGACCTAAATGGGGCATCCCAGCAAGCCGATACTGGGAGAGTACCATTACCAACATGCAGTACGAATATTAGTGCGCCAAATGACACTAGTACAGCCAGTCAACATCAGCAGTCTGAATCGAATAAAGAACCATCATCGAGAGATCTGCCAGTTGACGCAAGGGCTGGCAAGTCAGATGCAGATAAAAAAGATGCCACTAAAGGGGCCATACCCAAAACTTATGAATCCAAAAGCCCTCCGGTTATCAAAGGCTAATGATTCCGAAGGTAACAGAATTTGGAAAAGACAACAAGCGGTAACTCAAACCTTGCTGCGACTCCTTGATAACCTGGAGCAGACTGACTTCACTGATGTAACAAAAACATTTTATGAGATCAAAATAAAGGCAGTAAATAAATACTGGGCTCAAATTGAAAACTACAACCATGACTTGTGGGAATTTGCAACTGACCCTACCTTAATGGAATATAGCCTGGAAGAATACATACAATTAGAAGAGAGGGTACAAGAATTAATTATGCGGCTCTCAATCTAGCTAGAAGAGCTACATCAACCAGTTAGCAGCTCCGCGCAATCACAGACCATGGTGGCTGCTAACCCATCTACAATGCTGAAATTACCGAAGATAACTCTACCCAAGTTCGATGGAGATTATTCCAAGTGGCGCCAATTCGTAGATTTATTCACACAAATGGTCCACAATCAACCTGTAGCCAGTTGCCAAAAGATGTGGTATCTCAAGACGTACTTAATAGGAGAGGCCGAAAAATTGTTACGACATTTCACCCTATCCGAAGACAATTATCTTGCGGCATGGAAAATGCTGAAGGAAAGGTACGAGAACCCTAGGCTATTGGCTGCATCACTAATTAATAAACTACTGCATCAACCGTCACGTGCAACAGAGGCCCCGTCAGCCACATTCATAAAAACTATGCATGACACCACCAAGGAGTGTTTACTTGAGTTAGAAAACTTGGGTCTAGAAACAGCCCATTGGGACCCACTTCTACTACACATTTTATACAAAAGGCTGGATAGAACTACACACTCGCTTTACGAACAAGGTCTATCGAATCCTAAGGAATTACAGACCATGAAGAATTTCCTAGCCTTCTTAGAGATGCGTTTTCAGTCGCTAGAAGCCTTGAGCAATAAGGACAAAGGAGCGGAAGAAGGAACTAGAAAACCAGTCTTGTTCAAAACATCAACCTTAACATCGATGGTTACTCCAAGCCAAGGTTGTGTAGCCTGCACGGCCAGTCACCCACTCTTCCGGTGCCAGACCTTTTTAAAGATGACGCCGAATAATCGGTTGATGTTAATAAATGCGCACAACATATGCCAGAATTGCTTAAAAAAAGGTCACCATATTTCTCGATGCACATTGAAGGGTTGTAATAAGTGTACCAAAAGGCATAACACATTGGTTCACATAGATCAAACTATCAGACAAGAGAATGCATCGGAAAAACCGTCGACTACTAGACTAGCAGAATCCAGCTGGTCTCCATCCAGTAAGACGGCCCCATTGAGTTTAACGGCCTTGGCGGAACCTCAATCCAAGGGATATGTTCTGCTTGGTACTGCACTAGTTGAGCTTATAGACGAAAATGGAAGAGTAGTGGAATGTCGAGCTATTCTTGACTCCGGCTCACAAGTAAACCTGATCACGGAGAAAATAGTCAAGAAACTCGGGAAGGCGACCTACCCTGCTTCCTTAGGAATTCAAGGCATTGGTAAAGGTCAGCAGCAGAGCAAAAGAAGAATCAACATCCAGCTAAACTCAAGGGTCAATGGGTTCCCAACAAGACTAGAGGCATTTGTGCTCGACCGTATCATATCTTATCAGCCAAGCCAGTTACTGGATGTGTCGAGATGGAACATACCACACAACATCCAATTAGCTGATCCTGGGTTCAATCGACCAGACAGAATTGATCTACTTATTGGAGCAGAGTTCTTCTTTCAATTATTGGCCATAGGACAAATAAAGCTGGGTCCAAATTTACCCACGATGCAAAATACCATATTGGGCTGGATTGTAGCAGGAAGGACGAATCAAACCTACTCCCCAATTGCCGCTTGCGGCATACGTTCAGAAGAAGAAGACCTCAATAAGACAGTCGAAAGCTTTTGGAAAATAGAGGAAGTAGACTCAACACGATCAAATTTGTCACAACAAGAGATGAAATGTGAATCGTTTTTTAATCAGACAGTGAAAAGAAATGCAGAGGGTCGATTTATGGTTCGACTACCATTCCAAGAAAAACCCAGTAGATTGGGAGAATCGAGTGATATTGCAATTCGTCGCCTTCTAGCCATAGAACGAAGACTTGCGAAAAATCCCGAAATACAGTCGCAGTACATCGAATTTATGAAGGAGTATTTACATTTAAACCACATGAGTGAGGTGAACCCTGCTGAATTTTCAAAGACCAAATCCTTCCTGCCGCATCACTACATCTTAAAACCCAACAGCACGACGACCAAACTAAGGGTAGTCTTTGATGCCTCTGCCAAGACATCATCGAACGTGTCATTAAACGACCTGCAAACCAACGGTCCCACCATTCAGGATGACCTGTTCACCATCCTATTAAGATTTGGCTTACCACGATACGTCTTCACGGCAGATATTGAGAAGATGTACCGGCAAGTCTTGGTGTCGGAAGAAGATCGGAAATACCAATTAGTGCTTTGGAGAGAATGTCCTAAGGAACCAATCAGATCCTATCAGCTGAACACCGTTACTTATGGTACGACTTCCGCGCCATACTTAGCAACCAAATGTCTACAACGTCTCGCCGAACAAGGAATGGAGCAGTGGCCTCGGGGAGCAACGATATTAAGGCGAGATTTTTATATGGATGATTTAATGACGGGATGCGATAGACTTCATGAAGCATTAGAAGCGCAAGGTCAATTAAACGCTCTGCTTCAAACAGCAGGCTTTAAGCTGAGAAAATGGTGCGCCAATCACAAGGAACTTTTGAAAACCATCCCTTCCGAAGATCGCGCAATCCAACTGGATCTTTTCGACAATAGTGATGAGAAGATCAATACATTAGGACTGAGTTGGGCACCTCAAATGGACGAGTTACGAGTTAAAGGCCATTGGCTGGAGAGTGACAAGGTAACCAAAAGAATAGTACTGTCTGATATTGCGCATTTATTTGACCCGCTGGGCTTTATGAGTCCCGTAGTTGTAACGGCAAAAATCTTCCTACAACAATTGTGGCAAATAAAGCTAGATTGGGACGCAGCTCTTCCAATGGAGCTGCATACGAAATGGCTGCAATTTCGGAATAACCTCAAGGCCCTTGATGTTATTAGAATCCCGAGACACATGTTCAAGGGTGAACTAGCCAAATCCATACAATTACATGCCTTTGCGGACGCCTCAGAGAAGGCTTACGGAGCCGCAGTCTATTTACGATCGATCGGTAGTGGTGGGGTAATACGAGTCAATCTTCTGTGCGCCAAATCCAGAGTCGCACCATTAAAGACACTTACTATCCCCAGACTTGAGTTATGTGCAGCATAACTAATGGCTGAACTGGTTCACCGGGTTCTTCGAGATCTGCAGTTACCGGAAGTAAAAACTTTTTATTGGACCGATTCAGAAATCGTACTTGCATGGATTTACTCGGCAGCAGCCTCGTACCATACCTTTGTAGCCAACAGAATTGCGACAATACAAGAATTAACCACACAAGAACAATGGAGACATGTAGGGTCTAGGCACAACCCAGCGGATATCCTGTCGAGAGGAGTCCCACCAGAAAAACTAGCGGCCAACTCATTAGGGTTTTACGGTCCACTGTTTCTACATGGCGCAGAAGACGGATGGCCAGCACCCTACAAACGCACGCAGACGAGCTTAGAGAAAAAGGAAATCAAGGCGATAGGGGCAACAGTTAGTGATACTCCACATTTTATGGATTTGATAGATCATCAAAATACATTCGATAGATGGCAGAGGATAATCGCATATATTCGGAGATTCATCTCAAACACTCGCAAGAAAGAGAAAAATCGATGCCTAAATCGCAAACCCACCACTATAGAATTAGATAAGGCGCTTACTGTAATGATAAAAAAGGCACAAGACGAAGAATTTCCAACTGAGCAAAGGGAACTAGCACATTCAGGCCACATTAGCACCAGCAGCCCATTAAGTAGCCTTAGCCCATTTTCAGATGAAGCGGGATTGTTACGCGTTGGAGGAAGACTGGAGGCCGCGAATTTTTCATATGATGCTAAGCATCCGATTTTATTACCATACGCTCATAACGTCACGCGTCTACTGATGACCAAACTTCATGTTAACCACCTTCATGTCGCGCCACAAGCACTGCTAGCTATAACCCGCCAAAGATTTTGGCCCATTAAGGGCAAAAGTATAGCACGAGCCATAGTTCAGAGGTGCGTGCGATGCGCGCGGGCTAAACCGAAAATGCTATCACAATTTATGGGAAACCTTCCTGAACATCGAGTACAGCCAGCGCGACCGTTTATAAATTCCGGAGTGCATTTTTTTGGACCCTGTTGGACGCACTACAAACTTCGAGGAAAACGACCACAAAAATCTTATGTTGCTGTGTTCTGCTGCTTTGCGACAAAGGCTATTCATTTTGAGATAGTAACAGATTTAACTACAGAAGCTTTCATAGGAGCGCTTAAACGCTTCATAGGTAGAAGAGGTAATTGTCGTAACTTATACTGTGACAATGCTACAAATTTCGTCGGTGCCAAAAACAAGATCCAGGAATTGAGCACCAGCATATATGATCAAAAATCACAAGAGCAGATACAGGGTTTTTGCAGTACTAGGGCTATTGAGTTTCATTTCATACCGCCCAGAGCGCCACACTTTGGAGGCTTGTGGGAAGCTGCTTTTAAATCAGCCAAGCATCTACTGCGACCAAACCTCGAAACCGCCAACTTAACCTACGAAGAATTAGAAACGCTAATGGTTGAGATTGAAGCAATTTTAAATTCACGTCCTTTAACACCAATGTCATCCTACCCAGATGACTTTGCGGCACTTACACCAGGTCACTTTCTGATTGGAGAACCGACGACGGCAATTACCGACCCCCAAGCACGGCCGCTAAACATAGGACTGCACCAGAGGTGGAAACTGGTAAACCATTTGAAAAACCAGTTCTGGTATAGACGGTCCAGAGAGTACCTCAGCGAACTACAGCCTCGCTATAAGTGGAAGCAACAATGTACAAACGCACAACCCGGAATGATAGTGATAGTGAAGGAAGACAATCTCCCTCCTGCAGCATGGCATTTAGGAAGAATTGAAAGGGTCATAAAGGGTGATGATGGTTTGGTACGAGTTGCGGATATCAAAACATCCAAGGGAGTTATAAGAAGACCTATACATAAGTTGGCTCCCTTACCTCTAGAGTCTGAGACAGACTACGCAGAATCTACAGCAACAAAAAGATTGAGAGAAGATGATATATCGACGACATCCCCAAGTAAGCGCAATAATCAAACGAATTCGGACGCTTCAACTGCGATTAAAAGACCGTTGCGTGGTGATACAGCTATGTGTCTGACCCTACTTAGATGTTTAATCTTGCCAATCATGGGACAAATTCAGATCACCATTCGATACGCCGCCTGGATTATATTTTGAAAATTTGGGGAATACTCAACTGGTGTCAAATGAATGGAACTTGGTGATCTACTACAATACTAGCACATTATGGGCCGAGTTAAATACTATTAGCCGAGGTGTAGAAAGGCTCCAAGAAGGTTGTAACTTGATGAAGGAATGGGATCAGTGTGGCCCCATCATGGAACAATTTAAAGCCGCATTGGAGGAAATCACAAGTAACAATGAGTTACTCTTACACCAGAGTAGGCCACGAACTAAGAGAGGTGCTTTGAATATTGTGGGTAACGTAGCTAATGCATTATTCGGAGTGTTGGATTCTGAATATGCTAACCACATGTCACAAATCATAGAGGACCTGAAGGAAAATGATGTGCACCTTATGGCGCTGATGAAGAATCATACATCTATCTTAGATTCAACAGTCAACCTCGTACAACGATCACAAGAGGCTACGGTGGCTCAACTAAGGCACTTCGACAAGTACCTCAATCAATCTATTGCTCAATTGCATAACATTAACACCGAGTTGAATCAACAAAGAGCAACACAATCGTTTATGGCATTGGCACTGCAATTGACGCTAGTTCTAAACAAATACCAGAGGATTCAATCTAACTTGTTAGATGTGATTATAGATACCCATAATGGCAAAATAAATCCACAGTTGTTAAGCCAAAAACAACTATCGGGACAACTCACATTAATACAAGAAAATATCCCTACTACCCTTCGATTACCGTCACGTCCAGACAACCTGTTAAAGATATACAGCTTGATGAGTGTCGAAAGTCGAATAAGCGTGGATCAGATGATATTTCGTATAAAACTCCCGCTGCTTTCGCACGAAGAATTCGAACTACTACATATAATACCAATCCCATTTGTGGCAAACAACGAGCTCATGATGATAGGATCAATAGAAAAATTCCTAATCATTAGTCTACATCGGGATCAGTACTATCCCTTATCCGAGAATGATTTAAGGAGCTGCGTTACGTACGACGGGGCATTCATTTGTAAACAACAACACCCCATTTACAATAAGGGAGCAAACCCTAGCTCCTGTGAACTCAGTGTTCTCAGTCATGGACCATTCGAGATCGCTTGTTCCGCCACCGCTATTAGTAAGACACCACGGTGGATTCAACTGTTAACTGTCAACAAATGGATATATGTGAGACCTACTCCTGCCACAATCAACGTCATTTGTAAGGGTAATGTCGAACAGAAGACCATAGAGGGATCTGGAATTATAACATTACATTCCAACTGTGTAATAAGGGACGAACACACCACTATTCATGGACACAATGTCTTTTCAAATAATTTAAAGGGTGGATTTACGTCACTAAAGAAAATTATCGACTTCATCCATTTGAACACTACACCTCCTCCAATAACTTATCAACCAACACCAGTAAAAAATATAAGTAAAGACATCGAAGATCTACGAGAGAGAATCAAGAATCTCAACATAAATGCTACGCTGCCACCCCATACCACCAGTCATGACGTTCATCAATATACAGTTGCATATACTGGACTAATCATCATCATCATAGCCGGAGGCTACTGGTTAATCAAGCTAATCAAAAGCAATTCTGCTAAAGGTTGTCAAACCCAACAAGAAATACCTGTACCTAAGAAGAGAACACTATTCACCAATCAGAGAGAATGTAACCCATTAGCCAGAGCGGTATCGCAACCAACATTTGAAATTTTTGTATAGGTTTAAGTAACAATCTAAGCTAGTTCAGTTTGAGTCATTTGATACATGTATACATGAAAACAGTACATCCATAGATCACAAGATTATTGTTTTGAGCCAGAGCTCAAGGCGGGAGGAATGTATAAAACTGCAAATTGCATTTTAAAATCCCGAATTTCTTTAGTTTAAAATTTATATTTTATTCGCAATTGCATTACTCAAGTTACGCCACATAATTTTCTCACCGATCGCCAGACGCAACATGATCCCAGGTAAATTATCAAAACTTTGCCTGAGTAGCAAGCTTGCTAGAATTTGCTGGGAAAGTTGTGTGGTGTGAATTGAGTCAGCACTTTTATGAAGTACAGGTGCTTAGATTATAATTTGTATATATACATAAGTGACATTAAATTTAATAAAATTTGTCATTCGTTTTTGGACAATAGCTGCGTTTTTATTTAAAATATTTGTTAGTCGCTATTGCTGCCGGTACAAGAACCGAGTAGCCCGGGACATTAATAATTAATTTAATTTCAGATTTATGAGTTTCGTGTAATCGGTGAAACACCGAATGCACAGCAACAAGGTTGAGGTGAATCACTTCAGCCTACCAATTTTAACAGGCAAACAATAGAGTTTGCTTTAACATAAATAAAACTAAAAAATGAAAATGTAAACAGCTAATCAAACTGGTGTAAATTTGCTCAAATTATCTAAACGTAATCAACTTATTAAATTCAACTGCCATCTTATAAAATAAAAGAAAACACTTCATTTTATTTTACATATATTGTAACCACCAACGCGCGTCTTATCAAAACATCATCAGGGCTCTTGTTGCACGTTGTGGAAAAAACAAAAAAGTGTTTTCGTTTCTTTTATAATATAGCAGTTAAAATAAATCTATTCCATCCAGCAAGTGTTATCTATAAAATCTGTAAATTATTCAATTCAATAAATTATTCTAATTTTAACAAACTTTAGTAATTTTTGTTTTTTTGTTATAAAAACTTTATCTATAAGAATCGTTATTGAACTCCAAAATATTAAACGTTTTTAGTTATTGATTTGAGTTAAGATTTTGATCCAGACTCGATTTGGACTCGACGAGTTTTCAAAATTTGGAACTCGTACACGCCGAAACTTGAAAACCCGATTTTCCAAATACCCTAAATAAGTTATTTATACCACTCTCGATATCTATTACTTAAGAACTCCAGGAGTTAATTTTTGAAGAAAATAGGCAACTGCAATAGTGAACTGCGTCGACTGGATGAAGAGGAAGATGAAACCACGAAACATATCATATGTGAGTATCCCGCGCTTGATACTTTAAGTTTGAAAATCATTGGAGAAACACTTCTCTAAATAAGGTTTGCAAGCTAACCCCAAGGACAATATCGAGCTCGTAAAAGTGATAGATTTAACTTAATCACTCTAAGGAAGGACACAAAAGTGTATATGTCTCCCCTGCCTTAAGCTTAAGCACGTGAGAGTAGGCATGAATTTTAGTTTTTAGCTCCTTGATTTCAGATTAAAATAAAAGGAATTAAAGGAATGATTATAGACAGGTGGCAGTGTACCTACTTGAATATGTATTATACACTCTATTTCAATCAAAGCTGTAAACAAATTTGAAATTTTTCGTTTTCTCGAAAACGAAGGCAATGATAAATGGTTTTCGGAATTCTAACGTACTGTGTAAGTTGTCTAGTAATATAGAATTTTCAAAACACGAAATGGTCAAATTTCAATTTCGCTTATAACAGAGTGCATTACGAAACAGAGGATATTATCCGTCGCCTTCAAGAAACTGAGAAATTAATCTTTTGGGAAGCAGCAATGTTAGGAGAAAACGTTTTTTGAGTATCTGAGCTCATTCTTGAAAACGAGAACCGGGAATATCTTATGTACATTAGTAAAGTTATATAGATAAGATTTTCACAGAATAACAGAATATAAACTTGATTTTCATAAGTTACATATGAGAACGGCGGTTCAAAATAGTCAAAAAAAGCAGATTTGCGATTACGGCATGACTACGACTAATAAACGCTAAATATTCCCGTATCCAACTTGAAATACTCCTCACGAATTTACAATTTTCCCTCGCTCGCGCGGCTTAAACATATTTGCCGTCCGACAACCGAAATGCTTCCTAACTAACCTACCACCTCCAGTCGAAACAAATACATTGCTGGACTTCAAGAATTTTGGAAACGATGCTTGCCTGAAACATTTACTGAAAACTATAAATAGTCTAGCAAAAGAAAGAATTTTATTTGATACATCGAAGGGGCAAAAAGGGGTATATTTCAATCTTAGACTAGTCCCTGGCGATAATTTAGGTTTAAATTCAATTTGCAATATTATTAGATCGTTTTTTAGTAATTTTTATTGCCGATCTGGCAAATGTCATAAACAGCTGATTAGGAAACCTTGGGAAGAAAAATCTGAATATCTCAGAACAATAGAAAAGTATAATCGTGATAGTTCTATAAATTCTTTTGGACAAACGGGAATTTCAAAGGATCCTATGCTTAACCCTGACATGATTGGGAAGGGTATTCCATAATCGCACTATTGAAATAAAAAAAGAACGCTGCCCCACAATGTATGAAGTTTTAGGTATAAGGAAGGTTTTATGCCTATATGAGTGCAAAAATTCAAAAAGTTCTATCAAATAAGAAGGAGATCTTTCATTAACTATTTTATGTAAAAACACCAATGCCCTAATATTTAGATAAGTGCCCAATGAACAACCCAAGACAGTATCTTTGAACTTGGTAATATGATCATAACGTTTTGGGCCATATATAAACCGTACACAGTTATTAAAAGTAGTATTAATCTTGCGGTAACACTCAGAATCCAAAACAGGGTAGACAGTACTACAATAAATGAAATGTGGTATCAACAGAGATTTTACAAGTCTCAGCTTTAGGTTAATAGAGAGTAGTTTAGCGGATAACCATAGTTGCCTAAGGCCACTATAAATCTTGCCAAGAGACTGTTTTACATGGTCACAGCAACTCAGCTTACTATTTATACGTACTCCCAGGCTTTTAGCTTCCCTCGTATAGGGGAGAATCATTCCATTAAGGTATATAGGAGGAAGATCGGCAACGGTAAGATCATATCTATAACCAGCAATACAGGCAAATTTTAAAGGATTTAGTGTCAATTGGTTTCTGCATGCCCAAGCAGATATAATCCACATGTCAGAGTTTACTCTATCAATGCAGTCCTCTATTAAACCTATTGGTCGAGACAAATAAATTAGAACATCATCAGCGTAAAGATGAATGTTAACATCATGAAGTACATCCGGTAGATCATTGATGAACAGACAAAATAATAAAGGTCTAAGAATAGACCCTTGTGGGACTCCACTATGTACTCTTTTCCATGCGGATTTTTCATTCCCTATCCTGACCTGCTGAAAGCGACCGGTTAGAAAAGCTCTGATTAATTTCAATTTTAAATTAAAATTTTTTTTTAAGTTTAGCAAGAAGTAAGCTATGATTAACTATGTCGAACGCCTTGCTAAAATCAAGCAGTACCAAAGCCGTGAAATAGTTACTATCCAATGCTCTGCGTATATCCAACCCGTTTTCGAGAACACTTTGAACTATTTGATTGTTTATAAGTTTCTCCAGAACTTTGCTGAGAAAACCAAGTAGACTTATAGGGCGAAAATCTTTAGCAACAACCGGAGTAGAACATTTAGCTAAAGGTAAAACAATAGCTCTTTTCCAAAAACAGGGAAATTGTGAATATGTCAGAGAAGAGTTAAAAATGTAAACTAAGCTATCGGAAATAATAGAGCACAGATTTTTAAAAAATTTTGGTGGAATATCATCAGAACCGCAGGTTTCAGATTTTACGGACATGACTACATTAAGAACCTCCTAATGAGAAGCGCAACGAAAGCTGAAACCATCATGATAATCGAATAGCTCCCCTTCCATAGAAATAGGTAGTAGGGATTGAGAATTAGTGGTGTTGATGAAATATGAGTTAAGGTCATCAGGATTAAGATCGCATGATGGCGCTACCTTTCCACATATTCCATTGCGTTTTAAATTAGACCACAATTTCCTAGATGACAGGGATGGATCTAGCGTTCCTGCTAGATACCTCATTGAAGACAGCGTAACTATTTTAATATATATCACAAATAAAAAGGTTTGCTGCTAGGTAAAATTCATTCGCAAGACGAACTCCCAAACAACGTAGTTTTGAAAAAATATGTATTTTATTAGCTTGCGCTCTTCATGGAAAATAATTTCTTGTGGGCATCCTCGTACTTTAATATAAGTAGTCTATAACCCAACATTTTTAGTCACTTTATGATCCTCTGTGTAAATATACATTGTCATTTAGGTTAAAAACAAACCATGGGATAGTTTGTATCCTTTAGTCTGGTGTAAAATAAGTATTACATTTGCCTTCTGAAATTTTTTCGGTACTTCTACATGCTGTATTTCTTAAACTAACTAGAAAAATAAGAAGAAAATTGGGCAGTGTATTTGTATTCTGTTGAAGTATTTTCTCCAAAATTTTCAAATTTTCGATACAGTCCTTTTGCAGATATATGTTCTGAAGAATCTGAGTTTTGACCAAAAAAGGGAATTTCATTTCAGTTTTCCAAGCTGAAGGACGTGGGTGCACCAGGGTTTCATAATTTTTTATTGCTAGGATGTAATAGGTCAAATTAAAGAGGAAAGTCTACAGTGTGCACTTTTTGTAAGTTATGTTAATGACCTTTTTGCAGAAATAATAGGGGAAATTAAAAAAAAGGTAAGAAAATCCGTTATTTGTAGTTTAGACAACCGTAATTCCTTAGAGCAGAGGGGTATGGGGCTGGTTGAGTAGTCGTTGGAAAGGCCATACATACAATGAACTCTCAACTGTGACCATACACCCTGTAGTTTTTAAGATACATGGTGCTTTGTGTGGAAAATTATCTTTTGTTCCTATTCACCCTGTAACTGCTAAACGATTGATATTGCTCCCCCCCCCCCCCCCCCCCGACATCCAGCTCGTACCCAACTGTCATTAATGATATGAAATAATATGATATGATTGTTGGTAATATATGATTCTATCTGGATCTGAATCATATCAGGGCCAACTAGAATTATTCGATAAAAATAAATAATTTGAATTTCCCATTAGAGCTTAATTTTATTCCACGTAACTCGTTTTAAAAAAAGAATCAGCAAAAACAAAATAAAAACGAATCAATTTGAAAAATTAATTTGTTTATATTGACGAAAAATTTTTCCAATATGATTAAAAGTTTGATAAAAAATATATTCATTATAATAAATATTATTCATGAAAAAGAAATTTATTTATTTTGAATAACCTTTTAGTTGATTTGAAAATTTATGTTATACATATACATATATCTATATATATATATATATATATATTTGGGAAAAAAAATTTATTTAAATTGACAAGAGGTAATATTAATATGTTTTACAAAAATGTGTGATAATCAATTTTCAATTCGATAAACGTTTTGGTTGGATGTACATTGATAGCGCTTTTTTGGCTTTTTACGAAGGTTTTTCTTTCAGTGTGGCGGGCAATAAAGCCCAGCGTCAGCGATTTTGCGAACAAAAAATTGTACAAAAGTGTACAGTTTGGATGACAGAAAGCGAAATGGAAAAATTAATATTTGTACGAGAGTGTTTAATTAGGGATGCACAAAATTTTAAAAACATCGATGTAGTAATCGAAAGATATATTGATAAGCAAAGCTCAAGGTCGTTAAAACATCAAACAAAAAATATCAATGTTTTAATACATCGATGAAACGAAAGGAAAACTTTCGACAATTAAAAAATATTTCACACCTGCAGATATATAGTATAATATATAATTCCTAATTAACAACAAATAAAATATATTTAAGAATAAAAACTTTTTAATTGATCCGACAAGAAAATTAGTATAAATCGTGTTAAAACAGCTGGAAATAAAAGACCAAATTAATTTAGGATTTTCTTATAGTAATACTAATGATATCGTAGTGCATATGCATGAACGTAATTTTAGAAAAAGAACCAAATTAAATCAAAATAGGTAGTAGAGAAAAATACTCAAAGCATCGAAACTGTTCACAAAAAAAAACATTTTTTTTGACAAAAATTCTTGTGATATTTTAGTCAAATTAGGATAGGATATCATCATATTTTGCCTCGAAACTAGAACATTATTTGCCAGGTTTTCCGTAAATGGATTTTTAAGATACCGAGATATCTCTGTTGGTTGCACGTCCGCTTCAAATTCTGGTGAAAGTAAAACGTTTTAACAATTCGGTTATGATCACTCCACAGATCGAGTTGCTTATTGCCTATAAAATAAGATAACCAACAATGATTGTAACAAAAGCTATAAGGAAAGGTGTTACCCGAAAGAAAACGGGATTACTCGTTGCAAGGAAATAGGTGCATATTTAAAAAATCAAATAAAATTACAAAAACAAATATCTTTTCCAATAACATTTTATGTAAAACTGAAAGAGAGACTTATCTTTGTATATTTATTTTTTAAGTATTTCGCATAATTAATCACATCATAAATATTTAGAACCATTTAGGATATGTCTTAATGCATTTAAAATTATTCGGTGGAACCAAACCGAATGTTCTCAATGTAAAACGACTTATGCAAGAGTAATTGCGCTACAACTTAGAGCGCCTGGTGGGAACAATAATTGTCCATTTCACTCTTACTTATAAATTTGAAGGGCTGGACATGTGTCGGCACTCGGCTTGCTTCACCACAATTCGCAATATTTGCCTCAATTTTTGACATGCATCGCATATGAAAATCAGGCAGGATGTCAAACCATGCGATACATACACTGTGTTACTGTGAATACACAATTTCTTAACCCTTGAACTACTCTTCCACAGTACTTAGCTGTCAGTTCAAAAATTTAAATGCCATACCATTTATCGATACATAAAATATCTGAAGACGAAAGTTGATGTGAAAACATCGGATATTTTTTAAGAAATATCGATGTAATCAATGTATCGACATATCGTGTGCATCCCTAGTGCTTATGTCCGTAATGAATGCAGATAAGTTGGGCGTTATGAGTGCAAACTCAAATCAAAGGAAGAGTTGGAAGTTCTTCATGGAAGGAGAGCAAGGTACGCTTCCTGTCCACGATCAAAAGATAGAAAAATTAACTCGCATGCGACAGATGCCAGCGATACTTCTGCTCAATACATTATAAAAAATGGTATTTTAACTGTCTTCATAAATAAAATAAAATGCATAATTAGATGGCATATGCACAATAATATTATTCCTAAATTATTAAAACTTTCATACCTAACAAAGCTTTTGAATTTCCTAGTAAAATCGGCTAATTCCAGAGAGGGGTCTTTCTCAAGCACAGGGTAGGAATATCAAATATGAAACTATGGGTAGTAATAAAGCGTTAAAAAATATTGGAAAGCAATATTGACAATATATACATGCTCCGAATTTGTTCGTCATTTCCGAGTAAATAGTATGCTGTGTTCTTCATTAAGGGAATTATTTGAAACAAGCAAACAACCTAGAACTTGTCTAAGACCAATCCTTATGATGCATGGTCGTAAGTAATTTTGTATGGTCACCTCTCTGTGCAAGTTTGATTCCTGAAGCAGTTTTTCACATATATTTCTAGAATGGCTTCCTGTACCGTAAAAATGATTATAAAGAGTTTCCAAAGATTCTGAAGGACTTGTCAACAATAAAAACATCTAGGACTGATCGTTTTCACAATATACGTAACAAACTCAATTTTTTACAGGCAACATCCGAATTAGCACATTTTCGACATTATATTTGATATTTCTATGAAAATATGCACAACATTTTTGCCCTCTATCTCGACTCTTTCTCAGTCAGGGTCCAAATATAGTATAGTGAAAAACGAAATTGTTGTATGGCAGCCCCACGAAAATGATCTTAAATTTACTTCTTTTTTTTTTAAGCCCATGTGCAAAATTTCAGCTCTCTAATGACACGTGCTCTTGAGTTACTTTGAGGAGAGGCGGACGGGCAAAGGGTGAACGGGCAAGTAAAAATCAAAATAACTTTTAATTTTATTCATGGATGTTTAATTCATTTAGCTCTACCATCATTATTTCTAGGTGTTACAAACGGAATAACAAGCTTTGTAGGTATACTCTACGATGTCATCTAGAGTATAAAAAGTTAACAATATGTAGCACTACAGCGTGGGAGATGCAAACGGTGGAAAACATATTCCATTACAACATCCAAAAATAAAAGGGACGAGTTTGTCGATTGGAAGGTTAATGTTTCGGTATGTATGCAAGGATTCAGTGATTCACTGATAATTTGATAGGCTTGGCAGGCTGTTCGCATGACAGTAGGTTATTCAAGGCTTCTAAAATATATCATAAGGTTTCATAATAATACAAAAAAAACTTTATGGTTCACTACCTAGGTTTTATAAATTTAATATTTTTACTTTAGTGTATGTATATTTAAAGTTTTCTGCTTACTGAAACATTCGCCTTACCCGTTGTCGAATCATACCCTTACTTTGTGGATATTAGCCAAAATGCAAAAGGGCTATAATTGATCATACCGCTGGGATTTGGAAGCAAATGTTCCGCCAATTACATTATTGCAAGTTAAAAGGAGTAGAACACCTCTGTCATTTTATCAGAGGTTGCTGCGTTGTACATAATATGGCAGATCAATCGGATTTGGAGTTTTTGGAAGTCTTGTCTAACGACCAATGAAATGAAGACGATGATCCCATTGGCAGCAAGCATTACGTTTACAATGACGAAATCTCAACTTGTGCTCGCAGTAAGCGAATTTCCATAAGCATTGGTAATGTAATAAAGAAAGTAAAACTAATAATGCACTTAAATAAAGAAATTATTTCTCAAGGTTAGTATATACCTAACTAATCCTACAAATTAACTTATGTATATTGCATTCCAATTTAATGCCATCATCTGTTCAAGTGATTCATCGAAAGTCAACTCAAGTCAAGTGTGTTTTCCGCCTTTTTCTTTTATGGTTGGTATGGATTTCCTCGATGTTGCTTTGCTTGTATTTATTTCATCACTGGAGTTCATATTTAGCTCTCAGTTCAATTTGATGTTGTCTCCTGTCCACTGGTTGACAATTGTCCTTTGGAGCTTTTCAACTTTCTGTTTCACAGTCGTCTTCTAGTTTACAGCTGATACGCCGTATCAGCCGTACTGCATGTCGTTCTTCTTTTGGAGTTACTTTTCATCAAAAATTCAGGGAGATATGAACAAGTCTTGAAGTCAAAATTGTGTGTAGGCTACCTAAAATTACAACCAGACCGCATTGCTTTTATATGTATTTTGCTACATAGGAATCAGAAGCAGCTCGTGCTGTATGCAAACTGAACTGCAAAAATCGCTTGCAAATCATTGAGAAAAACTTTCGTATTTCTTTTAATAAATAAAATGAACTAAAAAGTAAAAAATAATTATTTTCTTTTCTCAGTCATATACACAAGAAAAGCTTCATTACAAATCAGAAATGCTAGAACTCCGATTAAATCTTATAAGTTTGGGCATGGGTCGCAAGTAGACAATTATGCTTATAGCTATGGATGCCCAAACTTTTAAGATTTAGTCGGAGTTCTATGCATTTTTAATTTGAAAAGAAGCTTTTCTTGTGCATATGACTGAGAAAAGAAAAAAAATATGTTTTACTTTTTAGTCCCTTTTATTTACAAAACATATTTCTTTTAAAAGTTTTTTGAGTATATTTTATTTTCTCTCGACTATCGAAACTCTACCCACGAAACTCGACTCTCAAAAATCGACTCTCGAATCTCGAATCTGGAAACTCGACTCTTGAAACCCGAATCTCGGAACGCGAATCTCGAAATTCGGAAATTGACTCTCAATACTCGATTCTTGAAAGTCGACCTTCGAAACTCGATTCTTGAAAATCAACTCTGGCAACTCGAGTATCGAAATTCGACTCCCGAATCACGAATTGTGGTAGTTACCACCCCCACGCAAAAATCCCTCAGCACGTAAGAAAATTTTACCCCTTCGGAAAGCTCCCCATTCTCTCATTCTAAATACAAAAACTCCATGTAACTCCAAGGTATATAGAATACAAGGTATAAGAACTATCTTCCCCTATTAGGTGACGTAATATTGCGAAATGTGACGAAAGTACGGCACAGAGAACCTCTCTCTGTCTTTCCTATAAAAATCTATATACGTTAGTCATAGATTTACGACATTGCAATGTGTCAAAATTAATTTTAATGGGAATACTTCTCTTCTATATACCTTGATGTAAATCTATCCACGTTTATAACCCTAAAGCTCTTTCGTCACGAAGGGCACTCTCAGGGGCTTAGACACCAACTTTCTGAGGCAGGGCTTTGTAAGTTGACAGAAAATTATTAATAAATAAGGAGAAACAGTTGTTAGAGAGGAGGCGCTGTTCCTGAAACATTTGTTGGAAAAATTATAATAATTAACAATTTAATTCTATTTTGTACAACTGTAGATACATACCTACATGAGTAATTAAATAGTGTTTAGTTCCTATTTTAATTTTCGATAACACAATATCATGTCTTTCTAAGATCTTGCTAAACGTTCTTCTTTATTTGAACAGCTCCACTCAAGGTGATGTGGAAACATTTTCATGACAGCAAGCAAATTTCTAGTGACCTTCTTAGAACAAAAGCAGTTTCTGCGATAAACGAAGTAAAGAAAGCAAAATAGCTTGAATTTAAATATGACACAAAACAGAAGTAATATGGTCGGGCAGCTGGGGGCCTAGATGTGCTCCACAGAAACAAAGAAAATAAGTTCCAGTCTTTGCGCTTGTAATAGCCGGCTGAAAAGAATTTCAAAATTAAAACTTTCAGGAGTTATGCCTCGAAGGAATTCAATAGAACGATTCCGTAGCACGGTTTTAACTCTATTTATATACGCTTCATACATAGATATGTAGAGCTATACATAAGTAATATAGTGCAAAAGAAAAATTGATCAAAAGAAGTATATCCCAGGTAGGAACAAAGGTGTATCCTAGCTTTCTATGAACAAAAGCTTAATCCAAATAGAACAACAGTTTCTCGAGGACTATTGTAACATAAGAAGGTGCATACATACATATACGTAAGAATTTTTTTTCTTCTGCAGTCGATCTCTTTTTTCCAGAAAAGTTCAAGCGTTCTCGAGTTTATTGAATTAAAAGCGAGGAAGATTTCAAGTACTATAGTATGGCATTTTACATGACAATAATTTATAAAGAAAATTGACTATTTGTCTTTTGCCTAAGGATATGTATGAGAAAAAGACCATAATTACTAAATACTTTTATTTCAGTACCAGAACAAAAGAAACAAACCAACGAAAACTTAATATGGAATAAGATTTTTTACGTAAAGCTCTACCTAATTTCATTTCAAGAAACTATGAAAGTCCTAGAATATGGAATCAAATGCTTTAGTTACATACTTATATAAAACGTGAGATAGCTGTTTGAGGAAGTTAGGTCTATTATCTCTTCATGACTGCGGTAAATAAACTACTTAGTACATGCATATTTGTTGTTACTAAAAATACTAAAAGTGAATCATCCCAGACATTTCCATTCCTACTTACTAAAATCATATGGTAGCCCAAGATAAATAAATACCTCGTTACTATCGTTAACAAACATTGACAAACCTTTGCTAAAAAAACCATCTAGCCCTTCACCAGGGCACTCAGAAATTGACGGGAATTTAAAACTTCTATGTACTAGTCATAAAATGAGCATCCATGCCCCTCATAGGATCGGAACCATTTTACGGTATCTCTTACAACACTGTAAAACTTATCATCCATATCTGGTTCCAAAACAGAATGGATCAAAGATGAAATTCACTGATAGGCTCCAGATAAACCAAAAGATCCAGATAAACCAAAAGGACCTTCACCAATAAAGAGCTTGAATCTTTTGAGACTGTATTTAAAAATCAACTCAGAATCATTAAAGAAGTCCTAACCGGACACTGCAAATTAAACAAATACATGCATCAGATAGGTATATCACCCACTGATGTACGAGGACTATGTCTTGAAGGAGATGAAAAATCTGGGGAAATGCGAGGCCATTGCACGCTGTATATTTGAGGCGTTTGGCTCATACTTCTTAAAGCCTGCCGACTTCGAAGAAATTTCACACAAAAAAATACTGCTCTTCATGGGATTGTTGGATGAACTATAAAGAAAGAGGTGCACACCAAGTCAATAAATAGCTAATAAAGGCCACTCGCTCCGCTTAATTCCTTAGATTAGATTAAATTTGTGAAGGAGTGTGCAGACGTTAGCCTCATAATCACTGCGACCTGAAAGATCTATTGTGAATCCCCGTTGAATTTACTCCCTTTATAGGTTCAGACTGTTAATACAGTCTAGCACCATTCTGGGATTGAGGTTCCATATGTAGTTTGTGCTCCTAGGTTTCGTGAGCATCTCGAAAGAATCCAAGCCCAACTTATTTAGGCGATACCTCAAGTGGCAATGGTCTTGAGGAGAGCTCAGTAATCATTTCGAGCTCTATTTTTCTAAGGAGAAAGAGTTGTTTTGTTTTTCCGCCAGAGGTGTTGATAAACTTTTTTGCCTGACGAAGTCCTTGTAGCATTTCCCAATTCAGAGTTTTTTGTTTATTCTCCCAATTGTTTTGTGCAGCTCTGAGGTAACTCTTGGAAGTGCAACCAAATGGCTCTCGTCCGACAAACTAAGCTTCCGCTCCTTTTTTGGCTTTTTTATTGCCTGTGTGGCCCACATGTCGAGGTACCCATATGAGGATAACTTTGTTTCTCCTTGATAAGGTTTTGAGGGTTTACAGAGAAGCCCATACTATCTCTGATTTGACAGTGTAGGACTTTAAAGCTTTAAGGGCAGCCTGACTGTCCGAGAGGATATTAATAGTTGAATCATTTATTCCTCTTTTAATACAGGTAGTGGCGCATTCTTGTATGGCCAATACTTTTGCTTGGAATACGGTAGGGCTAGAGCCCAAAGGCTTTGATATATGGTATTTGGGCCCGTATACGCCCAGTCCGACTCCACTGTTCGTTTTTGAACCGTATGTATACTAGAACGTCATTATTGTCGGTCTCCCAGAACAACTTGGAATGGTCTTACAAAATCCAACTTCGGTGTGATTATATCAGATATTGTCGTCATTTGCTCGAAGCATATCTGTTTTAAGATTCTTAAATGACTCTCTTTTTGCTCTCTGATAGTACTGGAGCTCGCTACTTTTTGCACATGTAAGGGTGGAAGGCTTAATTGGTCTTCGGTTTTTTTTTTTTCAAAATAGAGCCTCAGCCGTCTTTTGATTAGTTTTTGCCCACCACGAGGGGCCGCAAAGGTGACCATGCGTCTAACTTGTGCTGTACATCCAGTACATCATTTTCGGATTCAATACCCATGTTCTTAATCTTAATTGTTATGAATTTATACTATATACATATTAATTTGAATAGTTACCATTCCGACCGTCTCTTATTTGTTATATTAAATTGTACTAATTTCATTTTTATTTAAACATATGTTAACACTGCCCCGCTAACAATAACAATGTTTTTATTTACCGTATAAAGATCATAATACAATCTTAGGGTGTACAAAGTGTGCTGGTCTCAATAGGCAAATTATTAAGAATTATTATTTATATTATTATTATTTATATTTATTTATACTAAAATTATAGTTAAAAAAAAGGAACTATAAAATATTTAACATTTAAAACAAAAACATAAAATTCAATGAAAGAAAAGATTAGATTATCTTAGGTTTAGTGGAGCCACATTAAAAGATACGACAACAATCCGATTTAAACAAGGGTTAATGCTTTAGTAAGACCTGCAAAAGTTTTAATGCTTCTCGCGCACTGAATATCACGTGCCAACAGATTCCATTTACGAGCACATTGGACAAAGTAAGAATGCTGGCCATATTGAGAACTACAAGGAGGGATTAGAAGATTCCTATGTCTAGCCGATTGCAGGAAGCCAAGCTTTTCAAATAGGTACGCGGTTGTTGGTTATATAATAATCTGTGAAGAAATTTTAATCTACGTTAGGTATGCATCCAGAGAGCATCCAAACAAGTATGTTAAGAAAGACGATATATGACTGAAGCGAGGCAATTTAAATACAAAGCGGAGTACGTCGTTATATGCCAGCAAAAGTCTCCTTCGACAGACTGAGTTAAGATCTGAGAACACCACACTACTATATGTGAAGTGGAGGACCACTAAAGAATTGTCTAGCTTCATCCCCATATGAAGAGAGAGAAAACAAGAGCTTAACCATAGCTGCCGCAGACATCCATATATTTTTCCTATTGTAGCTCTTATATGATTACAGCAGGTGAGCTTTGAGTTGAGCTCAAAGCCAAGGGCTTTAGCTGAATCAACATATGATAGTACGGTGTTGTTGATAGATATCGGTTGGACAGTATTAGGATCAATTCTATTTCAATAAATCGCTAAGCAAATCGACTTACTGAGATTCAACTTCAGATTATTTAGCAGTAACCAATTATATACATGCTGCATGTCATCATTGAATTGGCATACGCAGTCCTCCATCAAGCCGATTGGTCTGCTTAGGTACATTTGTACGTCATCAGCGTACAGATGAATGGAAACATATGATATTACGTCAATAATGTTGTTTAAGTAGAGACAGCATAGTAAAGGGCCAAGAATGGTTCCTTGAGGAACTTCAGATAATATAGACGTTTCACCGGACCACACCTCATTCTCCCTAACAAAGTGACTGTGTCCACTTAAAAAATTCTTGACGAGTTTTACTACAGACGAAGAAAATAAAAATTTTTTGAAAGTTTTCTCAGCAGCTTGCAATGATTTATAGAATCGAATGCCTTGCTGAAATCAAGCAAAGCAAGGATTGTATGCTGGTCTTTATCTAGCGCTTCGTGTATATCTGATGTTACCTTGAGCATAGCAGTTTCGCAGCTTTGTTTCGGTCGGAATCCAGATTGCCAACAAGTCAAATATCCATTTAGATCGATGTATTTCAAAGCCTATACATAAGCTATCTTTTCAAAAACCTTAGCAAAAAACATAAAAGACTAACGCTGAGTGGGAAATTGATACGTTGCGTCGTGAGGCAGTGGTTAAAAATATGAGTTATCATCTTAGTAATATTATGTGCAATCAGAACCAAAGGAATGATAAAGAGATCAAATCGTGGTTCCAACCTTGAAGTAGGTTTGTAATAAATGTAGAAGATTCATTCAGATGTTTTAAAGTTTCCCTGCTTTAAGGCACTTTCACATCAAGGACAAGAACCGAAGAATGTAAACCGAAAAACTCAATTTATTCCACTTTAAAACAAGATCTTTGCTCCAATGATTTACAAAATCCAGGGAAATAGAATAAACTAAGAATTTTACTAAGAAAATAGTATATTTATTTTAGCTTTTTAAGAAAAACACAACTTTTTTTGTTTTATCGACCGAAAAACTTTTTCGGTCGATAAAACATAAAGTTGTGTTTTTCTTAAAAATCTGGAGTAAATCCAACTATTTTCTCAGTAAAATGCTTAGTTTATTCTATTTTCCGTGATTTTATTGATCATTGGAGCAAAAGTCTTATTTTAAATTGGAATAATTTAAGTTTTTCGGTTTACATTTATTCGGTTCTTGTTTTTGATGTGAAAGTGCCTTTAGTCGCCACTTTTGAATAGTAAATTGCTAATGCACAAATGCAAGAACGCAATTGATGCGTTTACGCAGAGCACTTCTCTGAGCGCTAATTTAGCTCCTTAACAGCATTTCCTGGAAAATAATAATCAAATGCAGCTGAGAGCACTGGTTTTCGCAATAAACATGAAACTTCTTGTATATAAGTGGTAAGTGTGGTCAGTGAACAGAAGGTACATAGAAGTAGAAGCGTCGCACATCATTCAAGAAATATTTGTTCCTTTCTTCAGAAATGTAAGTTTTCTTAAATACTTGCTTTTTTAACAAGTTAAAAGTTTATAGGTCTTTTGTGGTGTAATGGTAATCTAAATGGCGGGGGAGCACTAGCATTGTCAAAAAATGGAAAATATTGGTTTGATAGTACTTATATTCGAGTTACATGATATGAATTGTATTTTAACGTGCAATATAAAAGGACATCTATTGGGAATGGATACTTCGCGGGAAATCGTCTTAAGCTTTAATGTCGGATTTTAGTAAGTATGATGCAATTGCTAACATAATTTATAAAAATAATAAAATAATACTTTATTCAAAATATAGAGCACAAGTGAGTACAAAGCTCGTTAACATGCGCAAAATCCAAATAATAAATTCCAGTTAAACAAGCGTGAAAATGGTAAATAATAGAGATAAAACAAAACATTACGAGAAAAGAAAGAAAATTACAATATAAGAGAAAAGAAATAAAAAAAGTTAAATTACAGTTTTTTATAAGGTAACAAATATTTAAGGAAGTAAGGCAGGGAAAATAACTTAACAATCAAAATACTAAAGCACTTATGATGGTTTACAGCTGATTGGAGTTTTCCAGCTGGTTATATTTTTGAACGGGTCTATGATGTAAGTTTTGGGATATTTTTTAAGGAACTCCGATCTTTGGATTATGCTTTTTTTTTTATTGTTCACTCGACGTTTCGGGTCTTGATTAGTACCCTTCTTCAGGAGTTAGTTACATTAGAATAGAAGATAGTATTGTGTACAATTAAAATATTTGATGTTCTCACCTTTGTTCTTGGTATGATGAAAATTCTTTTAAAAATATTATTCAAACATATTTCACAAAAAAATATACAATACAATATACAAACGTTAACTGAACATATAAATAAATAAACAATTTAAACAAAAATAAATAAATAAGTAAATAATTTAAACAAATAAATAGGTAAAATTTAAATGATTGTTTTATTTAAGGGATCACAGATGAATGGCGTGCGGATTTCTTTGTCATGCTGTGATGTCAAGTTTCAGTTTTCTAAGTAATCTTTATTTATTAGATCTGTGTCTTGTCTTAAATTAGTTAGATTCGCTTTTTCCATGTAGATGTGGCATGCTTCTTTGAATTCGCGTTTTGCTTTTTTCTCTGTGTTTATAATTGTCGTATTATGAAATGCGAATAAGTGTCCGGTTTTTATTGTATGCGATGCTAATACTGATCGTGGTGTTTTCTTGGGTATGTATGTTTGTGTTGTGATAGTCTGGTTTTGAGTTTTTTTGATGTTTGTCCTATATATGCTGCAGTACAGTTTTCACATGGTATTTTGTAGACAACATTATTGGCTTCTTGTGTGGGTATAGGGTCCTTTAATTTTGAATAGCAACTATTATTCTTATTATTTTGAATTATCCTGGCGATTTTTAGGGATAATGGATGTATATATGGGATAGATCTGTATATTGGGGTAGTGTTAATCGTACTATTATGTTGGGTATTATAATAATGAGTATTCCTTGTTGCTTTCTTGATTAATGTGTCTATTGTGTGGTGTGGATAGTTGTTTTTCGTCAGAAAGTTTGTTGTAATTTTTATGTTTTTCTGTGTGAATTGCCGATTAATTATTTTAAATATTTTATTTATGAATGATTGAGCTGTGTTAATTTTTCTTTTTTGTGGGTGATTGGAGAAATAGTTCAGTATCCGGTTTGAACTACAGGGTTTACAGTACCAGTCTGTTATTATTTTATTGTTGTTTGTTCTTATTAAGCGGATGTCGAAGAATGGGATTGTTTTATTATTCTCTTTTTCGATGGTGAATTTTAACCTATTGTGGATGCTATTGAATGTGTGTGCGAATTCTATTTCGGAGTCCATATTTTTGTCTGTACATTTTATTATTGTATTTGAAGTAATTGGAGTATATAACACAAAATTTAATTATTTCTTTAAAAAGAACTATGTCTATTGGTGTAATTTCTTCTATTAGGTGCCACTGATTGTCAATTATCTTTAATATTAGTTCTGTGCCAACATTTGTATAGAGAGATTCCACATCTAATGAGATAACATGATCATTCGGTTTTAGTGTTACACCATCTAGAAAAATTTTCATTTCATATGTATTTTTTATATTGTGCGTACTGTGATTTATTTGCTGCAGTATATTGCATATATATTTTGAGAGATTGTAACTAGGGCTACTCATTGTTGTAATTATTGGTCTCACCGGTATGCCGTCTTTGTGTATTTTTGGGAGACCGTATAGATGGGGGCATGTGGCTGTATCGATGGAGAGATTTCACTTTTGGATATTATTGATGTAGTGTTTGTTAGCCATGGTAAGAACTAGTTTATTGTTTCTATTTTGGTATACTGTGGTCGGGTCATTTTCTAGTTGTGTATAAGTACATTCGTCATTTATTATGGATTACATATTTTGTAAGTATTCTTGTTTTTGCATAATTATAGTCATATTGCCCTGGTCTGATTTTACCTTGTATAGATGTGGGTTTTTATTGAAAAATTTCATCGTGGTTTTTTCACAGTGTTGTAGGAATGTTTCTATTTTATTGAATTTGTGGTTTTTCATGTGGCGTTGTATTTCGTGTATTACCATTTTACGTGTTTCTGATCTCTGTTCTAGAGCAGGAATATCATTGGCTGCATTCTCTGTAGATGTTATAAGTTCAAGGGCAGCTTTAAAAAATATCCCAAACCTTAAAGCACTTATGTCAATAAATAAGGTTTTCTACATGTATATATGGCTAAATATAACCAGATATTAATAAAATGGGCCCATAACATGCTCTTGAAATTGCCGGCAGATCGCAGACGTCGAATCTCAATTGGCAGAGCATTCCATACCTGCGTGCCGTAGACGAAAAAGCATTTTGTGCTAAAATTAGTTCGATGCCAAGGTATCAAAAGACCACTTACACGATTGGAAGACAAAAATCTTATACAATTAGCTAAGCAATTAGGACTTAACTTATTTATGATTCTAAACATCATCACTGCATTTCGGAATTTAAGATAATTATTAAAAGTGCAGCCAAGAATACTCCTTGAAAATTCTGTGACATTGTCAAAGCACCGTAGTCCATAGATATATCTTGCGCATGAATTGTAGGCTATATTGAGCTTAACACTACAGGTAATACTGAGGTTCGCATACACAACTTTTGCGTAGGTAATAATTGGGATAAGCAAGACTTTGACAAGACGGAGACGAGTCTCTTTGGGAGTATAAGAAGAATGAACCCGCAAGCCTCTCAACCCATTGAAAACCTTACTCACAATTGAATCTACGTGTCTGCTCCAACCAAGCTTAGCATCAAATATCATTCCAAGATTTTGAGCCGATTCAGAATATGGCACAGGCGTACCATCAAGAATCAATGGTGGAAAATTCGAGTTATTGACATAATTTTTATAGATGATAATTGCTTGAGTCTTGTAAGGATTGAGCATTAGCTTGTTTTTCTTGACCCATTCAGAGATTTGTAAGAGGTCACTATTAAACCTATCAATGGCTACATTAAATTCACTAATTCGCATTGGTAGGAGTAACTGAACATCATCAGCGTACAATTTAACAGAGAAGAATCTTGGAACCACAAGTAAGTAATTTATACATAGACAAAAAAGTAAAGGTCCAAGTATTGATCCCTGAGGAACACCTGAATAGATAGCTTTTTTACTAGAAAGCCGATCATCGGATTTAACTACATGAAACCTTCCAGAAAAATAGGAATGCATGAGCTTAATAACTGAACTGGACAATTTAAACCTTTCCTTCAACTTTATTCATAGTATATCTATATCCACACAATCAAATGCTTTTGTAAAGTCAAGAAGACAAAGTATACTAGCGCACTTATCCTCTACGTTTTGTCTAATAATCTCTGTTACATGTAGAAGTGCAGTAGTAGTACTATGACCAGAACGAAATCCCTCTTGATTTTCGCACAAAAGTCCCTGGTGATTTATGTTGCCATTTAATTGCATAAAAAGAATCCTTTCGAGAACTTTAGATAACACAGGTAGTATACTAATGGGGCTATAATCACTTGGTACACTTGCTCTAGAATGTTTTTGTATAGGTGTAATTTTAGCCTGCTTCCAGCTTGAGGGATATAGCATTTGTGTAATTGATGAATTTATTATATGCGTAAGAAGTGAGATTATTATAACAAGTAAGAGCTTGACGAACTTTAAATCAATATTGTCCAAGCCCACTGCATTCGGTTTAATATATTTTATTGCCAGAATGACTTGTTCAGAATTAACATTAACAGATATAAACAGATATAAAGTCATTTACAACGGTCAATATTTGTATTGGGGCTCGCAAAGTAAAGTAGTAATTTAGCTCCTCAGGGGGAAGTTCGCAAGAATTTTTGTTTCGACCCACTATACTTATATATTTAATATTTTTCCACAGTTTACTAGATGGAAGACTCGTATCTGATTTACTTTTGCAAAAATTCATTTTTACTCTTCGAATCTCCGATGTAACTTTATTACGCAGGTATTTATAGTTTCTTCTTAAATATTCACCCCCATATCTACCGTGCTAAGGTAAAACACGTTATAAAAAAAATCACCATTTCGAGATAAATGACTTTGAAGTTTACGATTATCATTAAGGGGTTAGAAATGCATCTAAGTTTGAAAATATTTATGTAGCCAAGTCTGAAATATTTTTCTAGACTTTTTTTATAAATATATATACATCAAATAGTTTAAATAATTATTTTAAGTGGATTATTTTGTTATTCCATTTCTCCATCATATGTCCTTTATGTGTTTAATAACAGGAAAAAAGCGTTATGTTAGTATAAAGTCTTATTCCTCAAAAAGCTTTAGAATGTCCGAAAAGCTTGCAAAAGGTAAAAAGCTTTAAGGTATTATATCTCTGTAAAATGAGTGAAAATGCTTCCTCGATTCATATGTAAAAACAAATTAGTAACTGCAATGGATTTTTAGAATAAAACATAATATAATAGAAAAATGTATTTATTAACAACACCATTTTTTCGTTTTAAAAGGGTGAAAATAAAAAGTAACAAAATAAAATTTTGAAAACAATAAACTTCAGGTACTTGTAAGATAAAGCAAAATAAATCCAATTCTCTCATTTAAAAATAAAAATGCGGCTCCTATATTCCTTCTTCTAAAAGGTCTTTGGAAGCCTCGTTTATGGGAATATTTACCCAAAATTCCCGGCTATTTGGAGGAATCTTGTCAACTAATTTTTTTATAAGCCCGTTGTTTTTCTTGGAACAGAGCCCCTTCCATTTACCATCAGTTTTTTCGTACGTTGCCGATCCACCACTCTTGGGGTTTATAAAATTAATCATTTTCTTATAGGACTCTTCATCAAATCGTCCCTTCCATTGAAGTTCCTGTGAGCCTTTTTCTAATTTTACCTCAACAATGTCTTTTATATAAGGTATAGTTTCAGTTTTAGATTTTGACCTATTCCTTATTACAGCATTAACTTTGATCAAATCATTTGATTGCATCTCAATAATTTTGGATCGCTTTGAACTTTTTTTGCATGACTTAATATAATCATTTAAATCGTAGACATTCTTCATGCGGCGCATATTCTGCTCTATGTGTCCGTGAAGGCCGTCTGCTGCCATGACGGTATGTCCAACTGTGAGATACTTTAGCGTTATGGATTTTGTCGTGTTATTTTTTTTGAATTTAGGTAGGCAATAAAACTGGAATATAAATAAAAGTTTTTATTTTGTCCGGTACAGTTGTCCATCCAGAGAATAATATGTTCAGCGTCTCTATTATGGGCAAGAAATGTAATAAATGCACTGGCCATATATTCCTTTTTTCTCCCGGTGATTGCTTCGTGCCATATTACAAAAATGTGCTCGCTCTTAGCATTCTTTTTCATTGAGGCGAATGTTTCATTGAAAACAAGAAGTCTGGACAAGAAGAACGATTCTTTAAATTCAGGCATCCTTGGTAATAACACTACTTTTTCATATCTGATGAACATAGAATGACTCTTTCATCTGTTGAAAACTTTTCAATATCCCTTTTGTATTCAATGCGAGTTGCTTCACTCTGGAAAGATATAGATAAATACACAAACTAATTTATATAGTTGAAACTAAACTATCGAGAATAGGTTGTGGAGTGTAAAAAGAAAGTTTTAAACATACCTTTGCAATATGATCCTCTTTGGATTTTATATATTCCGGAGTAGGATTTGCATCCACCATAGCGCAAAAACTACATGCCCCAACATTAGACTCATAGAAACAAATATTAAGTTTTTTTATTTGCTTCCTATAGGTCTCATAGCCAATCAGTGATTCCGGATAAATGACATTAAAATCATTCCACATAAACTGAATTGTCAGATCAGGAGGAAGGTACAATCTGTTTGGCGCATGGTGCAATTTGTAATGCGATTTTCGCGGGCCATATTTAAGTATGTGGTTTTTTATTAGCTCATTATCTTTTTTATTGGAAGGTGTGCTTTTGCCTCGTTGGTCTGGCTTAGGTGAAACTAGTATATAGCCATCCTCGTCCTGTTTAGATTTCAAGAAAGAATTCACAACAGAATTGTACTTATATCCCAGAGTAGTTAAAAAGAAGGACTGACAGAATTGCTGATTTTTTCCGTCAGACTTAGGTAGCTCATACCTTATTACATTGTTTCTTTGTTTGACAGAATTTTTCAGTTGTCTTTTTGTAGGAAGTATCTTCAGAAAGCCATTGAGCCAAATTCTTTTTTTGTTATAATCCTGACACCAATAGGAGCTATGAATTGATTCCCTTTCATCTTCGCCGATTACTTCTTCGCATTTTAAGTGGCACTTCGTATTGTGTTTCAGCACGGAAGGCGGGCAAATCGGATGTTTCTTCTTCTGCTTATCAACTTTGTCCTCGGTGGATCGTGCTCTGCCTTTTGACCGTCCAAGTTTTTTCCGCAAAGATTGTAGTTAATGTCAGAAATACTGTCAGGAGTACTATCGGAATCTCCTTTGGGGCAATTATTTACGGAGTCAGCAGTGTCCATCGGTATGGGTATAATATTATTATTTGGAACGCACAAGTCATTGCCATCAATAATTATATTATCTTCTCCCAATGTTATAAGTTCTCCGAGTGAGTATTTTCCAACTTCACTTATTGTTAAAGACTCATTCAAAAGCATATTTTGCTTTTCTTCATCTGATATGGAGGTAAAATCAACTACTGATATTATGTTTATACCATTTTGCAGCTCTTCCGAGGGCGATTTCAAGAGCTGCTGGTAATTGGCTGCTATCTTATTTATATTGTCGTTACCACCCCTTTCTGTGCCACCAGTTTGACATTCCAAACAATTCGATTCGGAGCCTGAATATAGCATCGAAATATCCTCCTGCTGTGTAAGACAATCTTGACGAGGCATCAACATGACATCCACATTACCACCCAAAATAACTTGCTTAGTTTCACAATAATTTGCCCTGTTTGTCTCACGATAATCAGTATTCTGAGTACATATTCAAATTTATTAGTTAAAAAATTCATTAAACTAATAGGTAATCAATATTTTTACTAACTATGTCAAATTCTAAGTCACGCGGCAACAGTCTTCCATCACCAAGTTAATTTTATTGCATCTGTTTTCACTCAAACATAACGGTGATGATGAGGACGTGTTAGATAACTGCGTGAGAACAAGTCATATTAGAGTAAAGTTAATATTTTAATGTAACTGTAATCGATATAATTGAAATGTAATATACCACTTACTAAAAAATTTCCATCACATGCTGGATTCGCTGGCAATTTGAGAGTGCTTCCCCCATGGCAGTTTTCTTTTGATGAAAGAACTTTATCTAACATCTTATGCGCCCGACTTTTTTTATTCATGTTTGCCTCAGAAGAACTTGAACTGAACACTCCACTTTGAAATAGTGATCGATCTATTTTTTCGGCAAAATAACTGAAAAATTGTGTCAACGTTCAACAACCACTAAACTTTTACTTGCTCCGCTTTACATTCTGTAAAAATTAACCCTTGCAGTGACAGTTCAATGGAATAACACGTTAGAAGTCTTTAACTCGTTATGCACAACACATTTACAAAAGCTTCCAACGGCAAAGAGAGCTATGAACTGATAACGGCTTTCTCCTGTATAAATATTTCAAAAGCTTTGCAAAGCTTTCAGTGGAGAGACAATTTTTACTGCTCAAAGTTGTTGTTTACTCAAGTGAAAAGGCGAGTTATTTTTTAAGTTTCTAAATGGTAAAAGACGTTTACAGATCTTTATTCCTTTTTCCACATTTTTAAACAAAAAATATTTCAATCGACTTCGTTTTAAAAGCAGATAATTCGTTTTTCTTAAGTATTAGAGAAATATATCGTGTTTATAACGCTTTTTTCCAGAAATTGTTTTTGCATAGAGAGGGCTTAGGAGAAAAGCGAGTTCACAGGTGCATAGAGGATCGAAAGAGGAATTGTAAAAACGATACAAAGGAAAAAGACGTTATCCAACTTTAAGCTGTTTTGACATGAGACGGGAGATATTTTGTCCAGCGTCGATAGACAGGATTGCGTTCCGTAATCAGAGCCTCAATTTCTGAGTTCATCCATGGAGATCGAAACCGTGGAGTGTAGACCTTGAGTGGTACAAATTTATCATAGAGATATGATATCATGTCATTTAGGTAAGATAACTGGTCGTCCACACTACACAATCGATATATACTATCCCAATCGTGCGTAAATGCCTCGGCATGCAAACTATCAACGTCAATATCTTTAAAACAACGGAGTTTTAATTGCATTAGGTACCGCTAGGGCGAAAGACGCAAGAATAGCACAATGATCACTTATCGCAGAGATTGAGAAGCAATCCTGATGTAATAATTTACTGGGCTGATTAGTCATAAGAATATCCAACAATGATGCACCGTTCGCATGATATCTAGTAGGTTTGCTATTGATAATACTCATGGAAAAATTATTAAGCTGGGCAAAAAAGTTTCTGCTGCAACTATCATCTTCTAATAAATTAATATTGAAATCACCACAGACTATGTATATTTAGAGGATAAGCACAACAGACCTGCATGAGAGATTCATAAAAAGAATCTAGATTAGTGACTCTAGGTGGTTTATATACATACCCAAGCAAAAACTTATTTACACCATGATATATCTCCACAAACAGGTTATTGTATGAAATATTTGACCAGCTTAATAAGGCACCTATATCGAAGTTCCAGAAATATTCACATTTATTATTTTGTACTTTAGAGTCTTGAAGCTTACCTAATACAAAATAGTGGCGCATACATTACTCAGGAATATAAGAAAACGCAAACCCTTAAGGATTCCAGCCGCAGGATTTTAGTTACATCTGTAACCAATTACTTGCGTTCGATATGCGGAAACTACCCTAATGAAAATCGAAAAGCTGCCTGTGCAAAGGCCATTATCTCTCTATTCCCTAGACTTGCAGCTCCCAATAGCAACTTTGGGGGAATTGTAAATTATTTTGTACATACATTGTGGTATAATACTATTTTATTTCTCTTCATAAGGATTTATTTTATCATCCTGAAACAAACAGAGGTTATTTGGTAAATAAAATAAAAAACATAAATGTGAAAAGACAGAGTTGAAGGGCCGGATATTCAACCAAAACTTGCGAAGTATGTCGAAAATACGGCGCCAACCGATTTTGATAAAAATTTAAATATTAGTAAAGAAGACGAAGAGTTTTTTAAAAGCTGCTTGGCCGTGGAGCAAGCAAATTAGGAGAGACTTGCAAAAACATTGAAGTGCAGGCAGAATCAAAAATAAAGAAAAGGCCAAATTTTTCCGCTGCGTTATCGAAGTTTACTAAATTTGAAGAGGTTCGCCTTGCTACTTAATTTATAAGATGATTGCAAACTAATTCAGTTATACTTTTTAGTTAACAACACCTAAAGAAGAATACGATTTAAGTGGAAAGCAGCCATGTATTATAGCCACAGGAGCGAACCGTCAAGCTATCTCGCAGTATTTCATCGTTATTGATAAAAAGTTAGTTTGCACACAATTTGTAAGGCCTTTATATCTTTGTATACTTTGAGTTTAATAAAAAAGGAATAAAAAAAACTGCTCATTTTAATTCTAATTTAACATTTTAGCCAAAGCAATGTAGTTTATTCTCAATTTTAATCCGTTGATGGTATTGTTTTTTAATTGAAATATGCTATTTAAAAGAAATAAAATTGTTTATTTTAAATATTAGATGCTACTATCTCATATATTTCAATTTAATATTTCATTTATTACATTCTAATACAAGTAGGCGTGAAATTCATTACCTGAGAACATTAAATTTTAATAATCTGTATTAAAAAGTAATATAGTAAAAAATATTTATTTTTAATAGGGAATTTATTAAAATTACGTATTAATATCTTCAGAATATTACAATTTAATAAATTTTGGGTGTTGCCATATATACAATACCAAAAATATTAAATTTCACTCCCAAATTTTTAACCGTGTAGCGATTAAAATGCTAATGCGTCAGAAGCTGAAGCAACGTGAGATTTTAGTCACCATCCAGCTCATATTTCGTGGCCACAGGTGCTAGTTAGTCTTAGCAATGAACATGGTGAGCTTTCCTCAATAGAATATTCAAAACCAAATACATCAAAATTATGATACCGCACTTTTGTAAGCACGGATAAAAGCAGTTTATACACGTGAAACCTATAATATTAGGTTCCAAGAAAAGTCGGAGCAAATCCTTTCGGATGTATCCACCATACGGTGCTATACTCTGATCCGTCTACTCGCCCTCTAAACTCTGACCCTTTTACCAGGAACAATAAAGCTAATATCCAATAATGCAAATGATGAATTATGTAATTAAAAAATATATATATTTGAAATCTCCTTGAATTTAACTTCGATATAATTTTTAGAAAGAAAAGCAAGGAAAATTCACCGCTGAATCGGATAGAGCCTTTGCAAAAATTTAGGTTTGATTATAATGTTGAAAAGAAAATGAATTATCACAGCAGT